>BSAI01000073.1:23850935-24038480 GCA_036245035.1 Adrianichthys oophorus | reverse complement strand
GCTGTTTTGATGCATGGGAGTGTCTGTATTGTAGCGTGAAACTTTTTAACTTTATTGTTCTTTTGTGGCCCATCCCTTCAGTGCTGAGGACCCGAGCGTGGCCCTGTTTAAGTGGAGGTCTTTCCCCGTGTGGATTGCTGTGCCTTGGGTGAAGGGATTCACAAATTGAGTGTGTGCTCTGCATCACGTGAGTGGGTGAATTTGAGCAGGTTATGGTTTCTTGTAACCTCCACTTTATAGCGGCTCTGGGCCTCAGCAACTGAGTTTTCTGTTCCCCCAACTTTGGTTTAGTGTTTTTGTTTGTGCTGTTTTTAGTAACTTTTGTAATAAAATTAATTTTTAAATTGTGGACACGCGCCTCTTGCTCTTCGTGTGCAATCGACCTTTCGTTGGTCCTTTTCCATTGTACCACACTAGCAATATGGTGTTTTAACTGCATCACGATTTCCTCTTTATTTAGAAATATAGATATATTTTTTATTTGAACAAGAAGGTGGTTGTCAGTCAGAATAGTCTAATGCATCATATTTCTTTTTCATTGTGTTTAAAAATAGTTTTCATAATTCACTAGCATTGGGCCAGGAGCTAAAAAGCCACATTTTTGTTAGACTCATTTTTTTTTCTAATATAATCTTTTTTCTACTAATCAAGCATTTTGAATGCCGTACATTTTAAATGTGCATGGTAAATATGTTCCATCATGTACAAAAAGGCCAGCAAAATACTTTTATATCTATACTTGGATTTAAGCTAGCTTTATTGATTATGGTTTTAGAAGTGAATTTTTTTTGTCTTTTATTTCTTCTCTTTCTAAAAGTTAAATTAGCAGCTTGAATAAAACTGCATGCATACAGATCCAGTGTTTGTAGTTGGAGCACAGACTGGAAACTGGAAAGTTCAGATGATCAGATTTCAACATCTTGCCATGCTAAACACACAGCCGTCAGTTCAAGTTTTATGAGGGATAAATAAGTTAATTTTTCTGTTTCATTACAATAAAATGAGTGTAACTGTAGAGCTGAAACCATTCACAGCTGCAAGAGTTGATGCAGTCTGTGATGAAACATCAAAACATTGATTCATTCATTTTCCAAACCGCTTTATCCCTTTCGGGGTCACGGGGTTGCCGGAGCCTAACCCGGATACTCATGGGCGAAGGCAGGAGACACCCCTGGACCGGTCGCCAGTCTGTCACAGGGGCCACAATCACACACCCACACCTAGGGACAATCTAGAGTAACCAATTAACCTATGAAGTGTGTTTTTGGACGGTGGGAGGAAGCCGGAGTACCCGGAGAAAACCCAGCATGCACGGGGAGAACATGCAAATTCCACACCGAAAGGTCCCCCATTGGTGACAAGCCAGGCCAGGACTTTAACCGGGAACCTTCTTGCTGTGAGGCAAGAGCGCTAACCACTGCGCCACCATGCAGCCCTAAAAACTGGCACTGGCAATTTGTGTTTGCAGCTGGCAAAAGTAATAGAAGTTCAAATGATTAAATATAAAACTGTTATAATATAACTATTGTAAATATTTAAAACCTACATTTCATGGTTTGGCCTGGATGATGTTTATTTTTCTAAACAGTGAAGTAGAACTCTGCAACTTTTGGTGGTTTAGTCTGTAAGAAACTGGACCAAATGGCTCTTTCAGTGTTCATTTTTGCAGACCCCTGTTCTAAACAGAACATACAACACTGCAACAACAACAGATGTTCAAAAGTCACACAGTTAAACTGCAGATCAAACCCACTTGGGAAACATGTCTCCTTTGATTGTTGGTAATTTGTTGAGTTAATGGAGCATTAGGTATTCTGATGTGAGTGAACTCACAAGCGACAATGCCACCTGTCCCCTGAAGGCACAGACATTCCTCAAAAAGCAATGTTTCTCAAGTGCTGAACCGAGGATCAGTGATAATCTGCACACCTCTGAGGACTGCATCACACATTCCCAAATATGCCAGTGTCATGTTTAGGAAGCATGTAGACCGGAGCAGACGAAGCTTTTCATCGACACACATGAATGGGTGTGGATGTCAGCAGCTCGCATAATCACACGGAATGGGTTTACTTGACAGCTTGCGTGTGAAAATGGTTCTGTACATTCTGCACAGTCTGAGCAGGTGATAAAAGCAATGAGGCCATGCTGCTGTGCGCTTCCTGAAGGGAAGGGAATCATAAGGCAGGGCTGAGCCGGTAAATCAATTTCTTTCAAAAATCTTTTGAGGAAGTGGTCGCTGAATGATTGTCAAAGGTCTTGGATGAAAGGACTATCTATGATACTTTTCAGTCAGGTTTTTGTAAACATCTCTCCACAGAAACAGTCCTGTTGAAAGTGTCCAGTGGCAGTTTTCATGATTATGGCAAATATATTGTTTTAATTTTACTAGATCTTTTATCAGCATTTGACACGGTTGACCATCAGATTTTATTGACAAGATTGAGGGATCTGATAGGACTGTCAAGGTCAGTTCTTCGCTGGTTTTCCTCTTACTTATCTGGTTGGACTTTCAGTGTCATAGCTAACTACATTCTGTCTAAGTCAGCAGACTTACTGTGTGGTGTTCCTCAGGGCCATGTCCTGTTTCTGTTATACATGACCCCCCTCGGAAAGATTATCCAGGATTTCAGTGATGTCTCCTACCACTTCTTTGCTGATGATATCCAGCTATATTGCTCTTTTAAGCCTTCTGAGACACGCAAGCTGGAGTCTGATGAACTGCCTGATTCAGATAAAACTCCATAAAAACTGTTTGCAGCTAAACTCAGAGTAAACAGAAACACTAGTCATTGCCCCTGATGACGCCATACCAGGTGTTAAGCAGCATTTGGGTTATCTTGACCAGGTTGTCAAAGCCAGCCTGAGAAACATAGGAGTCATTTTTGACAAAGACACGTCGCTGGAGTAGCACTCCACACAGCTGGTAAAGAACTGTTTCTTTCAGTTGGGGAATGTTTCTAAACTCAGGAAAACTGTGTGAAATGATGATCTAGAACTTCTTGTTTGTGCTTTCGTATCTATGCAGCTAGACTACTGTAACAGTCTTTTTTCCTGTCTGAATAAGAAGGAGCTGTCTCATCTGAAGTTGATCCAAAACTCTGCTGCGAGAATCTTGACCCGCACTAAGCCAAGAGCTCACATCTCCCCTATCCTCAAAGCTCTTCATCGGCTCCCGGTTGTTTACCCCTTTCAATATAAAATATTAGTGCTGACTTTTAGAGCCCTCCAGGTCAAGCTCCTTCATGTGTACATGATCAGATCGCCCCCTACAGACCATCTTGTCCGCTGAGGTCTGTGGATCAGAACCTGTTGATGGTCCCTTGCACATGCTTTCAGACCAGAGGAGTCAGATCTTTCCAGGCTGTTGCTCCTAAACTCTGCAATGAGCTCCCACTCTCCCTGCGTTTCCTGGACTCTGTAAACTCTTTAAAAGCCAACTCAAAACCTTTTATTTTGCTACACATTTTAACTGAATGAGTTGAGATGATTGTTTTATGTGGGCCATGTTCTTGTCTTTACGTTTCTTAGCTTGTGAGGTTTTTGTCTTTTGTGTATTTAACCTTTAAAACTTCTGTCTTTTATGTTTTAACTTGTGAAGCACCTTGTGACTTCTGTATGTGAAAGGTGCTATGTAAATAAAGCTTACTTACTAACATGCAGCAAACTGAGTATGACAGAGAAAATGTTCATCTAGTTCTAGCAAGGCATAAAGGAGAGGAAAAAAAGACGCATTTAAGAGCACAAAAGTATTTTCAGAGCTTCGTTTTAATATTAGAATTACATTTACTTTTACATTTTTGGACAAATCCACACTCTATATTTGATAAAATTCAGGGTAAAAGTCACCAAATGTCAGGCTCACTTTGTTTTTTTAGTATGAAGCAGTTCAGAAAACACACAATGCATCTCGTGTGATGTTAGAAACAAAACGGACCCAAAATGTGTGTGCAGTTTTTTCTTTTTTTAAACCAAGAGACCAAGAAATAATGGAAATCAGCTTTTTATATTCACCTTTCATGGCAACATATGACCATCACAGACTGCATTTATAAGCCATGGATCGACACAGTAAAATACAACAAATATCTGAAGAAACCTCTTTTTTTGTCTTTTCTTTTTTTTTCTTAACTAAAATTTAAACCTCAAGAAAATGTTCCCGCTTCTTGCAAAAATACTGAGCATGGTTAACCCTTCAGCCATGCATTCAAGTCTTCAACAGCAGTGAGCTGCTGGAGTTTCCTTGTTGAATCAGAAAACTGGTGGACTTTAGCAAGCTCAGGTACATTTGGCACTCTTCAATTCAAATAATAGTCACAAAGTTTTAATCCCAGTTGCTTGTAAATACACAGCTCTGTCACCAAAAAAAAAAGAAAAATGTACAACTCACACTCACTCGTACATGTACATCACCCTCCGGTGGCAATTACTGCCTGTACCAGATAAAAACAAACCAGGTATATTTTTAAAAAATTGAAGAAAAAAAGAAAAATACTCACTACTAACATAAGATATTACAGTTTTCTGATATTTTCACTACTTGACAGAGATCTATCTCACAGCATGGACAGAAAGTTGAGGTTTTACAATGTCATTTAGATTCAAATGTTGCATGGAAGGTGGTTTCTTTTCTTTTTGATAGAGATGCACAAAATGACAGAAGTGAAGGCAATGAAAATGTAGCTATACCTGCTGGAATCGCTGTTCTGTTCTCACTGGATTCTATTTCTCAATTTGTTAAAGGAAAAAAACAGAATAATATTGTAAAAATAGTTTCATTTCCACATTCTTTATGAAAAAATACCACATTGTGGAGTTCAGCATGATAGCGTGATGACAAACATTGATGAGTAGCTGACAACATCCAGTTACCGCTTGTGATACACGCAGATTGGAGTTTGGCTTTTTCACTGCTGAATGCAGTTTTTGGACATTTGTTTGACTTTTCCACATTCAAGGAAACATGTTTTTTTACCCCCCCTGTTAAAAATGAGGTGAGTAACAATACCATGGCTTTCAAATAACAATAAATACAAAGGTGCAACTCTGACTTTAACTTTATATTTTAGTAAAAACGAGAATTGATCTCCAACTTTTAATTTTATACTTTCCGCTTTAAGCTCAAAATCTGCATTTCATTTACAAGCTTTCAAAGTATTAAAACATTTACACACAAAAAATATTGATTTAGTGTGCTGGATTGCTTAATTTGAAGTAGGGCTTAAGAAGTCCCAATTTCCGATCAGCAGCTACATTATTTAAAGGCCATTTTTAAATAATAAACCAAAAACTGTCGATACAATCTTAGAAACCACCTTTATCAAAGGGTATTCCGGTGGAAAATCTAAAAATAACACAGCTTAAATCCACATTCCCAATGAAAGCTACTTTATTTGCATCCTCCATTCATCCTCCTCCACCCCAAACCCTTCTCCAGCAAACTATTTGAACGGACACCGAATTCACCAGCAGCTGTGTACCGATCAGAATACTTTAATTCTGGGCCGTAAGAAGTACTTTTTTTATATTCAGGGCCAAAATAAGCTGCTTCCATTGGTTTTTGGCTTGAAGGTTTGCTGTTCTTGATTTCACAAAATGTAAATACCTGGTAATAGTTTTATGTATCAGAAAAGGCTTTGTTCACTATCAAAGCTGAAGTCCTACAGTACAGACTTCTCCAACACCCACCAGGATAGATCATAAGCATGAATCCCAAAGAGGCAATCTCTCTCTGAACACGTTTTAAAGTGTTATTCAGAAGTTGGCACATTTTTTGTTTTAAATAAATTCCCTTTCCGTGTCGACACTAAAACAGGCACATGTTTAACCTCTAAATGGTGGGCTGCTTTCCTAAACAGCAGTGAAAATGCTTCTCCAGCTTGAGTATGCAAGGCACGGCGACACGTTTCCGTAAATGGACAAGAAGCACAGTTACGTTTCAATGGTAATTACAGAGCAAGCCCTTTTTTGTGTGTGTTAAGCAACCCCTTAAGCGGTCGAAGTTGTTATCTTCACTTGTGACTACTTGCCTTGCAGATTACATCGACAGGCCTACTCACTCATAAGAGGTTCTTAAACTCATCAACACCTGTGTGAAACAGGCCTCAAGCATCAAAGCTGAAGGTTATGAAAATCAAATGCTTGGGAGAGCATCAAGATCAATCCTGTCATAATGAGTAATGAGTAAAATCTGCACTTCATCTGAACTCAAGTGGAATGAATAGAACTGCTTAAGCCTGACTGGCCAATAAAATACAATTATTTCATGTGTCTTTTTGATTGTAATCAGTAAACAGCTGGTATTACAAAGATATAGCTGGCTTGGTTGATGTCACTTTTTTCTTTTAATTATCATAAAACTACATGTAAAGATATATACAACTTAGATTCTGGTGTGATGTATTGCCACTGAACTTAAAGACATAATGTACATTTTTATAAGCACTTAAAATAGTCTCTTCCCACTGCTGCACCACTGATGTAGCTTCCTTGACTTTTTTTTCAGATTTAAATTTGCTCTGTGAATGCTTAAAAATAAAACATTTTGATGGAAATAAGAAAAGCAATGGCGTACTATTTGAATTTCAAATATTGCCCATTGGTCCATTAGTAATGAGTGGAACGATAATTTATCTATTATTGCAAAAATGTAAACACCCCTTCACATCTTAATGCATTTTATATATGCTTGCTGCTAGTTGGCCTTTTTTATGTCTAAAGGAAGAAAAGATCATATGTTCAGTGAATTGAGTCAACTTTTGGTTTCTGTAGTGCTGCTAAATTGTTATGCTTCATCAGCTCTATTAAATATGCTCTGATATTTGAGATTAATTATAATGTTCATGTCAAATTTGATATATATGACAGTTAATTGCATTTATTTGAATAACACTGAAGCTTTTTTATTGCAATAGACTCTTAATTAATAAAAAAAAGAGTCTAAAGTTCATAATTTGAATGAGTTTACACTGCATATCCTTACAGAAAACCAGTCTGCAAATATTAAGAAAATCATTTGACTGAATTTTAACAGAGATATATGCAATCTATTACCTTTTTGAGCAATTAGAAAAAAATGTTATATGTTTTATGTTTTAGAGATTGGCACAACTTTGCTGTAATGTTAGCATTCTTTATAAGAATGCATTTATAAAAATACGTCAGTTAAATCAATGGCCATTTTATGATAGCTTTGCTTTAATATGCATTTTTATTAAACCTAAAAGTTTACATCTTTGAATAAAAACAACTGCAGAGAAAACTTCCAAGTGTTTATCCGTTTTTCTATCCCTGCAGATTATTTTAAATGTTAAAGAAAAACGTTTACAAGAGGATTTCATTTTTATTTTTAGCCCTAAATTTAAATATTTTCTAGGTGCTGATTGGAGATAATCATAGTTAATCAAAAATATTGCACTTCTATTGTTTTATCCAGTACTTCCACTCTAATTTATTTCTTGGTTATTCTCCTAAGCATTAGGTGTCAACAGATTTTGCACGCACAAATGCGGCATTTAAAATTAAAAAAAGGTCAACTTGAGCAAAGCATAAAAGAAAATCTGCAGTCGAATGCCTTCATATCTGGACCGTGTGGCTCTCACAGATGAGACTGAGCTTTTAAACGTAGTCTTTAGAAAGACGACAGCATCAGTGTGCTTCTGGGACTGCTCCCACCAGCAGAAACGCAATCCTGACGGATGTCAATGCGGACCAGTGAAACATTCTCCCAAACAGCACAAAGAGATTTCTGGCACTCACAAACGAAAACCGGATTAACATAAGAACACTACTTCTACTAACGACACGATAAAAGATCTGACATCACATTGTTTTTCATTTTGACAAGTATTTGTAGCTTCTATGGGCTACTCTTAGTATTTACACGTAGCAGCATAAAAACCACCCAAACCGTGATTATCAGTCTATAAGACTAACGTTCTTTCATTTCCCTCTAAATGGCTGTTGATGTGGATGAGGTGGATTGTGCAGTATTTATTAGTTTGTTTGTATTTTATTATTCTTAAAAAGCTAAATTACTTGGCTAAACTTTATCCCCCCTGCCTTTTTCTCTTTTTCTGCCTTCCTTTAATTGTCAAAAAAGAAAAATCCTAATGGCAAGTTCCAATTTATAAAATGAACTATTATCTTTTGGCACTTTAGATAAATACAGTCCTTTCTTGTTTTGTCTTTTTTTTTAAAAAATAATCAAGCACAGTAATCGCAGGAACACACCGGAATCCAGTGATGATTTGAGGTAAAACTTTGGTCTCCATGTCACCAACTGGACTACATAATGCTGGTCATCGAACGGAGAGAAAAACAAACTTCTCATAGAAAAAAAAGAACATTAAATAAATAAATACATGACTTCAATGCTCAATAAATAGTTTTAAAAATGTTCACGGTTCAAAGTCAAGGCTGGCTTGACGAGCACTTCTTACACCTGATAACTGGCAAATGACTCAGACTCAGCAAGTTCCCTTTGAGGTTACAGCTTAATGCCACTGTTTGAGGTCAATAAAACTTCTAGATAAATCCTTTCTGCATTGCGTAGAATATCCATGACGTACCTTTGGCCCCATGTTGGTTTGTTTTTGGAGTCAGACTGAAGCGCTAGTCGCTGGTGAGGGGGTTGTGACACGGTCAAAACTAAAGGTCTGCTACTTTCACATCGCTTCGCAAAGCATAATTCTCTAAACATATCCCCTTTTTCCATGCATTGAATCGTGATTATCAACTTGGACTGGACAAAAACTAAATTAAAGATTTCATACAATTCCATAGGATTGTGTGCAAAATGCTCCGTGGGTATACAAACTGATGGTCTGTCCTACCAGCTGCAACGTTGGACTTAAGTGCTTGTGATGAGGTATGAACACCAGTCAGTGTCTGGTTCTGTGAACTTTCATAGATGCAGTTTATAGGACTTTTCTGTGATGCAGAAAGAATCACTGATATCCGGGTTTGAAATGTAAAGAATCTTGAGGGGTTTTTTTTTTTTTTTTTTTAGGAGTGTGTGTGGATTTCCTCCAGCAGAAAGCGGTCAGCGTTCTTTCAGTCTCTTCACTGGGTGATGAATGATGATGGGGAAGCATGGCTAACATGATCATAAAGGCATTTGAAGCATTCATACCTAAAAATCCCTACTAGATCAGCATGCTACACATCATTTCACTTCACATTTAAAATCTGTTTGTGGAAAACTGATAAGAATGAGTGATTTTTTCATTTTTAAGTGTTTCATTCTTATTATTGTAATATTTGGGATTTTAATGGCTTCAAATGATAAAAAAAGGGATACTGAAATGGATCTAAATTACAAATTTTGTCAAGCCTTCCTTCCCCATGGTAATTCCTCTATTTTTCTTTGAACTTTTTTGCAAACTGACCCCTGTCTGCTGCAGGTAAAGCACCAAATACTCATGTGGACTTTACAAAACCCCACCTGAAGGAATATCCTTTAAAGAAAGAATTTAAAAAATGCATGATATGAGCAATATTATGTAAACAAGGATCCTTTTGATAGTTGAAATCTGCTAGTACAGAATGGCAATGACCTCTTCCCCTTATAACGGAGGTGTCTGCTCTCTGCTAGATCACAGCTCAACATAACGTGTTGCATACATAAAAATATATGAGACTTAATGCTATTAAGAGAGCCTCACACCAAATACTTAATAAAGACAAAACAGAAAAATTCTCCAAAGAGATTTCTCATTTCCCTTTATGAGCACAAACAGGGCTCCACAAGTTTTCAGTCGGGTACCTGTGTTGTATGTCAGCCTGACATTTGAAGGATGCACGACAGTGAAGGGTCCAGTGTGCTAAGATGAGGAAAAGCCTTCATCCGTCTTCGTCGCTCCTCTTCAGTTTGAGTTCCATTTACAGAGGCAGGTCTGTGCTGTTGTGGCGAGTCTTTCTGGAAGTCCCGTCATCCCTGGGCAGCGCTTTCTGCAGGTTGGACATGGCGGCAGTCTTCTTTAGGTCAATGACTGCGTAGCATTCGCTGCGCCGGGGAGGCTGTGGGCCACATTTTTTGGGTGGTAGGCGCTGGTGCTGTGACTGTGCACCCCCACTGCCGAGGGCCTGGCAGGGAGGTTCTCCTTCCAAATCAACCTGGATATAATTCAGCTGCCGCGATGGAGGCATGTGGCCATGCTCACAACCTCCAACCCCTGAACGTGATCGTCTGCGGAAATCAAAGCTAAATATTCGCCCCCCTCGATCGGGGTGACATGGCCGCGGGTGTGGGGGGCAGGCATGTCGAAGACGGGGAGGCTGCACCTGCTCCGTGTTCACATAGTTCTGAAGAGCATCTCTGTGGATGCCCCGGCTGTTCTGGTGGTACCCGTTGGGTGTCCCGGGGCCTTCTGAGAACTCATACTCATCAAAGTCTTCCTCCTCTTCTTCATACTCTTCCTCCTCCTGGTCATCGTCATCTTCCTGCTCGTCGTCCCGCTGTAAAGCGCTGTACTCCCACACCGGCGGCAGAGAGGGCAGGTTCTCATAATTTAGAAGCGCAGTCCGGCGATGACCTCCACCCACTCCCCTCTCGCAGGGGTAACCCTGCATGGGCAGAGAGGACGGGCCGTGGCTGTGTGGGTGCAAAAGGGAGTGTGAGTGACTGTCCCCGGTGCTGCTGCTGCTGCTCGACCCCACTGACTGTGACACGCTGCTGGGACTCAGGCGCTGCTTGCGGCCACCCCGCAGGCCGTTGATGTTCTCGTAGGTGAGCTCTCCGCTTTGGCAGCTGTCTGGATGCTCGTGGCTCGGATGCCGGTGGGGAAGGTGGTGGAAATGGTGATAGGAGTGAGAGTTGCACAAGTGCACAGAGGGCTCATCGCCCTCCGTCTCTGAGCCTGTGGTGCCCTCTGCTGGCTGAAGGTTGTGAGGCGCGTGAGCATGCCTCTCCCTCTCCAGCAGATGTCGCTGCGCTGGAGTGGGGCCCAGCATGAACTTTGCCTCCTGCGAGGACGGCTGCAAGAATACCTGAGGGTCTTTAAGCTCCTCAAGAGGACAGCACCGAAGGCTGGACGGTGGGTTCCCCTGACTCCCGACAGGCATGGCCCCCCTCGTTGTTTCAGGAAAAGGGCCTGGCCGCACCTCAGGCAGAGAGTGCATGCAGTGACGCATGGAGAGGTCCCCCTCCATACTCACAGTATTCACATATGTGTGGGTCTGTGAGAGAAAACACAGATGAAAGGTTTAAACTGCAAACTCTTCTGGCAACAGCCAAAAAAGAAACGCATGAAGGAGCCTCACTTGGTCCTCCAGAGCCATGAGGCTGTGTCCATGCTCATCAGGAATGGAGGGCTGGGAGGAATCACTTTGCAGCGGATAACCGGGGAATCCGTTAGGAAAGTTCTGGACAGGAAATACTGGAGCTGCAAATGTAATGATGAACAGACATTTACCATGGAATTCAGACTCACAAATACTTTATCAGAGAAAATCTAAATGCTAACAGCATCAAATCATTAAAGATCCACTCTGTTCATCTTTTGATCAATTCAAAAAAAAAAAAAAAAAAACGTTCCCAGTGGCTTTTTAATTATGATGATGTCGTTTTCAGCCTAAATCAAAAACTTGTGTTGTTTTCTGGGATTTAGTTTCTGCAGAGCGGCAGCGGTTCATTAGAAATTCTCACCTGAGTTGTGAGCAGATACCCCGCCCCCCTTCCCCTCCCTGTTATTGAGAGCTTGGAGCAGGGGGCTTGTGGAACGCCAAGCGTACTTTCTATCTCACTAATACCCTTTTTTCAAGCGGCATTTGTGCATCTGCTCCTGATTCCCACTGATTTGAATTTTAAAAAATACTCAGAAATGCTATTTTAAACTTAATTTTCTTATGTAAGTCCTCTATCATGGGAATAATGTCAACAGAACATGTTAGAAAAAAAACTAAAACATGATTTTCCATGGAGTGGGTCTTTAAGGAGAGCGAAAAACAGACATTTGAGTGTAATGATAAACAAGTTTAATGGGGATCTAGAGATGTGTTAAAAAGAAAACAAACTTCCATGAGGCTTAAAGTATCATGATAATTTAACTTATTTAGTTAACGTATTTAAAATACTGTAATATGTATGTTTTTAATAGATTTATGCAGGTTTAGTTTAACACATTTTTAATACTATAAAAAGTGAAATATCAGAGTTTCTTTTAAAAAAACAATGTTCACCAAAGTTAAAAAAAGTTGTTTTACACTATAAAATAGTTTCAAAAAGGGTATTTTTAGAGAACTAGAACAGTGAAAACTGAAAGCATTGTGGTTCTGTTGGTTGCACAAAGTGAGAGGCCTCCTGAACTTAACCAGCTGACATAGGTTTGTGACAGAATTACATCCGAGTTAGTTAAAAACTTGACCCCAAACCACAAGCTGCACAAAATCTACCATATAAAGATGCTCATTTTGTAAATATTTTTAAATTTGGGGTAAAATACTAAGAAATTACTGAGTTTCTTCTATTGTTTAACAAAAAAAGGAGAAAGAAAGACAATAAAATTCTCCAAGTATTCATAAAGATGCTGAAAAGGGAAAAAACTGCTTCTTACTGCTCTTTAAAAGTAAGAATTTCATTCAACAATGTGCTTTAACATTTAGGATATTTTGGGATTCTCAGCTGAGGAATACAGTATCAACAAGAAGGGGTGCCTAATTAAAACAATTAACAAATTAAAAAACAATTAAAACTGCTGGGAAAAAAGTAAATGTAGGATTTCTTTTGAACGCTTGGGGGCAGTGTGGGAGAGTGTAAGCCAACATGATGAACTTGTCATTCATTCATTTTCCAATCCGCTTTATCCCTTTCGGGGTCACGGGGTTGCCGGAGCCTAACCCGGTTACTCATGGGCGAAGGCAGGGTACACCCCTGGACTGGTCGCCAGTCTGTCGCAGGGGCCACAATCACACACCCATACACACTCACATTCACACCTAGGGACAATTTAGAGTAACCAATGAAGCATGTTTTTGGACGGTGGGAGGAAGCCGGAGTACCCGGAGAAAACCCACGCATGCACGGGGAGAACATGCAAACGCCACACAGAAAGGTCCCCCAGCCAGGACTTGAACCGGGAACCTTCTTGCTGTACGGCAGGAGCGCTAACCACTGCGCCACCGTGCAGCCATGAACTTGTCAATGAACAGTTTTCAACCCAAGCTGTCACACTGCAAACCTGATGCTCGTTTACAGTAATGTGTCTGAATAAATGTCCTTACTTCACCCCCAGATATGTCCACCTTCATGCAGTATAAATGATATTAAATAAAAACAATTTTTAGTAGAAAACATAACCTGTCATCTCCAGAGATTATGTTGAGAAATTCTCAAATCCTATTAAAAAAATAAACCTTTGCAAATGTCCTCAATTGTAGTGAAATCAAGTCTAAAACGTGCAACAAAACTAAGAGCTTAAAAAAAGAAGCAAATAGCTGCCAACATCCAAAATGTCTCACCTTTTAATGTTTACTGGACTTAAACTTTGATCGACCTACAGTCTAACAGGCAACCTCTGTTGCTCTAAAATTCAATGGAGCTGTTGTGATCAGTTTGTATATGAATTCACCAAATGAAGTTCGACAAACTGGAAATATTTAGACATCAATCCAACAATATTCAAGGAAACCTCAAACTCCTCTCGTTTTCTTACTTGGAGGAGATGCTTTGAAGGTGTTGGATAAAGAGACAGCAGCGACAGTGAGAAGAAGAAAAAAGTGTTTTTTTGTCATGCTGGAAATAGGACTGGTTTTAGTCTCTGTATTGGGTGTAAACAGGCACAATACTTGACCACTACTTGAGGATGCTCAAGAAAGAAGTGTTACTCCACAGATGTACTGCCATGTGAGAACAAGCCAAATCTAAATAAAACTCTCCGTGGCTGTATGCGGGTTCACTGGCGTCTTCCTGTGCAGAAGGTTTTCATTTTTCTTACTTTAACTCCACTGCATGTGTTTGTGCTTCTGGTGACTCACTGCTGGGAGTCTGTGGGGTGCGAGACATGTCCATCTCTGGAGTGTGGCCACTGCGACTCATCATCATGGACTCCTCCACCACGTTGATGCTGTTGCATTGCATCAGCTCCTGGAGCAGATTGAAGATCTCTTCTGCCCGGGAACACTTGAACGCAAAGATTCCTGGTCGAATGAGTAAAATGACACAGTCAGTAACCAACAACAGTGACATCATAATGATTGAAACACGCACAAAACAGAGAACAACTGCATGACCGCCACATGCTTTTAGAGCACATTAGAAATCGTTACCTGGCAACTGTGTTTAGACTCTATTTTTACTTTTTATTGGAAGTCCCACTCCGATAATCTTTTGATCTATTGTAAAAGTGTTCCCAGTGGTCTTTTAATTAGGATTTTTTATTAGGATTTCTATCAAAAAAGCTGTATCGTTTTCTAAGACATAGTTTCTGCAGAGCAGCAGTAGTTCTTAAAAAAATGAGCCTCTGAGTTGTGGGCGGGACTGTTGGTGTGAAGCAATCCCACCCCCCTTTCCCATCCCCGTTGTTGAGAATTCTCTGTTTAAGAGGAGCAGGGAGTGTGGGGCCCGCCCAGTGTATTTTCTGCCTAGCAAAAGCGCTCTATTTCAAACAGCAGTGTCCGTCTGCTCCTGATGCACAACAATTTGAATTTAAAAAATACTCAGAAATGCAACTTTAAGCTTAATCTTATTTGTATACATCCTACATCATCAGAAAATTGCCACAAGAGCATGTTGAATACTCCAAAAACACTGTTTTCATCAGAGTGGATTTTTAGATAGAATAGAGACGTTTTCTAATTTTAGGTTTTACGAAAAGTAAACATAACTCTAGATTTTTAGCAAAAGAATGGCAACAATTTCTTGAAAAACTCACTCTACAAAAACATTTTGGATTTGAATTTGTGTCATGCAACATTTAATTAAGCTCAGAAACACAAATTTTAGCCAAAACATTACAGAACACACAAGAAACTACAAAACAGACACTAATCGATAAAGTTCTTCACATTTTTGAGCTGTAACAGACGTTGTTTACTGTCAGTCATAAAACAAGGCCAAAACTTAAAAAGATCACTTGAAGAACCCACTCCAATGAAAATGGTGTTTTTAACATGTTCTTGTAGCATTTTCTGATACTGGAGGACACATATAAAGAAAATTAAGTCTAAAATTGCATTTTGCAGTCCTGTCCACACAATCAGAATTTCTGATGAGCTCCTGCCGCTCTGCAGAAACTATGTCCTAGCAAATGACAGGTTTTGAGTTTGACTAAAAACAGCAGAATCATAGTTAAAAGACCACTGGGAACACTTTTACAAAAGATGATCAGACAGTGACGACACATAACGCATGAAACAGAACCAGATAACTTCAACTGCTTACCCTGTCCGGTCTGGCAGCGGCGGCCACTCTCAAAGGAAAATAAATTGGAGTCATATCCGTAGCGACGCAGGCAAAGGTACGGCCACCGGATTGCATCTCTTTTACGCGTGTGAAGGATGAGCTCGGTCTGGGTGAGCTCCATGATCCCAGAACCAAGCTCGTTACCCTCATCATCCACATTGATGACCTGGAGGGGGTTGGAAAAAAAATCACAAACAAAATGGATATTTAACTAGAGATGAAAATGCAGTCCATCTCTTCTGGACTTAAAGTTGGTTCATGAGATTTCTTTTCTTGACAAATCATTCTCCAAGAGAAGCCTTTGAGATTTCTTTGTTTGTCACATGATTTTGTGACAAATGTTTTTCAGAAGTCTGAACTGGATCTAGACGGTTAAACGGTGCAGTAAACTGAGCCTTTGTTGTAAGGGTTTGTGATTTCGTGATTTTTCACAACAGTGCGGGTCCTGCCAGGTGTGTGACAATTCATTTAAACAAAGATTTGATTCATATCATAATCCGTGGTTGTTGATTTATCGTCAATATTTATCATGTACATATATTTTTGAACGATCCGATTCGATCCAATTCACTAACCTAAAATGGATCTTCAGCCAAAACGTCAACAAGTGTGACTCACTGGTTGAAATACCTGTTACTGAACAGTGTAGGTGAAGTTTTCCAGATTCCTTGTTTTTCTTGCAAGATTATCAAGTGTAAATTAAATATGTGTACAAAGAAACAAGTAAACAAGAATGAATGTGAAATCCATTCACATTTAAGTTTGATAAAGTTCAGCCCACTATTGTTTTCCACATCAAAATAACCCAAAGGAACATCATAAGAACATTTTACCATACTGTATAGTCATGTCTTTGCTAAATTCAAAGTGTTTCCACGCATTGGACTGGAATGGTGGGTGATTATTTTTTGCTGTGTGTTGTCCACTGTGATGGTACTTGGTCATTTTTAGTCAAATAAACCTATAGTGCCTGAAACCAAAAGATATTTTCCAAGATTAGTTATACCTGTAGAGCCTGAACTATTAAATAATTGACAGAAAATTCAAATTCTTTGGATTTGGGGCCTTTATAGGTCCCTCTCAACAAATATTTTTTTACATATAAATTTAATTTTGTATCATATCTGATACATCAGGTCACACAGCTAATTTTTTTTTTTTTCCTGAGCTAACAAAAACATTCTAAGACAAAAAAAAATGTTAAAAATTGTATTTCCATTCATTGCTCTTGTGGAGGGCTGACAGACTCATGTATCCAATATAATACGTTCGGCTTTAAAGAGTTAAAGATCGATTTATTTCATTTTCAATTTTTTTATTGTATTGCATTGTATTGATGAACATTTTGCCTTGGACAACAACTTGGATAAATCGATTCATTGATTAATCGTTACACCCTTGTTTCTGCAGATGATTAGATAAAGTCTGCTACTTAGAGTCGATCACACCACCTCATCTTCACAGTTTAAAGCTGTTAGCGGCTCTGTTTTAGCAGAATTGTGTTCTTCACAGAAATTGGACATTAGTCAGACATCTCATCCAAGAAACAGAAGCTTTGCTCGTATGAGGAATAAAACATCTTCTGTGATGAACATCCAATTGCAAATAAAGAAATAACATGTAAACAAGATCAACACATTTGCCAAATGCTTTCAAAGTCCCAGATCTATGTGTTGTGGTGAAATCATTTGGGCGTTCCGCACCTTAAATTTGGTGAGGTGGTTGTCTCGGATGGGGTCCCTGTACAGACAACTCCAGCAACTCCCCATAGCTTCAGCAGGACAGCTGAAACCTGCCAACATAAAGTCAAGTTTAGCCACTTTGCAAAACTACAATTCAGAAAAACCAAACTCCCCAAAGCTGCCCTGAAGTCCTTACTCAGTCCGGGCCATCCGTTTGAAGGGATCCACAGCTTAATCCCAGGATCTTCTACTGGGCAGCAGCATCACAAGCCAGTTTGTTTGCTGGGCCCCCGTCTTCAAGAGAAGATTCCTGGCTTTCTCCCTAAAACCATAAACAGCTGTCCTTTGTAAAGTTCAGACTTATAAATTGTCATTACATGCCATATCTTAAAATATACGCCTGCTAGATTACTGAGACAAGAAGTTTGACGAACGACAAATAAAACATCACAACATTTAACAGATAACTTTGGGCTCCACAGTAAGAAAATAAAAATAAAAAAAGAATAAATATCAGCAGAACATTTCACTGCCATCAGCTTTTTTGAATAAATATCAAACAAGTGCTGACATGAGCAAAGACCACAAGGACCACAAGGTTTTAACTCATCAACTGGCTTCTTCATCAGTTTAATCATACAGTTCAATTTTTCAACTAATCTATTACAAATTATTCACAGTGTGAGCTCTTGTGTAGAGTCACAGCAGTCGGCAGGTTATGCAATAAATGTATCCAACTGGGATCCAGATTTCTGAATTAGTCCAGTAAAAAGAGGGGAGGAAATAAGAGTGCTGGTGTTGCACAGCAGTGGAAGATGGCCTTATTTGAAGATCTGCATTTCATAATAATGCTGCACAGAATGCTACGATGCAGGGAGTTGAATGTAAAGTTAATAAGTGGAAGCTTGAAGCCCTCTCCAGCTGTTGTCCTCGAGAGCTGGAGGGAAAACAGACCCACGGATGAGTGATGAGCCGCTGGAGGCAGCATCCATCCCTTCATCCAGCCTGCAAACACGTCCCCCATCCCCTGCATCCAACCTGGGCCTCCCCATCTAGCGGGAGTCGGCGGGCTGAGCCTTCAACCAGCGCCAGCAGGCTAAGGAGCTAAGCTACATCCCACCTCCATCCTCCAGCCAGCCGGCGGACGGCTGCGCCTGCATGGGAGCCTGAACGCGCAGCATCCGCGCGGTTCCCCCCCAACCTGACGCAAGCCCCCCCTCTTCTAAAAACAAACAAACATTTCATCTGCCGCCTCGGTGTGCACAGCTCAACCATGCAACCACCAAACGTACCACGACACGATTCAGTGACCGTCTGTTCTCGCCACAGCAGCGCGCGCGGAGCGCGCAAGAAGTGCACCACCACAGTTTGCTACTCACATGTCTGCCGCGGATTGGATGTTTCCTCTTTTTTTTAGGATTATGGAAAATGAAGCCCCAAACGAAACGAGCCGTGAGACTGCAGTGACTTCTTCTCGGCGGCGGCTGGTAGCGGGATGTGCCACTTGCACGGAAGAGACGCCAATAAATGATGCAGTGAGAGCGGCTAAAAAAAAAAATGTTAGTTTTTCCCCCTCCGATTACGCCCCCCTACTGCAGCACGGGCCTCTGCCTGTATGACATTTCCCAAGCAGCTGGGGTGAGAGTTCACAGGCAGACAACGAGGCGGAGAAGAGAAGGTAAGAGGCGCTGGAGGACCACAGGAGAAAGGTGCGTCTGCCTGAAGGAGGAGGAGGAGCGACAGACAGCAGCTGGAAACAGATGCTCCACTGGCAGCATCTCACTGGAACAAGTCATCTTTGTGCCACTAAAAAGAGAAAAAACCCAAGTTTGAGGATCAAAACTTCAATCAAATGCACGGTTTTTGAAAAGTTTCCTCCTTTTTAGGAGTGTTTGCTTATGAAATCCCACACGTGCTGTCAATTTTTCATTACAAAACATATTTTTGCATTTATGGCCTTCATGAACATGAATGTTTTTTAACCTGGTGAACGCGCCTTTTCTTGCTCTTAATCATTTTATCATTCACAACTATGATTGAGCCTTAGAAATGTGCCACTAAACCAGCCAATCACAGAAGAGCAGGCCCACTTCAATGATAACATGTTTTTGTAGCATGTTTCTCATGATGGAGGACATATATAAACTAATTTAAGATTAAAACTGAGTTTCTGAGAATTTCTTTATTCAAATTGTGTTGGATCAGGAGCAGACGAAAGCTCAGGTTTGTGACGCAGCGACGGCCAAGTCTCCCTGCTCCGCTCCAATTCTGAATAATAATAATAAACTTTATTTGTATAGCACCTTTCAAGATAAAAATCACAAAGTGCTTAACAGCAAAACACAGAATATAAAACAGAATTAAGAAAAGGCCATTTTAAAAAGATGTGTTTTTAGCTGCTTTTTAAAAGACAATACTGAGTCCGCAGATCTTAACAACCAGCAGGCCCTGGTCACATGATCTCAGGGACCTGCTGGGAGTGAGGCTGCACAAGGTCTTTTAGTCAAGCCAGTGCTTGACTATTAGGAGCATTATGATTTTAAAATGCACTCTAAAATGGATGGGGAGCCAGTGCAGCTGAATTAATAACGGGGTGACATGAGAATACTTGGAAGGTTTGGTTAAAATCCTTGCAGCAGCGTTCTGGACAACCTGAAGCCGTTCCAGAGATGTTTTGCTTAAACATGTGAAGATGGAGTTGCAATAATCAAGTCGAGAAGAAATGAAAGCGTGGATGAACATTTCTATCCTCAGAACGCGCCACAATTGGATTCAGTTTAGCAATGTTTTTTAAATGATCAAAGCAAGAACGTCTTACTCATTTTCCTCATCTGAGCTGGAATCTGGATCTGCTATGCTAATGCTAGGTAGGACTTGTGAGGTGCTATAAGCTAGTGGGAGAGAGTGTAAACAAAGGGTTGATGAGAAATTAGCAGAGGCTAACTTTCGCGCCCAACAGTCCCGCCCACAACTCAGAGGTGAATTTCTAATGAGCTCCTGGCGCTCTGCAGGAACTATGACTTGAAAAAAACGACACAGGTTTTTGAAATTTTGGCTAAAAACTTCATAATCATAATTGAAAGACCACTGGGAACTATTATACAATAGACAAAAATAGAGTTGGAGTGGGGCTTGAATGCTGAATGATCAGGGTTTCAACCAATCAAGTGGCCTTAATTTAAAACACTAAAGAAGACAAACAAAAAAGATAAACATACATCTATATCAAGCTTAATCTTGATTCGAAAATTTAAAAAAGTAAAAGAAAGATGCATCTTAATATGTATACATCCACATACACATGTGAATGAAGCCATTAGCGTTACTTTTAATCATAAATAAATGCATTTGTGTTTAAACATACAATACAATACATGGCACATCAAATCCAATAAATGGGAAGTTGATTTATTTGCTTAAAAAGAAGTGGGAAGAAATAAACTTATATATTCCCACCCCCTTTATGCTTTCCTTAATTATTTTTATCATAATCTGGTTCATAACTTCTAATATCAGTTATTTATAATTTACTATTCCAATTAAAGATCATTTTAATACAAATGATATCAATAAAATAAAGATACAAGTACTGTGTTCATAATGTGAGTTAATGACAGAAAATCAGGAAATTGATTTGCAAAAGCTGCTTCAGTGTCTTCTACAGGAGGTCTGGCTCCTGTCCATGTTCCCATTCTCAAAGTAGCTGTAAAGTTAAATCATTTGAACTATTTTGGCTTCTTTTGCAAACCTTCAAAAGTTTGAAAGTTCCTGAAGTTGAGCAATGAAAGAGTGGGAACAAATCCTGGTGGATACAATATTCCTGCAGCTTGGAGCTGTTCTGAAGCTGTCTTTCTTTTGTGCAGAGGAATCTTTCGTTTGGAGATGATGACTGAGGAATACCTGAATGTTTGTGTGAACGAAAAGCTAAAGGTGACGTCTTGGGCTGAAAATGCTCCAATATTACAGCCACAGACTGTTCTACAGCGTGTTGTGCCATCAGCAGATATTTTCTTTTCATCAACAAACACAATCAAAGTGTGAACACACTTCTGCAGTGAGAAAGACACATCTCTGTGAAATCCTGTGCAGGAAGTCATCAGCAGCTTTTGTTTTTTCCCATTCTTCTGAACTTACTTTGTTCTTCTCCATTTACTGCATCAAAGTCTTTTTGATTACTCAATGAAGGGTCTTGAACCTCAAAAGTTCAGAGTCAGACGCCTTGTTCATTAGGGCTCATGGTCAGGAAAATGGAGTCCTTTATCCATCAGATCTCACAGGCTAAAACCCTAAGGCCTTCAGGGGCTGCAGCAACAGTTTCCATGTTTCAGAGGACTTTCTGACTAACAGATTGCATCATGATGCTTTGTGTTTTTTCTCATCAACACCTTTCATTCCATCCAAGAAAAGGATCTCTGTCTCATTTGATCTGTGCTGAGTGCGCGGTTTTTGTTATTTTTCTTTCAACTAAAGTGTGACTTTAGCTCTTTTTTTCTAAAGAAAAATTCCAACATAATGTAAATCTTTAAATCTTTTTTAACTTATCTTTTTTAGAGTACATTGGTGAGGATGTGTAGAGGTCATTCATCATTTACTGTTTGCATTGAAACATTTATATTCTATCATTTCTGCAAACAACAGTGGATGTTCATCATGGTGAGATCCTGGCAGAGATTATCAGAAGATTTTGATTCTCTCTTAGGCTCTACCAACAATTGGGAAAAAACTCCCTATGAAGACACGACCCACAGCGTGGCGGCCATTTTGTAGCATAATGTGAGATTAGGTGGATTTCACGTCTTCCCACAATATGGGAAAATGATAGTTTTGTTCATCTGATTTTCATGAAATTTCACACACGTGCCACCAGCTTGAGTCTACAACCACCACAGAAGTTTAATTGACCTTTGACCTTGGGTAGAGGCCCCCATGTTGACTTTTTTTTAAAGCCCCTTCAGTACCAGCTACAGACAAAAACTCGTCCTATAGGGAATTTCATTCTCATCTTGTAACTTCTCGAGCGTCATTGGGAATGTACTGTGGAAAGAAATGTTGGATTTGGAAGTGTTAGATTTTGAATGGCGTGCATGTGGTGAGCTCGCCACTGCAACGATCTTGGCTAGCTTGCACATGTTTTATCAGAATGTCGAAAAAAGGTGATCCACCAGTTTACTTTTGCTGATTCTTCTGGAACTTATGTCAATCTGTTCGGTATCACCAGTCTACCAAACACAAAACTGTTCTTATAGAGATAAAACCAACAGAAAAACTGCCATTTTGAAAAAAGTACTTTTTACATCGATTTTTCACAGACAGCTCAGATCAGCCTTCCGTAAAGTAAAAGAGAGGAGTCAGGTGTGCATGGTGGTTACTCAGCAAGTGGGGTTGGGTCAAAGGTGTACTCCGTTGCTAAGAAAATTCAAAATTTACTTTTGCAGATTCTTCTGAAAATGACGTCAATCTGTTCGGTAACACCAGGCGATCAAAACATTAAATGGTTGCTATGGAGATAAAACCAATAGAAAAGCCACATTTTTTTTACATCAATTATGCAGCTCTGACCAGCCTTACAGAAAGAGAAGGGGGTGGGTCAGTCATCCCCACCGCTCGTGGCTTGAAATATTCTTATCTTGTCAATAAAATGCTGCTTGCTGCTTTTTATAAAGAAATACAAGTGAAATATTCCGATTTTGGTTCACCCCACATTACACAATATTTTCCTTTTTTCATGGACCTAACCCTGCAGTAGAACTTTTTTATTTTAATTATATTACAATCTTAAGAAAAAACACAGTTAAAATATAACATCTAGAACTTTACACCTCTATAAACTTCATAACTTTTTGTAAACTTTATAAAACAAAAAGATTTTTTAAGTATTACAATTTTAAAAAATGTTGGTAAAATGGTAAAAAATATATAAGTTTGGAGAAAAAATGATTCAAATAAAAGTGACTTGTATTATTCATCAAAATGTTCTATAATTTTAACAATAACAAAATTGCTTAAGCGATTGAAAATATCGGAGAAATATTTTTTGCTGGATCTGTATTAGATTTATATTTTAGTGGACGCAGTCTAGAAAAAAAGTTTTAAAAAACCTTGTTTGTCTGAAAACCACGCCGTCAAAAGAATTGCCAGTAGATGGCAGTACAAAATGCACAACAGATTTGCCATTGGAAATGTCACAATTAAAATGAATTAAATGATTTGAAAACATATTTTGTGATTGAATTGCAGATATTGTTTAGGGAAAACAGATATAATGCAGAGGGAGGCTCAGGATATTGATATTTAAATTTGATAAATCTGCTGATCAGGTTTATTTAAGGGACCGAACACAGCATGTCTGAAGACAGTTGGGACAGACCGTGAACTAAGACTAATGAAAAAGGGGATGGTTTATTCTACAGTGTAAAAAAACATAATCAAATTGAAACTGTGCTCCGACCCACCACTAATAATGTAAGGCAGCTTCATTTCTCCAGCAGCTTTCATTCAGAGGCCCCTCAGACAGTTTCATGGAGATGCAGAATGCTTTGACAACATAAAAAACAAAACACTCCAAATCTTCTAACTCTAGCAGCAGCGTCCTGAATGAGCTACAGCTTTCTAACAGTCTTTTATAGAAGAGCTGACAAGAGCAACACAAATGTTGCACACACTGTGTGTGAATAAGAAACTCACAATGGTCGTTGTTTAATATTAAACACACTTAAGTCTCTGCATTGATTAAAATTACAATTTATTTTTAAAAAAATGTCAAACTAGTTTGTGTTGCACATGTAAAACAGTATAGTTGTAATGTGACAAGAGCATAACATAATGAAAGTTCAAAAAATAAATAAATAAACAAGCTGCAATTCAGATGAAATGAGGTGATATTCATCAGAAAATCTAAATATCGGGTGAGGTATTTGATTCTTTCGAAATTAAAGTAAAAACATGAAAACAAAGAAGCAAGTTGAAACCGGTGGATCTTTATTGAAAAAGTAGGGAAGGAACAAAGGTGAGACTGACTGATTTGTAAGGATTTCATGGTCAAAAAAGCAAAGCTGTAAATTAAAATTGTATGAGGTATGTAGATAATTTCCACATAGAGGAGTAACAGTTTGCTTTAACGATTCGATTGAATATTTGCGGTTGATGGTTTGATTCACTTTCAGTTTTGGTTCATTTTGAAGGATTAGATTCAATCTGATTCACTGACCTAAAATCTGTCCTGGACATCTTTCACGTCACACGTCTTTACTAAATTCAAAGTGTTTCCACACATTGGACTGTACTGATGGTTGATCATTTTTGTTGCATCACATGTGTGTTGTCCACTGTGACGGCACTTGGTCGTTTTTACGTTGGAGTAAAATAACCGTTACACCCCTATTTCCTCATGGAGATACTCAGCTATCTATAGTTGCACCGCTAAAAGAAGTCTGTTAAAAGCAGGTCCTTATAATATTAAGCCCACACATTTTAAAATAATTATAATATTTAGGATTATAAAAGTATTTCATTAACCAGAGTTTTCATATAGGTCAGAGAAATCAGAACCCGTCTCGAAGGGAAAAACGTGGACATCTGGGTGTGGCGTACAACGCAAACAACAATATAAAACACAAAGAGTTTATGGCATGACCTTGAATGGTAACCAGTGGCATAAAGTTTAATTTCCAGGAGCTACTGAACCACTTTTGATGGCCACTTGTTTGAATTCTCCCAGTAAAAGCTTTACTTTGGTTCATTACAGCCTGCAAGTCTTCTGCCTTTTTACACCTTTGAGTTTGTCACAAAGCGTCTTTACTTTCATCTAACACCTCCTACATTTTTAGAAGTATTCAAGGATATGTGATAAAATAACAGAAATGTAGTTTAGTTTAGACATTAAAAAAAGCCCAAACTGTTTTTAGAATCTCAGTTATCTGTTGATTATCAAGATACTTTTCAACAACTTTTGCAAAGTTGATTATAGATATACTTGTTTACTGAGACAAATAACTTAAATAGCCTCAAACATTTTTTTAACTTATGATTTACAGTCATTTACAAATCCATTTACAAATGTGCAAAAATGTATTTTGAAATCTTAAAACTGATTTTTTATTATATTTTCTTGGTCCAATACTTTTGTGACAGCAACGTTTTGGCAGAGCACAGAGGTTTAAGGATGATGCAAAAAGAATGAAGCACACATGCTGTTACTCAAACAATGTTTTCTGTCATTCTGGTAGAATACAATTGAAAAAGTCTTATGTAAGGATGCCCAGAACATGTGCAACCGTAAACAGGTTTGATATACTGATATATATATATATTTTTTTAAAAAAAAGTGGAATACAGGACAAGTTGCTGGCGTTTCTGTAATCTAAGCTATTAACCACCAATCAAAAAGTGTTATTTAGTAAGTATGGCAATAAGGAGTTAGAAATCCATAGAGATAATATGAATTAATTATATTTTTACATGTTTTGATCATCAAAAATGTTCAAGATGTGAAGTGAATTACAAAATATTTGGCTAAAATAATTAAAAAACAAAAGTACAAGGCTTTTTATGTCATTTGAATGAAACTATATGATTGTAAGAAAACTTACTATACTGTACTAATAAAATGATGTATACAAAGTATTGCTTGTCTTAAGTACGTAATTATTATTCATGTAACAGTTTTAGTGTTAATGTACAGTATTGATAATAGCTCATTTTAAGCAATTTAAACAAAATTAGGTGGAAATCTCAATAAACAAGAATGAATGTCAAGTCCATTCACATTTCAGTTACAGAAAAGTTCAACCCACTGTTGTTTTTCCACATCAAAATAATACAAAAGAAACATTATTAGAACATGAAACAGCACTGTATGGTCACACACGTGTGACATGTAAACATTTTTATAATGGTATAGTTCAATTCGATTTGATTAACAACTTGCCTCAGACAGATCAACTTGAATGGGTTGTAGGATTAGAAACCGATTAATCGTTACACCCTCATACCCCAATAAACATGTTACTTTTTGCTAAGCGATGGGATGGTTTTGTTATTTCCTTAGCAACAAGTGTTACACTTGAAGTTTATTTAATTATGTGTACCTGGTTATAAGTATCAAGTAAACTATAGACTATGTACATGTGTAGCAAGTTTACTAACTGAATACTTCGTCAGACTAAATTTGAAAATTTTAAATGTACAGACATGTACATGTATAGAGAGCATATAAAAAATAAACTTCAAAAATACTGCTTCACTTTTAAGTATGCTTGTAGTGGACTTAAATAGACCTTTTTTTGTTAAGGGATGGTAAGAATGTTGAGGGATGAACCAGGTAAAAAAAAAACTTGGAGACATTAAGGTTTGCAAAATGTCAAACTTGTACTTTTTCCCCTCTCTTTTCTGTTCTTAAGAACTTTTCAATATCCGATTAAATATTTAAATTGGATTCCACTCAAACACCTGCCATCTGTGCATTACTTGAAGAGGCTCAATACATTTCACTGAAGCACCTGCTAAGCTACATTTATAATATATGTTTAAGCCATTTAACATATTATAAATGCAATTATAGAATTTGGAAAAAAACTTAATGAAAAAATGTGAAGAATGAAGTTAAACCTTTCACCCCAAGGAGGCGGGGCTTATCGATGTCATTTCGTAAGCTTTGTTTTTGTCACGTTCCCGGCTTCCGTACGTGCATCAGTCAGGCTCACATCAACGAAGCAGGACGAACAGGAAGCGAATGTTTTAAATCTTAAATCACGTTTTGTGGTGTTTGCTTATTGCACAATTAACCGTCGGTTGATTTCGTTTGTCCTGATGACCAATCAGAGTTAGCCTCGCTGCTACGTCACGTCTACGGTTGGCGTGCCAAAGGAGTGACCACTCCGATAAGGCTGCCCTGCCCCTAATATCACAACAGAGCAGCATGCCACAGCAGCCCTTCGCCTGTGTTTAGGCTGCTCCCAAAACTCACCGAAAGCTTTCGCCAGTCACCGTGTAAGGCACCGATCGCTGAACCGGGGTGAGTTCCGTTCAACTTATTCATCGCAGTTCGTCACGTGACCGTCACGGTAGCTAATTTTATGGGTTCTCATCAAACTTTGAAGAAGGCCTTCACTCTTGTGTGGCATTGAAAACTCATCCCATGTATAGAAAAAATGTCAATAATTACAAGTTGATTGTAGCATAAATTACATGAAATCACCAATTACTGATGTTTGCGTTGTTCTTTTAGGTTGTATCTTTCAAAATTACCCAACTTTATTGTACCAGATGGTTTTGACAATTTTGAAAATTTCCAATCACATCTGTTTAGTACTATATTTTTAAATTATCCGAAAATATTTCGATTAATAAGTTAACCTAACCAGCCAAAAGCAATATTGTCTCAACTCACGTGGTTTTGTTGGTGATAAGGATTGTGGGTAATGTTCTGCTATTTAGAATTGTAGGTTTTTCATTAGAGCTATGAACTGAAAAGACACATTTGAAATTGTAGTAGAATGTATCTTTATTAGGATGAAATAAAGGCATTTAAATCTAAATTTTGAAATTTTAAGTGAACAAAGATTGACCTTTTGACCCAATGCTTTTGTGCATTCAGCTGCAGCTCAAATAACACATCTGATAAACCAATTAGAATCCCTAATCATAAATCTTACATTTGCTGCAGGGTTTAAAAGTATTGACAACTGATACATACAGGAGGACACCCTAAAGGGTGCAGTTAGCCATTTTAGAGACCAAAGAGGAGAAGTCTGTTGTCACTTCATGCCTGAATTTATGTGATGACGCTGTTTCAAGTTACCCAGCTGGGACTTGAACCAGGAACCTTCTTGCTGAAAGGCTAGAGCACAAACCACTGTGCCACCGTGCATTTGCCTTAATTTTCAATAGTGATATATAATCACAATAACCCAAAACATCATTTGTTTTTGTTATGATTTGTAATAAAATGTGATCACCTGGAGGCAGAATTAGAAAATCTCTAGTAGATCTGTCCTTGTTTTCTCAGCATGTTTGAATTTGAGTTTACAGTTAGATGATACCATTCATTCATACCATTTATACATTACTTTAATCTGATTTCATTTTCAGAATAAATTCAGAGAATTTGCTTTTAGTTCCCAGCTTATTCACAGGATGTTGACAAAAATATTTGTTAATTTTATGTTTTTTCTGTAAAACTTGAAGACAGTAGAATTAATGCTTTGTTTTTAAATGAAACTGATCAAGCAGTTTAGTGTTGTGTTTTATTTATGTTCTCTTTTGAAACTTGAAAGCTTTGGCTTTAATTTTCAGTCTAAAATATACATAATTGTTGGTGCTTTTTAAAATTTCTTTTAAAAATATAACTCCTTATGTATTTGACGATTCTCAAAGAAGAAGAAGGTCTCACCTTTTGAAGATTGTCTTAACAATAACAGTATCTTCTGATTTCAATCAACCCACTAAGACCCAGTCTTTGTGGAGGTTTAACGGAAACCTGATCTGTTCTTATCACAGACGATGTGGCTGCCTATGATTGGGATGACAGCCCTGCCGCACTTAGGAGGGCTCTACGGCGGCTTCGTCACACGGAAACAGGTTAAAACCTGGTACCCGACGCTGAAGAAACCCTCATGGCGCCCGCCAAACGCGGCATTCCCTGTGGTGTGGACGTGTTTGTACACAAGCATGGGGTAAGGTCTGGAGTAACCGACTCTACCGTCTTGGAAAACCCTCCTCATCTAAATCATCTCTGCAGATACGGCTCCTATCTGATCTGGAAAGAGCTTGGAGGTTTTACCCAGGATGCTTTGGTTCCACTGGGACTGTATGGAGCGCAGCTTGCTCTGAACTGGGCCTGGACTCCTATTTTCTTTGGTGCACACAAGCTGAAACTGGTAAGTTTAACACATAATACAGTGTTGTTAAAGTACGGAAGGTAAAACGTGCCTACTTGTGATCAGAACGTATTGATTAGAATGCATCATCTGTGTTGCATTTAGGCGCTGATCGAGATTGTGCTCCTCACTGGGACCGTCGGAGCCACTATGGCGTCCTGGTATCCCGTCAGCAGCACCGCCACTCTGCTCTTGGCACCTTATTTCGCCTGGCTATGCCTCGCCACCTCCCTCAACTACTGTATATGGAGAGACAACGCAGAGGAGAAAGAGGAGTAGGAGGACACCTCTGGTTTTAAATCATCCCAATTCTGATCAAATTAAACTTGCTTTTAAAAACCTTCTGGTCAGTTTGGCTGTTCGGCTGTGTGCTCATAGTGACATCAGAAGTTTCAAACTGCTAGGATTTTACCATGTGTGCTCATTTACACTGACATATTCATATTTTTTTCCAGTTGATCAGTGCCTTTAACATCTTCCATTGCTTACGAATTGAGCAATTTCATAAGGATCAAAGGTGAAGCAACTTGGACTTAATATGTGATCATAATACACACAAATTTGCTGCCTCTCAAGGTTATAAGAATTACTTTTTAAAATTTCCTTTAAAAAAATTCTTACTTATGGCTTCTAACTTTTTTCCATAGTGTTTAATTCCAAAACTTAGTTGAGACTCTAAATAATCAGCCCAAATGTTCCTGTCAAACTTGTAATTCCGTCATGTTTCTTAATCATTTGCAGGGATTAGACGTGGAGAGCTGGACTGGTTTTCTTTATGAATTAGAAATGTCTATGAAATAGTTTTGCCTTTTTCTAACTGAGTTTGAGCATTCTTTCACTGGACCTCCACTAATTTTTTCTTCATAATCCAAATGAGTTGAGATAAAAACTTTAGACGTCAAGTGCATCAACTTTCCACAAAGTAACCAAAGAAAAGCCATCAGCTCCCTCCATACCTTTAGAATTTAACTATTACCAGATTTTGTTGATACTGTAGTGGTGTGACGTACACTCATCTGCATTTAAGATTTCTGCACTGATCTGAAGACACTGACGTGTGACTTCATTGTGTCCAAATTCACTCTATTCTCCTTAAAAACTGAACTCAGGGACTATCCAGTACCCTGGACTTGATTCATGCTCACGGTTTCATTTAAGCCCCAAACATAAAGTCACCCATTTGACAATGTGAAAATGCAGTTCTATACATTTACCAAATGCACACCTTTTCTTGGAGAGACTTCTGAGAAATTTCTAGAACACAGAGTTTGGAGTTGGAGATTTTTATGACCTCTAAAAATGATGAATGCCCGATTTAGTGCACTAACCGGGCATTAGTAAGTGAAAGTGAATTTGGACACAACCCAAGTCTTGCTCTGTCTCCATAAAACTTGTCTAAAGTTAATGGAAGAACATGAGTTCACAAAGATACGTATAAACTTTATTTCTATACAAGCAACAATGGGGAAAGGATTATTTAAGAGGTCAAAAGTTATTTTTTAGATGCTTTCTCTGGAACATCCTCAGTTTTGGAGGAGAACCTCTCCATTAGAGTCTTCCACAAGCCCTTCTTTTCTTCATCCATGCTTTGTTGCATACTTCCTGCAGAAAGAGAATAAAGCATTTCCTGTTTTTTTCAAACAAGCTGGGAAAATCTTTATTGTAAGAAAAGAGAAGACAGTAAATGGGTAATTATGAGTCTATACCTGACAGGAGGACTCTACACTCTTCAACTGTGACTCCGGTGAAGCTTGTGTCTCTCACGCGAGGAAACTGAACAAGACAGAGACCAGAGTTTTTATTTCTTCTTTTACTACAATACTTTTATTTTGACTCTGAACCCTGATAAACAAAGAAGCCCATTTGCATTTTTCCTGTTTAAATGTATGATTTGTCTTCTGTGGTCAAACAGTGGTAACCAAGGTACATGAGCTATCCAGAGGGTTAACCGGCCATCTGCTGATCCGTGTCTCATGTTTGTTTTCCGTATAGGTCAAATTTAGCTGAAGTATCTTTAAACAATAGGCTTGTGTGGTTTACTAGCATTAAAAGTAATAAGACCTTTGCTCCAAACATAGTTTTACTATCATCCACACAAAGGAAGGGAGCAGAAATGAGTTAATTCAGACGCCACGGCAGCAGGTTTATCTTCATGCTTTCATGAAACAACAGACTGAGAAACCATTTTTAACCTGCAAAATACAAACGATTAGGAAGCTTGTGGATGTTACTCACTCTTTGTCTGTATATGTTGCCGTTAATACGAACCAAACTTTCATACATCTGGTCACATTTGTCTGGATCTGAAATCTGGAGAAAATTTAAAAAAACATGAACATTAAAAACGAAACCGGAGAGTCCAAACTGTTGCCAGATTTCCCACAAGTCTCCAACATCTGATGCTTCTGAGGTAATTAGAGAGCTGGGATCTGCAAGGGCTGTTTACTCTTGTTAATACTTGAATGCTTTGAGTCAAGTGTGTGTAATACTTTTGTTAGATTAAAAGGTAAGAAGGGAAACTAGTCTTTTAATTACAAGGACAATTGGAGGAAGGAGCCTGAACCTGTACCCTTCTTACAGGCCAGAAAGAAAGGACAAGGGTTGGCCAGCCCTGGTACATATGATGAATTTAGATTGGATTTACTTTTTAAGCACTTTTTTTTCCCGTTTGTTATAAAAAATATTTCTCAGATATCTATATTGATTTAAATTGAGTGCATTATGCATTTTAAGTTATAAATTCCTCCAGAATCAGATACTTTTTTCCTTTAAAAAATATAAAGAAGGGTGTTTGTAAGGAAAATCCATCAATAGTGCATGTATAAGATGTATATAAATATAAAACTTAGTCCTAAGGGTGTGTAAATAATAAAAGGCTACATTTCAGTGCGAAAATGACACTTGACACAAATTTCATAAAACTTTAAAAAATTAAAAATATAAGCCCAGTTATATATAACATATATACTTGCAGTTAAAGTGAAAAAGACTTAAATAAATGTATTTTCAAAGCTGCTATAGTTGTCAATTTATACAAATATTTCTACTACATATTTTGAAACAAGTTATAGTCAGTATGGCGTCACATCTAGTCAGTTTAAGTTCTAGTCTGCAGCACAAATTAGAAGACAAAAATTATGCAACAACAGCTATAAAAATGCTTTAAAACAAAATTTAATCAAGTGAACAAGAACGTGTTGAAACGATTTTCTGATGCTTTTTTACAATAATGATGCTGCTAAATGTACGGGGTTTTTTGTCGGTAAAAGTTTGCTTCTGTGGAAAAATATTAGATACAGAAATTTAAGGTGCATAAGCAGCCGGATCAAGGTCGTCAGCTGAAGACTTTAACTCGTGATTATCTTCTTAGCTTAGCTTTGTAACAGAGCATCTACCTGCGTGTTTTCACCCTCACGAAACGCGGAGGCGACCCTCTGCCGCAGGAATGTTCCCAAATCACGACCTTTCTTTGTCTCATCTCGAGGCCATTCCTCGCACAGTTTAAGAAACCGTCGGTACCGAGTCGCAGACATCTTCAAATCACGTAACAGCACAGTCAACGCCGAGGGCGTAGGAATTTTGGACTGTGTGGCTTTCCTTATTGGTGTTACATCTAAATCCTTCCTCCCCGTTTGACCCTTCATTCCTGACGCCGCATGTTGGCAAGATGAGCGGAGCAGGTGCAAAAAAGAGCCCTTCTACCGGAGTTATGGGTTGGATCAGCTCAACGTGTCGTTTTGTAACGAACAGAAACGATTTTAAAAGGTGAGATTATTTCAATTGTACTAAAACAAAAGCCGTCAGAATTGGTCATTAGCGGTGTAGCTAGCTGTAGCATATCGTAAACACGTCCTTGCTGTATCTAACGCGCTTTATCAGCAAATGAAACATAAAAACACATATGCAAATCTGCATAAAAACGATCAAAAGAGGATGGAGTGGACATGTATTCATTTTTTTATGTATATGTAAGACAAACGCAGAATTTCTACTTTTAACAACTGTTAACTGTCAGTCAGACAAGCACATACATAGTGTTGGCTGAAAGATTCCAGGATAATACAATTTTATAGGTGTATGTAGATTAATTATATAATAATACATGTACAAAAAGAATAAAGGAAAATAAGATGGGTTACTGAAAGCTTAGATCCATCATGCAGAAAAAAATTAAAATAGGAAAAAGAAAACCATCACTGCACTCCCCGCTGTAGATTCTAATCAGAACTCTAAAAACCTCCTCCTCTCTTTTCTAATTTTACATTTTTATGTCAAATTGAAGCAAAATTAGTTTTCTTTTTTTCCCCAAGTGAATTAAACTGGGACTACAGATTACTGTACTCATCAAAGTTTATTTACTAGTTTTATTTAAACTTATTTTAAATCACAATGAATCCTTGGCAGTAGTACATCAGAGTATTTAGTTCACATCTTGACTAAAACTTTTGCTTTGTGTGTCACCTTTCTGCATATGGTTGATGTGCATAAAATATTTGTTCTCATGTAAGTCATTCTTTATTTCATTGAATTAAAACTTACTTCATTAAACAACATCTGTGTTTTACAAGAATCTGTACTCTGAAGTATCTATTATCACAATGGGAGCTGAATCTTGGTTGTATTTTATTATTTTTTTTAGGAATCTTCTTGTCAACTTGGGCTTATTTGCTGCTGGTGTTTGGGTTGCTAGAAACCTTTCAGATTTTGACCTGATGTCTCCTCAGCCTATAACATAGCACGGCTCCAGAGCGCCAGAAAGATGGTGAGATCTCCCTCTTTGTTTATCCTGGAGTTTCATACTCAAAAATCAAAGCAAGATAGGACATTTCTTTATTTTAGAAGCAACTAAGTACAACGCTTCAGTCTAAATCTAGAAGATGTAGCTGTCAAGACTTATATTTGTTACTGACATTATGTTTCTGCTCTTTCAGGCCTGTTGGACCAACGTAGAATTAAAAAATGGAAAAGAACAAATGTTCATAAAAAGTTGTGGTAAAAACTTAAATGTTGAAACTATTTTCCTGTGTTTCAGACAAACACGTTTTTTTTTGTTTTTTTTTTTTCTTTCTATCAGCATAGACTTAAACATCTGTAATCTTTACTTTTCTGCACTGGACTTTTCAGTTGAAGGTTTTTAAATTTAGCCATGTCTGCTGTGGAGCACTATTTGGCAACAGCTCAGCGGTGTCTGCGTGTGGGCAGAAAATCCCTCTCCACCTCTCAGAGTCTGGACCTCGCTGCTCAGGTGACTGCCGTAGATGTGGGGTTAAAACCAGCTCTGCTTTATGACAGTAACGGCGCCCGTGTGGAGCAGGTGCAGCGGTATTTGAGTTCCCTGCAGTCACTTCAGCTTCTTTCCAAATCTCTTCTGATAATGGATTTGAATGGAAACAATTTCGTTATCAATGCTAGTGCTGTAAGTTCACACCTGGAGCGTGTGCTCTCTGACGGCAGCGTGGCTGTGGTCGACATCAGCTCCTCACTGGAGAGGCCTTTTATTGCAGACGCGCAGACACAGCTAAAAAGCACGTTTCAACATCTACAACTTCTTGTTGGTGATCTTCAACTCCAGCAGCCTCAGAAACCGTTTTGTGTTGGGAGCAGATCCAACGAATGGAACCTGTGCACCGTGTTTGGCCTTTTATTGGGTTACCCTGTCGTCTACTGGTTTGATCAGACCAAGAGCTTTGAAAACTGTCTGTCTATGACCCCTCTGATGCTGAGAACAGCTTCAGCAACATGGCAGGCTGGCAGTGCGGGTCACAAGTGTTGTCTGTACTCCTTCAGTGTCCCGGCTGCTCTGCAGGAGGAAACATGTTCCATGACGGAAAACTGGAAGCTTCAACTACAAGAGAGATTCAAGCAGCAAAACATCCTGAAGGATCTAAGTATTAGTCTGTCCACTGTTACTTTACCCTCAGTCTGTTTGTAATTCTCATACATGTTGGGACTTTTTTATTAATAAAATGGTCTTCATTTTCAACATTCCTCGTTCTTTTTACACAAAATAAAACTTTTGAGCTGTAGTTACTTAAGTTTTTCCCGATTTTTCAGTTGTCATTAGCATGTGAGTAATCTTAAGGTTTGAAATCGCAAGGTTAACTTAAAATTTGAAAAAGCATTTTGGGTTGTTTCTGAGTGATATTAAAATTGGTTTAATGATTTGAGCCCTTGGTGTGTGACTTGCAAAAAATACAAAAATCAGGAGGCAAATACTTTTTCACAGCACTGTACCTCGGCTCAAAAAAAGATGCTCTATTTCCAACCCTTTCTTGTATGTGCTCCTGATTAACAACAATTTGAATAAAGAAATACTTAAAATGCAATTTTAAGCTTCATTTTCATTTTATATGTCCTCGATCATGAGAAAAATGCCTAAAAAAACAGTTAAAAACACAAATTTCACCAGAGCAGGTCTTTATTCCTGGACCAGAAACATCGGGACGGGTATAATGAAAAGACCCAAACAGGAACGTGAGTCACAAAAATAAAGCTGATTGTTTCTGTAACAGCAATTTACTGTTTGGAACGTCTAACAGTTGATGTTCATTTAAGCTTTCTATATGTTTCTTATTACAATACAACATTATTAATAAGCAACTATATGAGGAGTCTAAAGATAAAACTTTTGCTCCACCGGTTGCTTCTTCCAGGATCTCAAATAAATTGAGAAACGGCTACACGGAATTTCAGTTTCAGAAAGGAAACTTCTCACTCCAGGACACTTAAACTCATTTAACAGCTCACATTTTTTCTTAAGCCGATCCTGAAAACAGGATTGTTTTGTGCATTCACTTCACTTCATTCACAAAACGATTACTCCGTGTCAGCAGAGGTAGTGTTTCCCAGCAGAGTCCAAATGAAGCCACAGCCTCAGAGGAGCCGAATATCTGACAGGACTTCTCCACAGCGGCCGCTCACTTTCAGCTTTGCCAGGTGGTCCGCTCTAGTGGGTCCAATGTTCAGGATGGCAACAGGCAGCTTCCTGTCACTGGCTGCCAGTAAAAACCTGTATCCTGAATACACCTGTTGGACAGCAAGAAAGAAGTGAATTCCAGAGAAGCGATCAACCTTCAGTCTCTTTGTGTCGGTCACTACCTGCAAGGAGGAGCCCACAACCAGAACAGAATCAGACTTTGCAAGTCTGCTATGGACAAACTCCACGGTTGCTTTGGAGACGGTGTCTCCAAAAAAGGTCACCTCTGGCTTCAGGATGCCACCGCAGTTCTCACAGGAGGGAACTCTGAAGTTCAACACCTGCTCGTCCTCTAAAAATACATCCCCGTCCGGAGCCACGGCGCCGGCCTGAGCGGTCCACTCAGGGTTGATTGCTACAAATCTTCTCTGCAGGTCTTCCCTGGGTGTGACAGTGCTGCAGCCCAGGCAAACCACCCTATGAGGACATGAGCGCACTTTAAATTAAATGGTTTGTCCAAAAAAAAAATAATAATTGGGGGGGGATTCCACATTCTCAAATGTAAGTGGTCACACTCACAACTTTGTTTTAATTTATTCCATCTGGACTTTAAATCATATTACAAAAAATAGAAAACGTGCAAAATATAAATGAAATATCAACAGTTCATCTTTTAAAGGAACTGCATTTTTTATGTTCAATCAGATCATGTAAACCTCAGGACTGTAAGTGTTGATGTTTCACAGTATTTGTACTGTTTTCTTTACCTATTGTCTTGTGTTGTCTTGATTTCTGTTCCTACAATCCAATCAGATCGATCTAAGGGACGTTATTAATTGAAAATAACTGGAAAATATCTGGAAAACTTCTCCTGCACTTTGGCTAAAGACGTTCTTGATCGATTTTAGGTCAGTGAATCGGATCGTTTAAAATGAACCGATATTGACTCTGAATCTGATCAGCAATCACAAATGACACGAATCATAATTATGGATTACATGAAGCTGCTTTAAATGTGTTCATGTCTGTGGCCTCTAAGCACCTTTCAGTTCTTCCAGAGTTTGTCAGTCCATGTCATCACAGGCTGGACTGGCTCTGCTTTAAGCCTCCTGGTATATGTGGGTTTCAGCAGTATGGCTAATGTGTGGTTATGATTGCATCATGCCTCTCTCTGCATTTCACCGCCTATTACTCAGCTACTAAGTCATATCTCATTTTTCTTTATGATCCTTGTTTTGTTGTTTTCCATACTTCACCAACCTAATTGAGAACTACCAAAGAAAAACATGTACAAATGGCACTAAACTCCTATCTCTCTTTATCTACATAGGACTCATTCAAACCATGTCATATTTAGAAAAAGAGACTATTTTCTCTTTATGTTTTATTTGTGCAAAAAAAAAGAAGTAGTTCATTTATATTGATTCTAATAGTAGCAATGACATAAATACAAATCGAGCTGAATGGCTGTTTGAAGGTTGCAGACCCCTGATCTAGTTCTCCATAGACTTTGTAATAATAATAATAATAATAATACTAATAGTAATGTTTTTAATGAGGACATGCGCAGTTCACCAAATAAACCTCCTAGAGTGAGTGAGTCTGACAGACATATGATTCTATGGTTGCTCGTCCCTGACCTGTGCGCGCAGCCGTGAAGCTCTGTCAGCCTTTTCTGTCCCGCTTTCCCGTGAAGCGCGTCCACGTTCTGCGTGACGAGCCAGTGCAGCTTCCCCCCCTCCTCCCATCGCTGCAGCGCTCTGTGCGCCCGGTTCGGCTGGTGGGAGGAGAACTGCGGCCACCCGAGGAAGTTTCTGGCCCAGTAGCGCTGGCGGGACTTTGCGCTGCGGACAAACTCCGCGTGCTGCATGGGCCTCCTGTCGGTGCGGGCGTACAGCCCCACGCCCTCAGAGCGGTAGTCGGGGATGCCCGACTCCGTGGACAGACCCGCCCCGGTGATCACGAACATGCGCCGGGCGCGGGCCACGAACTCCTGCAGCAGCTCCAGGGAGCGGGCATCCGTGGTACTGCAGGGGGGAACGAAGTTCAGCTGATCAGCAGCAACCGAGGAGGCTCTCCGTACGGAAGCCGGGTGAGGCGTTACTACCAGCCTCAGGAACCTCATCTGAAGAAGCACAAATACAACATTTAACGAGTCACCGCCTAAACACTATTCACTTGAAGCAACAACGACACAATTTCTTTTGACATTCTAAAACGAAACCTTCCTCAGAGAGCAAGTGAACTTTACCTATCCGACACTAACGGAGAAATATCGCAGTTTGCAAAGCTCTCACTGTTTGTTTTCAACGTGTCTTTGAAAGATTTACTCGCACATTTGAGATACGGTACCTCCAACCGCAACGCCCCTTTAATAGAACCGCATAAAGGTTACCATCTTTGAAGTGCGATTAAGTAACATTTCACCAAGAGACTCAAAGAGGAACCTTTGGCAGAAAGAAACCGGAAGTACCGTTTAAATGTAACACCAAACAAAGCCAGTTATGAGTTCGACTTTTCCCATGTGGAATTATGGGATATGTAATTCAGGTCGATGTTTTTTGTCAGAAAGGCTTTAGTTAGTTATTTAAATACATATTATCTGATTTGCACGCAAACACACTAAGTACTAAATCATGTAGCTTTTGTTTTATTGCTCTAAAATATATGTATGCATTTGACTAAAATACATTATTTCAAATGTTTTTTTAATGTAAACATGCTGTTTTTTCTTCAAGCTTTTGAACCTTTATAATTATAAGTTAATTACTTTTTTAAGACTGGTATCTCTGAAATGTGGCTACAAAATACAACAAATCGCTACAATAAAATACGTTATGTAAGAACAAGAATAAGAAAGGAGTATAAAATAAAAAAAGAAGGAACATTTAAAACTCTTAATATTTGCTTTAATAAATCAGAAAATGTTAGACAGTCACATTGCAGAAGCATATAATTGATCATGTGAGCAAAGTAACTTAAAATAATACAAGGAACTGGAGATTTCACCTATTATGATAACTTTCAAAAAGTGCTGGGCAAATAGGATAAAAAAATTTGCTTGTATTTCCTTATCTTTGTAAATAACAGCGATATATCAGTTTGGAAAACCTTTATGATAGACGAAAGCAGAAGACATTGCAATTATTTAGTTGCGTTTTTGTTATTTAATGATCCAGATCATCCCAACAATGGTGCTTTGAATTGGAAACAATGAACATGTGGATTAAAAGTCAATGAGAAGACAACACAGATTCATTGATCTCTAGAAAATGCTACACACATCTTGATTACAGAACTCCAGGATATCTGTTGAGACAAAAATGGACAGAGGAAACAGATAAGATCTTATGATAGCAGGGGCAGAAACCTTTTGTGTGCATTAGTCAATGTGTGGCAGTGGCCTCACCAGAGTGCGTGCAGTTGAAGACATTTTCCAGGTGAGAGTAAAATTCTTCTCCAAGGATGGAGCGGTAGTCCATGTGACTCGTGTGAACAAAACAATTAGTGGCATCTTTAAAAAGCAGATCGCTCTCTCCAAATTGCTGAGACTCAAAGAGCTTAAAAGCTGTATTTGGTCTCAAAAACAGTGGTTCCTGAAGAAAAAGAGGAAATGTAGTTTCAAAATTAAAATCTCAAAATGCAAGAGAATACTTAATACTTTTTATTATAACATTTTAAAAACACCCCCAAACGACTTAAAGGTCTTTTCTGTGATGGCATAATCCGTCCAGAGCAGTTTCCCATGAATGGAGAAGACACACTGGAGTTTACAGGTGAGGTAACAAACTGACCTGTGACTTCATGAGGAAGTCGTACACTCGAGCAGTGAGCACTGGCCGTGTCATGATGGTGCTCGGGGGGATCACTCCCAAATTACAGCTCTCCCACTCAGACAAGGCGGTACGGCGCCCGTCACCACACAGCAGCTCAAAATCAGATGGCGTCCATCCCTGGGCCCAATCGTTGGAGCTCAAGCCTGAAGAGCAACCGAACTGTTATCCAGTCATCACACTGAATATTTATCAAGCCTCGTTTTGCATTCAAATTTGTATGTATTTTTGTAAATTCCTTACTTAAGACGTTGGCGAGGAGGTTGTGCTGCTCAAGGAAGGCAACATCCCCGTAACTTTTCCCACTCGGATCACCGATTAGACACCTCAGTGTGGATAAATATGACAAATGTAGTGTCGTGTAGAACATGTAGGAGTTCTAAACAAAGCTATGGTTTATTTGTAACAATTTTTAATACCCTAAAGTCACCTAATGGCCAAAAAACACATTTCCACTTGACTAGAGGTCAGACAAAGCTGTTAATTGCAGGAAAAAATATTAACTGGAGTGGTTTGACATGGATTCAGGCTAGCATCTAATCTGAAGATCTAAAAAAGTTCTTGTAAACTAAAGAGCGCTGTACCTTAAAGCCCCCATGTTGCCATAGTAACGTTCATTGTGGTTGTCAGTGCAGCGCTTGCTTGCAGCCTCCCCTACGCCTCCCATACAAACTTTGCACAGATTCCCCTCAGAGCCAGGAAGACAGCCTTTCCAAAACACCTCATTGTACACTGAAAAGACACAAATCTGCCTTGATACTGCAGCAGGGCTGAACCCATACTGGACGGTTATTGACAACAGGACTCCATGTTGACTTCTGGAAATTGTACCTTGGGTTGGATCACAGGAGGAGGTGCTGTTGTGCGTCAGGCTTAACGTGTGCCTCTGCGGCAGTAGCCAACCCGCAGGGCTGTACATGTAGCCGTGACAGGAGCGGCGGTCTTCCAGATTCCCCATGAAGATGTTCCTGCTGGAACGCTTTGCCACTGCTACTCCCACCAGTGAGGGCAAGACTGAGGGCCAAAAACAACAACAACAAAGTCACATCAGCTGGAAGAAATGTCTTCAGTTCACCTCTTGTCAGGGTTAGGGTCTGCTTTCAACATACCATCAGCCTCAAAGTGTGCCCCTCTCTCATCAGGAACACATTTGCTCCCTAAAAAAAACAAGAAAATGCAGCAGACGCTAATCAATGCCACTTCTCATAACAATATCAATTGCTTACATTAAACACAATCTATGGTTTAAATAATAATTTCTTGCATTTCTGAATGGACTCTGATATAGATGCGATTCTCCCACAATGCATCTGTTTGTAGCATTATGATTTGTGTATTTATGATGGGAGGATCAGATTGGAAGGAACACTGTAAAGTCCCTTTAAGTCACATGATGTGATGTGTAACAAAAGCACAATCAAAAACTTTAAAGGTGCAGAACAATGTATAGACTCTGCCTTCCTGCCTGATTGTGTTTCTTATTTATGTGCCAATACTGTGTCAATTTAATCCACCATCAAAATAAAGCAAATATTTTTACTCTGGATAATCTTTCTGGTGTTAAAGACTTTGTTTAACCATAATACCATAATACTCTGTCACGACGGGGACCAGACCGCATTTCCCTGCAATGAAGGAGTGGGTAGCATCCAGCGAGACAGCGTCCACCTTATCCCTCTGTGGTGATGACACATGTCTTAAGATCCTTTCACAGTGACTGCAGTGGTTTCTAAAAGCACTGAAACTTACTTTAATCTTTTCAATGCAGTCGCGCATGGAGGCTGCTCTGACGCACACCAGCGGCTCGGACTTGATGCTCAGAGCCCACTGCTCACATTTTTTCTGCTCGGCATGGCTAATGCAGCACCATCGCATGACACTGTCCTCCAGGGAGCTTCCTGCAGATGCATGGGTTCACATCTGTACTGTTTGTAAACGTGAAATGGGATGAGTACTGTCTAAAAGCATGAAGACCTTCATGTCCAAGACCCTTAAGGAGTGCAACGTAATCCAGCCCCAGCACTTGGCTAACGTCCATGTCGTCCGGCAGAACGGCCAGCTTGTGAGTCGAATCTCTGAAGAGAAGGTCGCTCTCTCCAAAGGTGGAGGAGTTAAAGAGCTGGAAGCGCTGCCTGTCCCTTCCTTGTCGACCAAACATCAACTACATGAAAACGGTTTGGAAAAAGCAACAGGAGTAAAAGGACAGGAAAGGGCATTAGAGGACAAAATCCACAAAATTAAAATGAAAAAAAAAAGAAAAGTACCTGGACGGTAATCAGAAACTTGCGAGCAATTTTCCGAAAATTATGCCTAGTGACCACCCCTCCTCCTGGACCACGACCCAGATTACAGCTGCTGTAATGGCTGACAGGAGCTTGTGTGCCATCAGGGCACAGTAGTCGGAACATGTCTCTGTCACTCCCTGAAAAACAAAAACAACAACAACAGACAGAAAGAAGGGAGAAGCATCTATTTATTAGGGGTGCAACGATTCACTTTCACCTCGATGTGGTTCAAACTTTGAGTTTTGGGTCACGGTTTTGTTTCAGGTCGATATGTGGATTGTGTATTACAAAGCAACCCAAAAAATTTTTTACTTTAGGAAAAATAATCTTTATTTGCTAATAAGCAAGTAACAATAAAACAAAACCGTTCAGTTGGATAAAGGCAGGTGTAATGTAATATAATAAGACAATATCAAATATATTAAATGTAGCTAAACACGTTTGACACTATCAATGTAAACATATGAAAAACAATTGCAGTAGGGTGGCAACAATTCACATTCCTCATGATTTCGTTCAATGTTGTAACAAATTGTTTGCTTTTAAACTGATAATTTATGCATTCCCTACTACTTATAAATATAAATACCAACTTTCTAAAAATATGGAATGACTTTTTAACCTACAATACTAATATGTCTGTTATTGTGCTAATCAAAATGCACGAAATCTTTGCCATTTTCAGGCTTTGATTTCCTTTTAATGAAGAAAAAAGATTTTTTTTTCATAATATGGAGAAAATATTTGACAGCTTAGTGTGTTTTTGTAACAGAAAAGATCTCCATGCTGCATTACAATCTCTATTTCAGAGCCTAGAACCATGTATGTCTTACAAGGAATTTAGTTGTGCTAAAAAAAAACAAAAAAACAATAAAACTATCGTAGTGCTATTTCACAAGCTTACCTTCTATGCTTTCAAGAGCTAAATGGTCCACAAATGCAACATCACCTGCTCCACTTTTGAGACATCTACAACAAGGAAATAAAAACACCATAAAGACCTTTTTGTTATTGTTGATGCCTGCCATGTCAAAATAAGACATTCAGAGTTCTTAATTTGAAATTTCTTGACTTAAAGACACACTGCAATCATCTTTTGATCCGTTGTAAAAGAGTTCCCAGAAGACTTTTAATCATGATTGTGCCAGTTTTAGCCAAAAATGAAAAACCTGTGTCATTTGCTAGGACAGTTTCTGCAGAGCAGCAGGAGTTCATAAAAAATTAGCCTGGGTGAGCCTGGTCATGCTTCCCTTCATCCTTTTGTTTACACTCTCCTGCTAGCTTACAGCCCTTCACACCACAACCAAACATTACGGGTACAACATAAATGGCGAGCAATGTTGGAGCTATTCAGTCATACAGTTTTGAGCCAGATGTCAGCTCAGATGTAGAAAACAAAGACCTACGTGGATCTGTTTGTCTGCAAGTGGATGCATCAGAATGGAGCAGAGCAGGGAGCGTTTGGTCTTCAGATTGTAACTCCTGTGTCACACCTACAACATTTTTTAATCTGCTCCTGATTCACAACAATTTGAATAAAGAAATACTCAGAAGCGCAATTTACATCTTAATTTTTTTAAAATATGTTTCTATGCCCTCTCATGGGCAATGTGTCTTTGTATGTATGTGTTGCATACCACAACCAATTTCCCTTGGGATCAATAAGTGGATATCCTCATTATCATCATCATCAGAAAAATGCCACAAGAACATTTTAAAAGCACCACAAACACCATTTTCATCACAGTGGTTCTTTAATTTCTAACAAAGTATGAAAAACAAAAAAAAAACTATTACAATAAACATCACAAAGCTCACCTGAGAGCTCCCTGATTGTTGTAGAAGGGTTCATTGTGAGACGTCTCACAGTGGTAATTCTTCTGAGGATTGTAAGACTTCTGGCCTTGGCACAGAGAGCACAGTGCAGGAGACATGGCAGCAGCTCCAGGACAACAACTGGTACTGAAAAAGCCACTGACATCTTCCAAAGAACAGGTAAATGTCAGAGAACAAAAACCTGAAAGGTGTTCGACAGAAGAAACATCACTCTACCCTGAGTGAGAGGATGCTCTTTGGACCAGCTCAGGTAGTTCCTGGACAGTAGAAAGCCGAGAGGAAGGCTCCATCCAGCTGTCCACCGCACGCCACTGTGACAGCTCCTCAGGCCTTGCAGGGATTGGACGGCCAAGCTGCTGTTTCTGACCACAGCCACAGACAGAATGCAGCTCCCTGCAGAAAAACAGATCATTCGCACCTCCAACCTGAGAGGGGTCCATCAGGAATGTGAAGCAAACATACCTTCACTGTAGAGCTCTTTTGCAACAGCAACAAGATCAAACTGCTTCACTGCAGAATAAACTTCTCCTGCATCCAAACTCACTATATCAGCACGGTTAGCCTACAACAAAGACAGGTTTGTTACGGTGGACAGATCCCAACCAAAGCAACATTATTACACCTGGATCTCCTCATCTTTTGGGTTTCCTCATCTCACCTTCCACTACAAACTCTACAACGTTCAGTAGATTGGCACAGGTCAATATCTGCCTAAATATTTCATACATTACATAAATTAATTACATAAATAATCTAATGAAAATCAGGAACAGCTCACCTTGATTCTGTTGATGCAGTCAGCGGTGCTGGAAGCTCGAATGCATGAGAGTCTAGCAAAGGCTGCGACAGCAGCTGGAGGCAGCACCGCCACCAGTGCTTTGGCTAGCTCTGCACACTTCTTCTGTTCGAGACTGGAGACAGTGCACCATCGTGTTTTCTTTGCTGCCATGCAAAGAGCATGATGAATAATCTAACCATGACCTTTAGAGAGGAATTCTGCCTTTTTTAGTACATTAAAATATCTGTGCTTTCTAATTCGAGTGAAGTCATTTTTATTTCTTTTTTTAAACCTCGACCAGGCTTGTAATTTAACAAAATACATCACATCTTTATTAAAAAAATGAAGAAACACAGAATCTGGGAACAAACTCCAGAGAAACACTCCATTAACAGGACTTACCCCCAATGCAGCTGACAAAAATAATAAAAATAAGTAAAGAGTGAAGTCCTGGCATTTTGACCTGCCATGAAGGAAAGGCTGACAGCAGTGTTTGCAGTCAGCAGAGAGCAGCAGAAAGCTGTCCTCCAAGTCTCAGATCTCAGGATTTTTTCAAAAGGTATCGTACAAATGGGGAAAAAAGGGAAAACCTTATTGCGCAAGAGCAACTTCTCTGAAAACAGTCAAGTCACTTTATGCACACATGTGGAAAATATTATTCACCACCTGCATCAAGAACAACTCCTGTCCAACGATTTGAGACGGAGGTGCAGGCAGCCCACGTGCTTTACCACATCCAAGGACAGACTCCAATGAACCAAAATAACAAAGAAAGCGTAACTTCACACGAAGAAGCAAAATGCACAGATTTGCACGAGTCATGAGAAGCGATGGTCTTCAATGTTCCATTCAGAGAGAAGACAAACTCCTGACGTGCAGATGGCGGACTGCAGCTGCTGGATTCTCTCTGCATGCCGGAGCATCGCTGGCTTCTGCTGTTCCACCTCATTGGAAAGTCTGCCGATGCACTCTTCAAACTGTCAAAACAGAGAATTAAAAAATCAACTAATCGAAATCAAAAGCACTTCAAGCAGGACCTGCTCATACCGTACCACAGGTGGGTTCTGGTTTTTTTCATTGGACAAATGCATAAAATACTTTGGCCACAAACAACAGTAACTTTTGTCACTAAAGTTGTTATGTGTCTATACTTTAGAAATTATGACGCCACTGATGACAGGGACCCAAGTTACCATGGAAACACATGAGAAGAGGTGCTGCTTTCACTTCAGTGATTTCACCATTATTCTTACGTCCTTCAACTCTTCAAAGACAGCCTCTTTCTCTCTTTTGTCTTCATCTCCACTCATCTGCAGCCAGCTCTGTAAAACCTCTCTCAGCTTCCGCCATGCCCTGAGAACAGAGACACCATCAGACACAAGTCACTGCAGAGACACGCTTCTGAAAGGAGCGGCTGGATTTTCACCGAAGCTGTTTCCTGCGTTGCTGGAAGCTCTTCATGTCCAGCTGAATGTGGAGGAGCTCTCTCGTCAGGGCTGATGCATCTTCAGTTTTATTAACCAGTTCTTTAATCTGTGCTTTTTCTAAGAAATACATTTAAAATGAAACAAATGATCAAAACACAAAGACAGAAGAAAAGCAGGTACCACACCTGGATTATTAGATGTGTGGCTTGTTATTGGAGAAATGAACTGATGAAGAGGCATAGGTGAAACTTCTCCAGCATCAGAGCTGCCAAGGTTCCCCAACTTGAAGAAGAAGAGAACCATCTCAGACACGAGGCTTCAACATGAAGAGACGGTTTACTTCTGTGTCAGATGTGTCATGATTACTGCGTTCTTTGGGATCATGAAAGCAGAAGGAGGAAGCAGGAGGTCCTGATGTTGGGCTTCACGGTGAGGTTCACGTTCAGCAGAGGCTCCATCCTCAGCTGCATGGTGGGTTATATCACATGAAGGGATGCTGGTGAGTTCAGGAGCAGTCAAACAGAAAGTCACGCTCTTTTTCACTGGTTGTGGTTGGATGTTTTGCTCCTTTGGGGGTTTGGAGAGGGCGCGCTGCTTCCACCTCATGGCACAACGTCTAACAACTTTACAGAGATCCTGAAACTTCTGCACGACACAAGCAGAGCTGATGAGAGGACACTGGTGGAACTATCACAGGAAGAATTTAAAGTTACTCACTTGTTTCTGGTTGAACTGGGTCAGGCTTTTGGTGAGGTCATTCATGTGAGCTGCATATGTGAGGATGCATGTCACACCCTCCCTTAGCAGCTGGTCTCTGTAGATCTGTGCAGCTTTGACTGACTCCTCTCGCCTCCTGCGCTGCTCTGTGGCAAACAGCCTCCATTCAAATAACACCTGCAACAAGTTTACGAAGCAGAATTTACAAAGATGTGAGCAGAGACTCCACCATGCAGCTTATATTTCAGCGGAAGAAAAGTATGTCGGAGTGTGTTAACCTTAGCCTGCAGAGTGAGAGACCAGTGCCAGAGGGCTCTCTCCGTCTGCTTCGCCTCTTTCTGTCTGTGCTGCAGCTGTTTGCAAGAAGGAAAACCAAAGCCAAACTGTTTAGCAGAGCTACATGAAATGCAAGGAAACTACTTTTAAAAATGTTTGTCTTGTAACTGAATAGTCCCAAAAACAGTGACCAACAATAAACCAAAATAAAACCAAGAAGTCACAACAACGACCCATAGACATCATGTCATTATTAGAGCTGAGATATGGAATTTTTTTTTTAAAAAGTAAATTTAATCTTTACCTCAAAAATAAAAATGTAAGCTATATGAATTGCTTTCACTTGATGTTTAAATGTGAGAAATAGTACATGTATCCATAAAAGTTCCTCTTTTGTGAAGTTTATGTCACTAATTATGTAAAACTTCTATTTTACTACCAAATTAATTAGTTTTGAATGTAAATTTAAAGAACAAATCAACATCAAATCCTTAATTAGACTTAAATTGATCAATCTTTTGGCTGTTAAACATATTAAGCAGGTGGCAAAGAAAACAGAAACTGTGTTAAAACCAGTGTGACTCCATATTGCAAACAGACACACATTCAATTCACGTGGCCACATGATGGTTTCTGAAGAATAGATGATCTCGTTCAATTTGATGAAAAACAGAAGTTGATTTGAAATCAAGAAAGACAACACCAACAAAAGAGGACATTTCTGAACAAAAAGTCCCCTTTTTTCCAGAAAAACATGAGTTTCAGTTTCAGCTGAGCAGTTTGCACAAAAGAACAAACTGCAGTTAGCTTCAAATTAAATTTAACGTCTGAAAAAGAACACCAATGAACCTGTGTTTGCCACAGTTCAAAGTATGTCTGGTACATCTTCAACCTCAGCAACAGAATTCCTTGTCGTTTCATTACCTTTAGGAAAGAGAAAAATGTCATGCACATTTCACCAGGAATTCAACATATTTTTATTGATGTTCCAAGAATAAAAAGGATGAGGACCTTTTTTTTCCTGAGCTGTGACTGATGTGTTTTCCACATTTCCATAGCTTTGGAAAGGATTTTGGAGTTGTGGTGCCATTTAGCTTTTTCCATGCTCATCCTCTCTCTGCGAGCATCCCTTGTTTGTTTCCTCCACTTCCTGAAAGAGCGCAGCAGGCACTCTACACACAACAAAATAGGAGGAGATTGGATTAACTTTGGAGATATTCTCACCCGCCTCTTTTATAAATAGTTACTTTATGGGTTTTTTGTATTTTATTTGTTTAAGATAATTATATAAATGTTTGGGTTTTTTACATGTATCCAAACCAAATAAATATTGAGAGTGATATAAATTAACCTTTAAAAATGTTATTTACTTTGATTATTGGAACACTGAGCCTGGCTGAGGGCCTCCCCCTGTTGGTGACGCTTAGACACTGCACCTGCTGCTGCTTCTTTCCAGGCAACAAAGACCTGCATGTGGTGTTTCTGTAAATCCAGCAGAGTACTGGTTACACATCTGTGTTGTTCCATTAATATAAATCAGTTTGAAACTCCTGAAACTAATAAAAATAATTCACCTTCCAAGCCATAAAAAAGTGTTTGAGCAGCTTTACTTCATGATGATACTGAATCTCCTTCAGCGTGCTTTTCCTCGCTCTTTGGATCTGAACAAACTAACGGTGAGACGGGAAAGACAAACAGAAGCAGAACATTTCAAGCTTAATTCTGACACCTCAAACTCTACATTTGTTTGAGCACTATACAGACGAGCAGTTTCCTGGCCAATTTGAGTTCATTTTTCACTTTTAGATGAAAAACATTAAAGTCTAATTTTTCAAGGGTTACATTGAGGCAAAAAAAGAGCAAATAAAAGCACCTTTTTCCATTTTTCCACAGAAACTCGCAAGCAGTTCATGTTTCTCTGTAGACAGGCCTGCAACTCTTTGTTTCTTCTAAAAAGAAAGTCAGAAATGTTGTTAAAACAAAACATTGTAGTCTCATTAAACCACACTGATTAGTTCTAGATAAATCTATGGGTAGAGACAGTTCCAAAAAAGGTGGTATTTCTAAGTTTTATTTTATATTGTTGTCAAATTCAAGCGAAAACTCACAATACAAAGTAAATGCCTGGAAAGAAAAGACAAATGAGGAACGGGAGGATGCTTGTGCAGAAGCTCAAAAAGTGTCAATGAACTCATGACTAAAACGAATACACCGTAAACGATTAATGCAGACATATGTGACATCAGCAGATTTAAATAAAAAAATATTCCAGATATCTGCCTAAATGGATGGAAACTTAGAGGAACATATCTTCACTGTAGTTTTTTTGGTATCGATTTTATTTCTAAAAATACATAACTATAACAAAGGGGAAAAAGCATTTAGAAATCTCAGCTTTATTCATGCAAAAATATGCATTGCCAAGCTCTGGCAAAACACTCAGGCCGAAATCTACCCCTACGGCTTCTCCCTAACCCTCCTATTGTAGGGGCATTTGAATGTAAAGTTTATATGTTTTTTTTTTTAATTCAACAACAAAAGTGTGGAAAACATAAATTCATTTATGACCCAACGTTGTTGAATGGTAGTCCAAGTGGACCTCAGCATGGCTGAACTTCCCTTACCGGTCTCGTATCTCAGCACTGCCGTCCTTCCACTGCCTCATCATCTTGTGCTGAAGTCTGTGAGCTTGCAGGCGTTGTGAGGCCTCCTGTTTGGCTGCTTCTTTGACTTTCTCACGTGTGCGTTGTCTCCATCTTTTCCACGTTCTCAGCAGGTGACATCGCTCCTGATGAAGAATCGCCTGAAAGCAAAGCGTTTGTTATGCTGTGCTTAACATTTTACTATAGTTACATAATAAAGCGGGCGTACCATCCTCTCAGAGACTGCCTCCTCCTTTCGTTTCTCTGTCTGTGCCCACCAGCTGTAAAACACCCAGATATAATGATGACGTCTGTAAAAAAAAAAAAAAAATTATATATATATATATATATATATATATATATTTGCATTTACAAGTTCCTTTCAAAATAAAACACATCCTGTGTCAAATAAGAACCTGATACAGTATATTTCCAATTAGGAACTTTGCCACTGAACAGCAACTAGACATAAGATAGGATTAAGAGTTTAAACTTGTTCTAATAATAAATCACTCTGACATTAGGTCAGACCTTTTACTATCATTTTCTTAGTTATCTGACGTGTGTGCATTTAGGGGAATGATAAAGCTCTCAATGCCTCTTGGTTTAGTGTAGTGTCCGCAGTGGCTTTGCTCATGTCAGATCACCTGAGTTTAAAAGTCTAAAATTTAATGTCAAAACGTCACTAACAAACCTATTAATAATTCAAATTGTTGGCATTTTTCATCATAAACAAAGAGCAGTGTTGAGATAACGGATTACAAAGTAAGAAATTACTGTTAATTAATTACTTTTGTCAGCAACGGAGTAACGTAACGAATTACATTTCAAATTTTGGTCATTAATTACAATTACTTGACTATAGAAACCCTCGTTACTTTGTTACTTCTGTTTTGTAGGCTCTGACATTTTCTCTTGGTTACATGAAACGAAACGGAGATAAATTGAAAAAAAATCTGACTTTTCAGCAGTGGCAGAGACCACATATGTTATCTTATTTTTGTGTCATTTTTCACACTGTTGTCTGAATTCAAATGAAGCAGGTTATGTCTTGAACCATGTTCATTGTTTTTTTATTTTATTTGTATTTATTTACCTTTATTTAAACCACAGACGTTCTTTTGAGATTAAAAATATATTTTTTAAAAGGAGCCCTGTTAAATGTGCGAAGCTGCTCTTCCCTTGAAAATTTGTATATGAGTGGAAAAAAGTAAAGCAATGAACAGTGAATTACTTTTTCAAATAGGTAATGAGTAAAGGAATTTAAATTACAAATTAGATCCAGTAACTAAGTAAAGTAATCTTTTTAGAAGTAACTTATCCAACATTTCCAAAGAGCCACAATGGAGGGATAAAAGAGGCTCTAAATGTGGCTCCGGAGCCTCAGGTTGCAGACCCTTTTCTGGGCCAAAATACCCACATTCCAACAGAACCCATTAAAGACAAGTGTAAAAAAAAGAAAACCTGTATTTGCAGAGGGCTGTCGTAGTTTGTGGTTGAAAACACAGATCTTTTGCTTCCTCCACCTGGTCATTCCACAGTCTCCAGTACTTGATCATCAACTGCAGAAAAATACAGCTATTACAGCATCTGACACTCGAGCATTTTTATATTTTTTGAATGCCTTTGACACTACTGTTTGGAGCATTTATTGCTTATCGGTTACTCTTTGCTGATGGTGCTGCACAGCCATGTTTTTGTTCAGACGATGATCTTTGTTCCGTTTGACATTGAGAGAAAAACCCTGCAGTTCAGCACTCTGGAACAAAAACATGTTGTGGTCAGAGCGAAAAAAAAAAAAAAAAGTCACAAACTTTGGTATTGCTTTCAGTCATCTCATTCACTCATTTGTTTCATTTACCAGTAAATGATGCTGGAAATGTTGACTCGTCAACAGATTTCTTTCAGTCTTGATCTGATGGAGCATCCCATCTTCAGCTAAGAGCTTAAGAAGCAGCAACACATGCAAGATATTGTACTCTGCTTGAACAGACCATGTAGGGCTCACATTAAATTCAAATGTATTTATCCAAAAACAGAAATGGATTGTTGAATGTATGAGTCAGGATACAAGCTCTCCAGCGCGTTAAGGTAGTACGCTGAGTGCTTCGGGCCGCCCAAAGACTTGCAGCTTGCATTTTGATCTCGTCCCTCTGTTTGATGCTCAGTACCTTTTTCCACTTATGCCAAGACTTCCTCAGCAAGTACAGACAATGAGCACGCTCGGCCACAGCTAGAGAAAACATGCACACATTTGAAAGAATTGTAAAAGAAAGTTAAATACTCAGCTTTTGCTTTTGTTAACAAAGTCCAACAAGCATATAAAGATGAAGCATGAAAACCTTGGGATTTTTTCTTGGTTTGACGATAGGATGTATAACTTTTCCAGAAACACAGTGATTTTTTTTTCAGTCTTTGAATGGCATAAAGAGCGGTCTTTTCTTCTTTCTTCCTCTGGTAGCATGTAAATCTGTGGACCTCTTTCCAAAGAAGCCAAGCCTGTAAAAAAAACAAATAAATGATCATCACATAAACATCCAAACGTCACATGAAACCCCTTCACCAAAAAACTCTGTGAATCTGTTCTCACTTGGCTTTGTAAAGTCCTGGTTCTCCGTTTCAACACTTGCTTCTCTAATGTGTTGAGGTCTTGCTGTCGCTGTAGTCTAGTCTGCCACAAACTCCACACTGAGCTACAAAGACACAGCAGCTAAAACCAGCAATATTCAGCAAATAAATGTTTAAACATTTGCAAGCCTCTTACTGCATTGTTGAGAGCCTCTTCTGCTCAACTGCTGAATCTAGATTTTGGTTATTCATTCTCACCACCTCTATGAACGCTCTCCATCTGTTCCAAACTGAATGCATGAATCGCCTGTCAGCTGATTAAAGACATAAAATGGTTAAATGACAACAGAGACTTTTACAAAATAAAGTTGGAATAAAAGTGTACCTGATAACTGTGCTTTTTGTGCTTTTTCTTTTTTCTCCTTCCTCAATGACGTTGAATTTCTCCAGTTGCAAAACGTCCGATTATACAAATAATACCTTCGAAAATATGTCTGGCATACATAAACAACACTCAATTTGAAGCTTTGTAGCACAAACATGTCTTCAAATGACCTGTAATGACAGTCTGCTTGGACAGTGAGGATCCATTCCCTTCTGGAGGTCCACCACTCATCTTTCCATGCATTTAAAGCTCGTTTTAGTAGTGAACGTTTGTAGTGCGACCTGTAACGTTCAAGGTTCTAGTACAGTAAAAAAATCAGGTAACACAATGGCAAGACCATAGAGAATATAACCCACTCCAACCCAAAATCAAACTTCCAATAAAGTGTGACAAATTACCTTACTTGATGAGGGGGAATTTGGCCAAAGGTGTTGTGTTTCCATATGTTTAGAAACTTTCTTGCCAAATGTCTGAAGTGGTAGAGATATAAAACTCAATAATCACAGCAGTAAAATCATATGAAGTAAACTAAAGCTCTCAGTACCTGATTCTTAGTTCCTTGAGCCGTCCACCTTTGTTCCAGTTATATCCAACTCTGTAAGGAACCTTTCTGGTTGGAGTTTTACCCACTTGTTTTGTTTCACCGCCGACTTTAACTTTTCTTAGCCCCGGGTTCACGTTTCTGACTGAATTATTCTGCATGTTTGCATCGCACCTCAACTAAAAAAATAAATAATGGAAATCACATCGCATACTGATGCAAATTTCAAACTTAAAATGTACTTTTCCTTGTCACATCATGACCACAACACAAGTAAAACTTAACAGTAACATCCAGCGCCAATGCTCAATTATAAGACGTCAGTAGCATTGGATTACACTTTTCTTTTATAAACTCAGTTCTGCTGTACTTTTAACTAATACTTATCTAACTTCTAAAAGAAAAAAGAAAATTTTAAAAACGTATTTTCTACAGTACGTAGTCACATTGGGTCCTCGGTTTTGAAGTAGTTCTTAACAAAATGCTAAACCGCCCACAGGGGTGGAGACGGCAGTTTTTGACAAGACCTCTCTAAGATCAAAATTGAAGGGGGAAAAAAAAAATCAAGCATACCCCGAAGAAATTATTAGGTATTCTACTTAGTGCCGGATTAAATTAATAATGGGATTTTTTTGTCATCAACAAAAAAAATCACAATGAATATAAACAATTATATTAGTTAATAAACATGTATTATGTATATTTAATATTTAAGTAATAAGAACAAGACTGCCCCGGCACTTTTAGTAACATTAATTTGAATTCTACAAAGGCGCGACGGGCACCTTGTAATCTTTCTCAGGACCTTCTTAAAGCGGTGATTGTAGGAAATTCGCTGCTACGACTAAGAAACAAGAGAAAGAGCAAACAATAATTTGTGATTACAGAGTCTCTGTACGACCCGATTAATTATTTGTACTAGAAATACTACTTTGATTTACCCTCCCACAGTCTGTAACAATATAGCTCTCTGGAAAACTCGACCGGCTTATGATTTGTTGTTTGCGGGGTGGGAATCATCCCCATTACCCAGCTAGTTAGCTAGCGAAAGGTGCTAGGCTAACTTGCTAACTACTGACGTGAAGTGCAGCTGCTCGGCAGTATTTCACGCATCATTTAAACTGAGTGAGTTATTTATTTGTATTTTCCAAGATGCTATTGTCAAGTTTCTTTTGATTCGCATTTTTGCCTTAGTTGAGGGGTTGATATTTCAACTCTGTAACCATTAACCAACCTATGTTTATTGTTGTCCTGTAGTAAATAGATGGTGGAAAACTACTACTTTTGGTTGTTGTTTCCTGCCTATCAGGTGGCATCAACAATTTACAATTGTTGCAAACATTTTGGGATTCATTGTAATTGCTACTTCTGGTGCCAGGATGGTTTCAATTAAGCCACTAATTGGCCACCACTGTTTCTTTTACGGACGGTTTGAGTTTTTTGTTCAATGTTAAGTAAGTAGACTTGATTCTTTTTCTCTCCCCACTATATATCTGTTTTAAATATCAGATTTGAGTCACAAAGTGCTTAAATTGATAAGTAAAACGTTAACAATGTCAAATTTAAAACTAAACATGCAACACGTTTAAAATTATCATACAACAGACATGAGACAGTACTCTAATGCTAATTAAAATGAATTTAAAATCAACTAAAACCAAGACACTGTGCTTCTGAATAAATACGTTTTGACTGGACTTTTAAAAGATTTGACCAAAACAACCAATTGACAGATGGAGATAGGTTCCACTAATTGAGAGCAACTTGACCATTTCTTGTTTTGAAGAGTTTTGAGCACCATCAAAAACTTCACTTTGAAAGATCTTAATCACTAAGCCAAGGAGTGTGAAGTTAAATGAATGTTTGTCTACAACGCTAAGAAAAATAATGTTGCATTGGTTTGAATTTGACAAATTCTGCATGTACTGTTTCATATTTGTCCAAGCAAGTTTCTTTAAATGTGTTTTTCCCCTGCAAAGAAATTTAGGGATACTGAAGCTTATTTAATGTCAAAAAGTTGACCAATTTCTATTTATTTGCTAGTTTTTGGTAGCTTCCAACTGACACCAAGCAGAATTTGAAATGCTCAGTTTGTTTTCAACAGGAGTAGTCATAGTTGACCTGGAACCAATTTGCCTGCATCATGGACAAAGATGCTTGTGAACAGAAAAATGAAAGTGCGCCCACGGGTGAATCCAAGCAACAACCACAGGCAACGTCTCCCTACAGATACACCAAGGTGATGAGAAAAACCATGTTCATGCTTATTCCACACAGTTTTCTTTCTAACACAACCACTTGTGTACAGGAAGAGCTTCTTAGGATAAAAGAACTTCCGATCTCCAACCAAAGGCCAGATTGTCTCTCAGAGAAATATGACAGGTAGGACCACTCCTTTCTATTTCATTTTAAGGGTTACTAATTAGGGTTTTTATTTACCTTTTCAGCAAGTTGCTCATATGTTATCAGGTTACACATTTGATTATGCTAGCTTTAGTTCAGTTAGTTATCTGTTGTAGTTTGAGATGGAAAAAGCTTCTCGTCTTGGCTGCACTTTCCCAGCATTTCCCCCTAATTTAGCAGTAGCAAGTAAAGCTCTCCTTGAAAGTGGTTAAGACTATTTACCACGGCTTTACCAAAGTGAGCTTCACCTCTAGACGCACAGTGCTCCCTGTAAACATTGCCTTTGCCTTGCATGTGCAGTCATATACATGCAAGAGGGTTAGCAATTTCTCCCCTTGGGTGTATATGATTCCTTTAAAAGCAGAAGGTAACAAATTAATAATCCTTCAAATTCAAAATTTAGTTTTAGGCTCAATATTATTTATCACTTAGCAGATATTTTTAACTAATAGACTTGTAGCTTTTTAACAATTGGAACCAAAATGCTTTTGTGTGTCTTGTCTACGGATACAATGATTCTCAACTCTGACGGGAAGTTGAACCCCCAACAAACTGATTGACATGATAGCTGCTCAAATCACTCAATTACAGCCACCCCTGCATTATTGCATTGTCTTAATGCTTTTTCAACTTTGCTTTATGAATGTATCCATTTTGACAGCTGGTGGGTATGTCAGTTTATCAGTCTTTGCTCTGAGGTTGGTTGGTTAAGTTTTAGGTTGATATATACTTTAAAAATACTGAAACTCATATTGTAACCTAAAGGTTACATGGATTTGATAAGTCAGTATGACATTGAATCAGAAGTGCAAATATTTTTTTAAACCCAGCCCTACTATCTTAACCTTTCAGCTACTTTTCTTTGCTTGCCTTCCTTTAAAAAAATGTTCTTTAGTGATGGAGTCTGGGACCCAGAAAAGTGGCATGCCTCACTGTACCCAAATTCAGAGCGGAGCTCTCCGGTGGAAGGTTTTAAGAAGGACTACTTGGATGAAAGAGTTCCTTTAAAGCGAAGAATCCCAGGTAAAGTTATGTGTACTGCATGAATATTACAAGACAGTTACATGGTTATGACTGCAAGGTTTCAGTGATACTTTATGAAATATCTGATTAAACCTTTTTTTTCCCCACATTTTTCAATGAAGATCCTCGTGAACGGTTAAAGGAGGATGACTTGGATGTCATACTTAGTCCACAGCGACGTAGTTTTGGAAGTGGGTGTCAAGGCAACGCTCTACCTGCTGCTCACGTCCGTCGCCCAACCAGTCCTCTTGAGAACAAGGAAAATGAGACCCTACGTCTTGGAGGACCCCGCAGGATTGGTAGTGGCCGCATAATCCCAGCACGGGTTTTTGAGAGAGACGCACGAGTAGAGAAAGACAGAGAACGAGAGAGAGACTTTAAAGATAAAAGATTCAGGGTTGGTTTTCTTTTTTTTTTTTTTCACAAACATTTTGAGGTTTATTTAAAATGATGAATTATTGTTTTATAAAATTGAGGTTGTCATTTTTCCAGTTAAGTATTGTAATCTTGTTTTTTGGTGTAACCCTGTTTCATGAGAAGTCTTCAATTCTTTTTTGTTTTTGACACAATTGTAAAGGACTCATCTTAATATTGCATCCACATTGACTCTTTTTTTTTTTTTTTTTTTTTTTTAAACTGCAGAGAGATTTTGGTGACAAACGTGTGTTTAGTGAGAGGAGAAGAAATGACTCCTATGTCGAGGAGGAGCCAGAGTGGTTCTCAGGAGGTCCCACCAGCCAGTCTGAAACCATTGAACTCACAGGATTTGATGACAAGATCTTGGAAGATGATAAACGCAAGTCCAAGAGATCGAGAAAGCGGACAGAGCCTATTAAAGAAGGCCAGTCATTTTTACATTCAAGACAGTTTTGAAGTTTGTCAAATGTTTTGAAGAAAACCATTATTGCAACCAAACTTATGTTGAAGTTTTGCCCCGGGGGATATGCTCTTTCTTACAGATGTGGATGTTAATGGTGGATTAGTTGAGGAGCAGGATGTGAGTTTGCCATCTACAGCTGATCAGGAGGTTCCACACCCTGATGTTCTTCCAGACCAGTCCAATAGAGACTTTGATTTCAATGAATTTTTCAATCTAGAGAAGACTATGCCAGGACTGGCTTCTGTAAGTACCAGGGTGTTATTATTCATTCATTCATCTTCCAAACCGCTTTATCCCTTTCGGGGTCACGGGGTTGCCGGAGCCTAACCCGGCTACTCATGGGCGAAGGCAGGGGAAACTGGTCGCCAGTCTGTCGGCAGGGGCCACAGTCACACACCCATGCACACTCACATCCACACTTAGGGACAATTTAGAGTGAAGTATGAAGCATGTTTTTAGACGATGGGAGGAAGAAAACCCTCGCATGCACGGGGAGAACATGCAAACTCCACACAGAAAGGTCCCCCATTGGTGACACTGCCAGGACTTGAACCGGGAACCTTCTTGCTGTGAGGCAGCGCTAACCACTGCGCCACCGTGCAGCCCCAAAGTGTTGAAGTGTGTGTTATTATTCTATTCCAATACAGCAAGGAGCACAGCAGTCAGAAGGGTTGTAATTACTTTATCAACAAGTTTCTATTCATTCAGGCCTGTAAGCAGTTGTCAAATACCTCTCTGTGCTTTTCTATTCTAACATTTTTTTTGCGTTGACAGCTGTAGCAGTTTGATTACATTGTTATTAATTGCTGATTTATATATTTATTGCGTGCATTGTGTATGATCACAAAATGACACTTCTGTACGGGTTTGGTCTAATCTTAGTCTTCAGTGGTGGGTGCTGTCACTAAATGCTGAGCCTTCTATGGGGTCAAAATGTTTTAAAGGAGTCAACAAGCATGCCCATCATTGCTGTTAGACTGGGCAGTTAAGACAACCAGGTGTTTTAAAATAAATCAATTGTTACCAAGCAGCAATGCAGTATTTATTTAAGGTTAGTACCTCAATTCCTCTGGTACTTTTTGTGCAAATCAGGGGAAAGCTTTTAAAAATAACTCACTCTTGTCTTTGCACATTTATGTTCCAGTCCCCCTCACAGGTCTTTATTTGTGTCTTTCAGATGATAGAGGATGTTTTGGGGGAGGGCCCCGTGTCAGTGAGTCGCTTCAGTCAGTGGTTTTCCAGTAGTTTAAGCCCATCGTGCAGTCATTCTAGCAGTTTGAGGTCTACCCCCCACGAGGAGTTGGAAAAACTTGCACGTAAGTGACTTACGGTTAGGGTTGTGGGACAGTGATTTTTTTTTTTTTCCTCATATCAGACGATTTATGTCACGATATAATAATTTTATTTATATAATTGCATGATTTGCATAATTGTAATTTCTAATAGTATGAACATGTCTTTACTGTCATTTAACTGTAAACTAAAATTTAAACATGCTGAGAAAACAAGGAATTTAGAGATTTCCTAATTCTGCCTCCAGGTGATCCCATTTTATTACAAATCATAACCAAAAAAACCGCCTGAAAACAGTAAAATATATATCATTATTGAAATTAAAGCTGCAGGTTTAAGAAGGCAGGAGGACTGAGAACAACATCTGACAGGTCACAGGTTTCAGTGTAAACGGACTGTTATGCTACACATACGCTACTAAAACAGTGGATTGTTGGATGTTGTATTTATCCGCCGCGCCTCACAGGCCTGTCCCTGAAAATACTGTCCGACTTTAAACTGGTCCGTGATCACGCAGGACTCACAGAACAGCTAGTTAGCACCATAGCAGTAGCGGCTAACAAGCTAGCATCATAGCATTAGCCGCTAACAACAGCGCTGTCTCCAAATAAACACATTTTATTAATCTGTCTGTTGCTACTTTAAGTGAAACAGCTTTATCCTCCAGTTTTGACAGGATCCTGTTATAAATCTCCACATATTCTGCTGTTTCATCATCCAAACTAAACGCTGCACAGGTGAAGTGGCCGCGGGGGTGGGGTCAGGTGTCACATGTGTTTGCTTACCTTGTGTGCAGACGGTGGAGAAAAAGAGGACAATAAATTCACTACATTACTAAGTTTACTCAAATCATTACTCTCCATGGGGTGACTAACCCTCTAACTTTTGCTGCCTAAAAGGAGAAAATACTCGCGACTGGCGAGTGTTAATTTCTGACCTTTTAAACGGGCTCATTTTACTATCGAGAAAGCGCTATCGCGATATCTATAGTTATCGTTTTATCGCCCCAGCCCTACTTAAGGTCTTTATTTATTTTTGTGTTTGTGGTTTACACATAGAGGGGGGAAAATCAGTTTATACAAAAAAAAACCTTTCAAGTGATAAAACACAAAGATACCACAGTCAGGGCGTCATTGTATTTCTTTACAGTCTCGCCCTCAGTGCTTGGTCTAATTGTAATGTTGGTAATCAGAATCATTGTCACAATGTTGAGAAATCTCAAGTTTTTAACCAGCCTCCACATCTCTTTGTCAAGGTCCTGCGTCATACTTTACACCCATTCAGCAATCCGAGTCAAAAGAAAAGGTGGACATACTGGAGCTTCTGCAAAAGGCCAAAATAGACCTGAAACCTCTCCTGTCTACCTTATCTGTTAACAAAGCTCGGCTACGAGAAAGCAGTGAGTGTCACTTCATTAAATCAGACTGGATTTGGATCTAAAACTTGTTTGTCTTTATGAAACTGTACACATATAACCCCTTCACATCTGAATTTATTTTTTAGCTATAAAAAATGCACTCAAGTAGATGCTAACTTAACTTGGTAGAAAGTTGCAGTCCACAGGTTTTGTGCCATTCACCTTAGCATTCTCTGTAACCTTTGAACCTGTCTGGGGAAAAACTAAAAGAAAATTATGTGACCCACCCAACAAGTTACATCACCTCTCAAAATGTTTTTTGCAACTTTATATTTCTAGCAGGGGAAATGGAAAATATAATTTTTTCTAAATTTCTTTTTGGCCTCTTTTGCTAAAATATTCTCTCCTTTAACCAGCTAACTCTGGGGTGGTTTTGTCGCTGGAGGATGTGGAAGGAGAGATGAAAGGAATGAGGCTCTCCTCTGAAACGCACGTGCCAAAGGCGTCTCCAGTGCAGGGAAACGGCACACCCTTTATGGCAGAGCATTTAGAGGAAGCTTTAACTGGCGGTTCAAGTAGCCGACCGCGCTCGCGCGACACTGACATGTCGGCCTTCAACAAACTGGTCAGCAGCATGAAGGCAAGTGGAACTCTGCCAAGTCACCCCAGACCCAATACAAACAGTGTAAGTATTTCTGACCCCATTGTACCCCTCTCCTCCACAAAAATAAGCACCACCACCCTTCATCATGACAAAGGCATAGAAAGTAAATATTAAAAGTCTTGTAAAAATTGATTTAAAAATGCTGGGCATACAGTTGTCTGTCAGGTTTGCCTAAGAGTATTATAAAAAAGTTCTTTTTTTTGATAGTGATCCTCTGTGCAATTGGGTTTAAATATTAACTAAATTTCTTTAAAATCTGTCTAGCAACCTGAGGTTGTTGGATGTAGCATGATTGCTAGCATTGTCTCACTGTAGCTTGCATTATGGACACTGACCTTGCATGCTCCAAATACGTTTGCTATGTTTGGGTGTCAGCTTTGTTTTGTACATTAAACAAAATAGTGGTGAGTACGTGTGCTGCTCACAACTGAATAATTGGGGGGAGAACTGCTTGGTGAAGAGGAAATAAGTTTTAGGTGAAAATATTTACCTTTTCTTCTTTCTTTCTTCTTTCTAAAAATTTCAGAAACCAGCAGACCAAGCTGTGATACCGCGGTCTGATCCCCAGCAGCCAAAAAACATATTTCAGGTATGGATGTGTAAAGAATGATGGGAAATAAATATTTAAATCTAAACAACCTGCTGATGATTACACTTTTCTCTAATGAGCCACAGTGCGTTCAAATTTAACAGATATAGTTATTCGGTTTATATCGTGATATATAGTCACAATATTGTGAGATGAAAAAAAACATTGTGACATACAAAATTCACTATCGCTCAGCCCTATAACTACATAAGTTTGCACACACTTTCTGTTAAGGTTGACACATTTTTATACCTGTGTTTGTAAGCAAAAAGAGTTCACTCAAACTCTCTTAAAAACCTCTCATATAGGTAGTACAAAGGGAGTCTGTGTCTCAGTGTGGCAGTTAATGACCCACTTTGATCATCTTCTGATCTAATGCAGAAGTGTTTCCAGTGGTCTTTCAATTACGATTATGCCGTATTTAACCAAAATTTAAAAACAAAACTGTTGATTTCTAAGAACATAGTTTCTGAGGAGTTACTTAAAAATTTGCCTCCAAGTTGTGGGCAGGCAGGCCTGTTGCAGCCCCTCACACCCCCAACCTAACATTACCAGTGCGACAAAGACAGCAATTTGGAGCTACCCAGCCGTAATGAAGACATTAATGAATCTGTTTTTGGATTTATCAGAATGGAGCGGAGCAGGGAGGTTGTGGCCTGGCAATAGTGATGTCTGTCGTAACTACAAGCTTTTTCTAACGGCATTTTTGTGTCTGCTCCTGATTCACAATGATCTGAATAAAGAAATATTCAGAAAAACGTAATTTTCTCTTATTTTTCCTAATAGACGTCTTCAATCGTCAGAAAAATGACAAGAACATGTTAAAAACACATTTTTCATTGGAGTTTGTCTTTAAGGAATGTTTCTCTCTCATCATGGTGCATTTCATCTTTGTATTTCTGTTTTGTAGGAGCTCTTGGGGGGCCATAGAGACCCCTCGCCGCCTTTAGGTAGCCTGGTGAGCAGCTCTGAGCTTCCAGGGACTGCTGCCCCCCTGCATGGTTTATTGCACAAAGGCCCCTCACCACCTCTGTTTTCACAGAGGGCACCCTCTCCTGACTACTTCACCACTAGATTGCCACCTTCTGCAGGTGAAATGAGAGCGAATCTTGTCTAATGCCTTACCGTCCAACATCAGTCTGACTTTTCAGAAAGTTTTCTTTTGAACCAATGAAGGTTTAAAGAACTCTTCTCACATCTAAAGGTTTTGGCGTTGGCCCTCAGCCTGTTCTACCAGATCAGTTCTCACATCTACACGGGTCCATCAGTCCTGTGCAGCAACAGGTGACTGTGTTCTGCTTTCTAACATTTACTACGGGTCTAGCAAGAATTATTAGGAACTCATTTAAGAGTCAAGCAACATTATTATTTACATTTGTTTATTTATTGTTGCAAAAAACAAGTTGCTGGTTTAGGACAAAGTAAGTCAGATAGTTAGTTACAAAAGGAACTTGTTAATCTGATCACTACTAAAAAAAATATTAGTTTTGCACTATTAGTATGTACTTTTGTTGTTCAACCCTTTTGGGGTCAAGGAAATTGCAAGGCGCACCAGCAACCGAAAATGTTAAAAAGGAGACATTCTGCTGTCAGTATTAATGATGTACAGGGCCTCTAGGATCTCGCTTGTTTTTTTTTTTTGTCTAAATCAAAAATGTAACTTTAACCAAAATGTTCTGTTTATTTTTGGAGACAAAAAATATTTTTTATTTAGCTTTTATTAAAATGTGTCTCTTGGCCACTTAACCTTAATTTTGTTACTTTTATTTTGTTATTACTTATTTTTAAACTTCAATTTTTTTTCAAAAGTGCTTCAAGTCTGAAATGGAATTTGTTCAGACATTATTAGAAAGCAGCTTTTTCAGTTGGATGACTTGGATGTTACCAAACACTGGAATATCTGACTGTTAATAATTCTTCGCTCCGTTGTGCTCCAACACAAACCCTAAAAGAGAACAAAACTGTTTACTTCTGATTTCATCAAGAAGATTTGAAAACTGTTGGACCAGACTGACATTTGTATTTGTTCTGCTTCATGACAGTTGACAGTAGTGCAGTAAAACATTCATTAATCCAATTAATCATGGTAGATGTAGTGAAAAAACCGGTGGCACTGATGCTGGACAGACTCATTATTTTACACTGTTAACCTGGTCTGACGCCAGATCATGCGTGAAGCTACACCCCGAAACACAGTCTTGTCTGTTATTTTTGTTGTAACTGAGAGTCTTTTATGAGCCATGTCTGCACAAGGAAGTGAGGACGTTAACCACGTCTTTTTGGTTATATATATGATAGATTGGCGGCGACAGTTTAAGAGGTTGAACTTTTTCCAAAATGAGGACAATTGGCTCATTCTTGTCACTTCATTAATTCAAAGTGTCTTGAATATAAATCAAGTAAACACAAAGACAAGTCTTTTATGATCTTTCATACTCTGAACTACTCTGTGTGAAACTTGGTCCTGTTTGGATGAACACAGAGCAGATATCCTGGAAATGGTAAATGTTTCTCAATCAACTAGGTGAAATTGAATAATCTCCCACAGCACACCTGACCATCTCTCATAGAACACTAGTGTACCACGGCACATTGGTTGAAAAAAGGCAGGTTTAAGTTGAATTTGTGGTCAAGACTTCAAACTGCCTTCCCGGAAATCTTTGACTTTTTATATTTTGTGTGTGTTGTTCAAAATGAGTTCTAAGGGCATTTTTTTGTTTCCATTGTCCAGATTAGAGCACTGTCTATGCCTATAAATCAAGCGGACCTGGAAGCCCTGACTCTCAACCAGGACCTTGCTCTTCATGCTCACCACCCCTTCCAGCAAGGTTACAACAAGCAGCCACAGGACCGGGCTTTTCGAAATAGGTTTGTTTCTGTTTTTTGTATCCATACTATTGCTGAACAACAGTTAGAACGTCTAATTGTGATTAATCACATGATTTTCCATGATTAATTACGTGGCTGACTGCAAAATTGTATGCGTTCAAAACAGATTTGTTTGCAAATTTTTTATTGGAACTGAAGCAGTTTGCTTGAAGAAAGAGGATTACTTTGTTTGCCTCAGTATCCAAACAATCAAAAATTAAGTCATGAACAAACAACAAGATGTTAACATTTGATTATCATTTTTATTTATGCATCAACTAGAACCATCAAAATGAGAATGACTGTGAGAATAACAGCTCCCTGTTTTAAATGAAAACCATGGCTGTCCAGCTGGATTCTGATATATGAACAAAGGTATGGCTAAAAATGATTATAGGCTGGATCAGTCATTTATTATTATGCGATTTATTTGTCTTTTTGCAAAAGCTTCTACATTAATTTAAGTTTTATATACAGTTTCTTATCCTAAAATTAACTATTAAAACAAAAGTACAGTACATTTTGTTAAAATAATTGTCGTTACTGTAGTAATGCAATAATTTGACATACCAAGCCCTAATTTAAACACGGCCCGCCTTTGATATTGGATCAAATGTGGTTGCCATCAGTCATAACTACGTCACCCTCATTTCCAATTTGACCACATGAATTATAAGCTTGTACAATAAATAACAAATTTAGTGTTGTCACAATATTGGCCTGTTCGATATGTAGCTCAAAAGATGGCGTAAACTTCAATAAATGTTTACACACAACCAATACAATCTCATGGCACCCTGAAGTATTTAATGAATCAAATGGAGTGCATTATGCATTTGACCAAATAGTCATTTTATGTTAGATACCCGCCTCCCATGGGTCATTTGGATTGCATTTTTTATTGTTTTTTTTATATAATATTGTTGCAGTGAAATTAAAATCATTTGAGTTGTTATTTGTTTTTCTATTTGCTTATGTATCGCAAGTCATATCACAATATGGATCACTAATATCACATATCACAAGTATTCCTCATACTCTGCAGTGTATTGTATTTTATTACTCTACTTTTGTATGCCAACAAACCTTCATTTATTGCAAATGAATTCAATAAATTAAGTTTTGTTTGTTTTCTATGATTTTTGTGCTTGACTGAGTTTGGTTGTTTATAATCAGCAGGCCACAGCGCATTAACCGTTCCCCTGGACCTCAGCCTCCTGCTGGAAGAAACTCTCCTGGAAATGCGGTCACCAGCATGGTGAGAATAAACGTTGAGACTTTCGGGGGTCAATGGGATGTGCTGTTGATTAAATTCCTTGCACTCTTGCTCTTTGGCAGTTATCTCCATCCTTTACACCCACATCTGTAATTCGCAAAATGTATGCAACCAAGGAGAAAACCAGGGATGAGCCATCACTTCTTTCTGACGCAAAGGAGGAGACAACAGATGGTAAATTGTAAAGTTGCATATTTCGCATGTCAATGTCCAATTCATTAATTAAAAAGACTAATAAAGAAATGTTGTTCCTTTGTATACCAGGCAGCAGCAGCTCTCCAAATCCTTTCCTCGAAACATTGGATGAAAGTGTTGTTTCATCAGCAGGCATGAAGGCAACCTCACATCCTCTGCAAAACAAAGACCAAGAGTGTCTCAGACCTGGTCCAAGTGGCCACCATACAGTAAACATAGTTCCCCCAGGGCCATCTTCATCTTTCCCTCGTCCAGTCTACCCAGTACCACTGCTCTCCCATGTCCCCATGGTGCGTCCGCCTCCTCAGCTCCACCCCAATGTGGTCCAGCGAATGCTGGAACAGGGGATCCAGCCTCAGCAGCTTGGACCTGCACTTCTGCAAGCAGGTTCGGGCTTTTTTTAAAGCCTTATAATTGCCTTATTTTTTTTTTTTTTTTGCCTGTTTAATCACAAGATTTGTTTTCAACACGTTTCCTTAGCCCAACTTCAAGGCTTGCCACCTGCACTTCTTGGACAGCCACTGTACCCTGTGAGTGCAACAGGGCATCCACTTCTACCTCCCAGAGCCAATACTCAAATGCAGCTAGCTGTTATGCCCCCACAACTTCATTCACAGAGACCAAGTAAGTCCAGTATAACAGTTCTTTATAAATGTATTAATATTTGTTTGTTTTTTTTTTTTTTTATATTGTCCAAAACTAATGTTTTTTTTTTTCCCCCACCTTCTGTCTTTTCAGTACATCCAAGCGTCCCAGTGTCACATGGCCGAGGACCTCAATGGACTAACGGCTCTCAGCGACACAGGGGCAGCTCCCCACTTGGTCTTGCAAAGTGGTTCGGATCAGATGTCCTTGACCAACCACTGCCCTCCATGCCGGCCAAAGTCATCAGTGTAGATGAATTGGAGTTCCGGCCATAGGAACACTGACTGAAGAAGTGATGTGGCTCTTTTTTTTTTTTTTTCCCTTTTTCTTAATGCCCATCTTCACCTCCTGGTTAACTATAAAAATGTGAACTTTATTTTGACAGATGGTGAGCAAGATGGGACATTCTAAAAATGCCATGTTTGTCTTCCATTTGAAGGGGCAAACGTTGATTTATGTTTTGAATTAAATTTTCTTTTTTGTATTAGATAGTAATTAATGTACAGGCCCACTTGTACAGACCATGGGACAATATGTTATTCCTTATGTACATAGTTTTTTTTCCTTGTTTTTTGTTTTTTGTTTTGGTTGGAGGGGCAGTGGTTACAACTCCCAACAGTGGTGAAAGTAAATGAGCTAGAATTTCAATGTCCACTTTAAATCCTTAAACTTCTCACTTTCCTTTGTTGGAGAAAGGGTCACTGTTGGTGAGATTGTAGATTAAGATACACACTCCACCTTTCCTTTGTGGCATGACCCTTGAGACACCCCCTTGTGGATGCAGCAAGCTAGTTGTGCCTTTCCCTCCTCTTTTTTTTTTCTTTCTTTTTTTTTTGGAAACCTGCTCCCCCTGAAGTGTATCCTCTCAATCTTGCGTGTCACTGGGAGGGTTGCACTGCTCCGTGTCATTTTTGAGGGTGGCTGGGGATCATTTTGTGTGCTGTTAAGTTATAATAAGCACAAATAGAATAAATAAAATGTTGTGTAAAGCACTGTTTAAAATTATTTTTCTATTTCTTGTTTATTGTGATTTTCATCAAAGTAATACAAGTGTTATTTATATTAGAAGTATTGGTAAACTGGTAATGTAAAGTTTAAAGTAAAACAGCCCACGTTGGTTAAATGGTTTAGACCTGTTGGACTAAAGAAAAAGTTTTTTAATCAAAAAACTAAAGTATTTCATGGGCTTTTTAGTCATTTCAGTTGTTGTGACTTGTACATTTGACAAAACCCATATAATTTGGAGGTGTGGAAATTTGATGACTAACTGTGAAATTTTAAGAGTACTATTACTCACAAAAAAAAAAGTTGGACATTGTAAAAAGCCATTGGATGTCGTATCCAGTGTTTGTGCTTTACTTGTTGGGCCAGAGCCGGGACAATTCTAAAAGAGAGCTTTTCCATGTGGCATCAATGTTAACATTCTGTGGGTAGAAAAAGCTGGTTTTGCCTGGAAGTTATTCCAGGTTTATCATTCGAACAGCCATGAACACAGTCGCTTAACGAATGAACGGCACCACCTGGCCATAGCGTGTCTTCATGCTGGTTAGTAGGCAGTCAGATGTTGCAGGTGAATTTGGTGAGTCTCAAAGAGTCATTAACAGACTTGCATCAAGACATAAAGACCTCTGCACTCAGACATGGTTTTACAAATGCCACACAGGTGCAGACCCGTTCACCAGATGTGAAGGTTTCCAGAAAAACCATTTATAAAATTCCACCACTTTGACTTGAATGCCAGACAACTGTTGCCGGTGACTCCCCTGACACCAAAACTGACCTTGTGACCTGAACAATGCACCAATGGTCTACCGTCCTGTTCACGGATAAGTTTGGGTCAATTGCACAAATGATTCAGTGTTGCTGCAGAAGGCGAGGTGAGCGAAACGTGAAGATCAATATGGTTTGTTTTGGTGGAGGAGGTGCAATAGTCTGGACAGTCAGTGCAAGACTTAAATGGTTATATGGTCCAGTCACTGTATGCTCTTACCTCAAAGACATAATAGAACTATCATCAGCACACCACCAACTTTCTGTTCATGGATGATAACGCTCCACCACATTGTGCCAGAATTGTCACAGCTGGACTTCAGGAAGTGGGAGAACCTCATTTGGTATGGGCAGCAATAACCTCTGACCTGAACCCCAGAGAGCATGTCTGGGACCAGCTGAAGCAAAGACTGGATGATCGTACCCCACCCCCAAGTGACCTGGAAGAACTGCAAGCAGCTTTGGTGGAAGAGTGAACCGCATTGCCTCAGAACAACATGAGACTGACTAGTGGTTAATGGTGGAAATACCCTCTATTGACATGGTCAAATTTTGTTATTTGGGGCTATCTTTTTGATTTGCTTAATTTTGGGATAATAAATATCAATCTAATTAAAATTGTGCTTCTTCTTATTCGTTATTAGTAACATCAAAGTAAACTTTTCCGTATTTAATTAAAATTCAGACCAAATACAAAAAGCACTCATGTAAATAATATCCCTAACTTATTGTGAAAAGTGTCACTACTACAGACATCATTAGGCCTTTGTTTCTGAACTCCTGTCCTCGTCGTTCACCATGCTGGAAGCTTTTGTTTTTCCACTTAAGCACACCTGCCTCAGTAGACCTTGATGATGAGCTAAATCAGGTGAGTTTAACCAGGGTAATATGATAGACATGAAGGTTAGTGTCTCCTGAGAACTCGAGTTCAGAAATCCTGGTTTAAGATACCTATCTTAAAGTCTCACCCTGATCATCTTTTGAACTATGGTAAAAGTGTTCCCAGTGGTCTTTCAATTATGATTGGGCAATTTGTAGCCAAAATAATATGAATTCAAAAAAAAAATGTCGTTTTGTAGGACATAGTTTCTGCAAAATGGTAGGAGTTCATTAGAAATTTGACTCTGAAATGGGGACTGTTGGTGTAAAACAACCTCGCCCCCATTTCCCATCACCCATCTGTTTACACGCTCTCCCGCTAGCTTACAGCTCCTCACACCCTCAATCTAAACTTTCCGATGCAACAAAAATAACAAGCTATATCGGAGCTATCAAGCTACACAGTTTGGAGTCAGATGCCAGCTTAGACAAGGAAAACAAACATTGATGGAAGACGTTACTGGATCTATCCGTCTTCAAGTGAATGCGTTCGAATGGAGCAGTGTTGTAGAATAGACTGAAAGAATGTTTTTCTGTACAACTTTGTTGAGCTCAATCTCTCCCAAATAAAAGACTGGGACACAATAGCAAAGCAGGGAGCTTGTGGCCTGCTGTTGTACTTTCTATGTCACAACTACAAGCTTTTTCCAAATGCATTTTTTTACTCTGCTCCCGATTTACAGCGATTTGAATAAAGAATTACTCAAAAATGCAATTTTAATTTTAATCTTCTTTATATATGTCCTCCATAATCAGAAAGATGCCAAAAAAACATGTTAAAAACTAGGCGTGTAACGATTATTCAATGAATTGATTTATATTTCTGTGATCCAACCAGATCAATCTGTCTGAGGCAGAATCAAATCAAATTGACCTTTGAGCCTGAGATAAATCGATCTTGAAAAATACTGTTTGGATTGAGACATGGTGGGTTTATTTTACTATAACAAAAAATGACCAAGTGCCATCACAGCAGACAACACACTCGTGATGGCAGCAAAGAAATGATCAGCCATCATTTCAGTCCAATGTGTGAAAACACTTTTGCAAAGCCGTGACCATACAATGCTTTAATAAAGTTTTCTTTGTATTATTTTGATGTGGAAAAACAAAAGTGGACAGAACTTTATGAAACTAAAATGTGAATGGATTTGACATTCATTCGTGTTTACTTGTTTGTTCACATCTTTAATTTATGCTTGATTAACTTGCAAGAAATGGAAGGAATCTGGAAAAAGTCACACTGAATTGAATTTATGATACATTTTAGGTTGGTGAATCGGATCAATCAAAATCAGATTAATTTAAATGTCAATAAAGTTTGAAACAAATCTTGAAAGATGTGTTTTTTGGTAGGAAATTGGCTTTTCATTTAAGAAAATAAAATACTACAAATGTAAAACTATGAAATGTACGTGTTTACTTCAGCATCTATGATAAATGGAATGAGTACAGTTTGATTAAATGGGATTTGATTTGGATTATAGAGGGGAAGAGGTTTTTTTTTCAGGTTGGGGGAGGGGCTTTGAGCAAACGGGCAGGAAGAGACCTGCGCGTTAACTGCCGTAAAAAAAAAAAAAAAACACTCGGACCTCCACAAGGATGCTGCCGAGCGGGGAAGTTCTCATTCTTCGAGCTGGGAAATGATTGAAGACAATTAAAAAAAAAAAAAAAAAAGGTATCGAATCGGAGAAATGTTAATTGACGACACAAGCGCGACCCCCCCACCCTTTAAGACGACGGGGTCAAAGTTCACAGGAAGCTGGGGGGCTGCCATTTTTCCCCTGCTACTGCTAATGTTTAACGGTAGATGCTAAAACGACGGGAGGGGCTGCTCGGTTTCGGTTTTTGCAGCTAGCTTGTTTCAGCTGTTTCGGCATCTTAACGCACGTCTCGCCGTTTCTCTCGTCTTTGTCGTCAACAACTACTGGTATTTGATGAATTCGGCATGGAGAAAGTAGCAGAGCCGTCTTGGACTTCTTCCTACACCTATCAGGTGAGCAAGCACAGTGCGGAGATGCTACACAACCTCAACATTCAGAGGAAAGATGGAGGCAGGTTCTGCGATGTGATCCTACGCGTCGGAGAGGAGAGCTTCTCCGCTCACAAAGCTGTGTTGGCCGCGTGCAGCGAGTATTTCGAGACGGTGTTCAGCCGCCAAACGGAAGGTGATGGTGACGCCAAGGAGCTGGAGATGCACACGATTAGCCCCAAAGTTTTTAAGGATATCCTGGACTTCGCGTACACCTCTAAGATCGTCGTTCGCCTGGAGTGTTTCCCGGAGCTGATGACAGCCGCCAAGTTTCTGCTGATGCGGTCAGTCATCGAGATCTGCCAAGAGGTGATCAAGCAGTCCAACGTGCAGATCCTCGTCCCGACCACCCGTGGAGGAGACGCCAGCCTCTTCCAAGCCAGCGGGCCGATCGAGCTGGGCTTCCCGGTGCCTCACCAGGACCTGGTGAACGGAGCGGAAATGCTCTTTAACGGTCAGAGCTTTGCTGGCGGGGTGCACATGCACGTGGAGGACCACAGCGACCCGGCAGCCGTGATGTTAGAGGACGGGGGCGAGTCCTCGGTGCCTATGCTGGAGCCTGTGGAAGGACTCGCCGTTTCTCCATCACCTGAAATAACGGGGAGCGCGGCGCATCACGACGCTGGCTCCCCCGGATCGAAGAGGGGGAGGGGGAGACCAAAGAAAGAAAGCCTTCATTTCAACCACAACAATCAGAAACACAACGAGTTGTTTCCTTGCGGGGCATGCGGCAAAGCCTTCACGGAGGCGTCGCGGCTGAAGAACCACGAAGCGCAGCACGGAGCCTCGTCTGGGGGCATGAACAGCCTGACTGACAGCCTGTCAGCCGCGGGGGGGTTCTCTTTACTCTCACTGGAAAACAGCATCCAGTTACCGGGAGGCTTGGCGCTGGACAACGGGCGGAAACGGGAGAGGACCAGGCGCCACGTGGGCTGTGACATTTGCGGGAAAGTGTTCCGTGACGTGTACCACCTGAACCGACACAAGCTTTCGCATTCCGGCGAGAAGCCGTACGCGTGTCCGGTGTGCGGGCTGCGGTTCAAACGCAAGGACAGGATGTCGTACCACGTCAGGTCCCATGACGGCTCCGTGGGCAAACCGTACGTCTGCCAAAGCTGTGGGAAAGGATTTTCAAGGTGAGTTGGAGCCTAAAAACACGGACGTGTTGTAGATTTCAGAGAGACGCTTTTGACGTTTGTTGTTGTACCTGCATTTTTGTGTTGTCACAGCAAACATAGGCGACTTACAATCAACGCTAGAAATACACTAAATACACATGATTGTGTTATAGGTGATTATTTTTAAACTGGAAAAGTCTATTGAAAACAACATTTTCTGCATTATTTTGCTGTCACATCCATTAAACATTCAGTCTTTTCATTTCGTTATTATGTCACTGTCTCCACCTACTGGATTGGAGGTTGGTTATAGACAAAAACAATGCTATACATATATACTTCATCATGTGCTTATGGTTTTATAAATAATTTGTTTTTAATATATTTTGGTTGAAAGGTTTTTTTTTTTTTTTACGTGCAATATAAATCAAGTGTGAAATGGGCTTCCACAAAAAGATCAATGTCATTCTTGGTCTTCCAAACAGTGCTGCTTGTGTTTTCTCAAGCACATTAAAAGGCCTGCAGTGAGAAAACCCCATTATATTTTATTTAAAAAAAATGTTTTGCCATATTTGACCAGACTTTCTACATCTGAGAGGAAAATTATAGGGAAATTAAAAAACAAAAAACAAACCTACTTTTTGGTTACTGTTATTCACAGATAATTTACAATCCCCTTAATTACAAGATACTTGGTATATTGATTATGAGCACACATACATGCAGCAGCAACAAAAAACTGCGCGCTGAAGTAAAACGATGAATGTGGAAGATTGATAACAGCTTGCAGATTGTCATTTACTTGTGCTCTCTGTGGTGTTATTAAGTAAATAGTCTAGAAAAATGACTCAAATCCTTACTTGATGAGAGAAACCTCATGAATAGGATACAGTCATTCATGTTTTCCTTTCATCGTTTTTCAGACCGGACCATCTGAATGGGCATATCAAGCAAGTACACACAACAGAGAGACCCCACAAGTGCCAGGTAACTTTTAAGGTCTTTTTGAAACCATAAATGGAAAGAGAAAAAAAACAAAACATGGACCTACTCTTGAATTCTAGAAAAATATATATATTTTAAATGTATTTGGTTCCACAAACGTTTGCTATTTTTTCCTTTTCTTTAAAACACTTAGTAAAAACCTTTGTTAATGCAAAGGCCTGTAGTTTGACATCTGTAGTTTAATCCTTCAACTCCGAAAATGTCTCCAACGACACATACCCTTTGACATGCCATAACTCTGACCGTTTTATGTGATCAATGTGAATCAGCTGATTCTGATCTGGAAAAAGCAGCTTTTTATGTCTGCTTTGCACCAAAATGCGACAAATGACTAACCTAAAGAATTGCATAACGGTGCAAAGCCGCTTTCCTCTGCTCCAGAATCCACAGGAATTACATTAGTTGCGTATGTGGTTGAAGAGTTATGGTAGTCGAAAAAATGTAAACACTGGAGCTAAAGCTCAGGTGCTATAAAGAGTTAAAGCATTTTAAAATTGAATTATTTTTGCATCAGATTTGCAATGCCTCCTTTGCAACAAGAGATCGTCTTCGGTCACACCTCGCTTGTCATGAGGATAAAATTCCCTGCAAAGTTTGTGGAAAGTTCCTGCGAGCTGCCTACATGACGGACCACCTCAAGAAACACAGCGAAGGAACTCACAACTACTGTGGCATCTGCAATAAAGGTAAGCTTTGGCACACTTTGGCAAAACATCGCTGTTACTGCAAATTCTGATGGGCTTTAAGCTTTTTAAATTGCTTTCAAAAATCCAATCCCTTGCTATGATCTTATTTTAATCAAGTCAATAAGAATCTAGAGGTATTGCTTGGTCTCTGCTGTTTATTTTTGTAGTCTTGTGATTTTTGTGCGATGACGTTTATTATAGTTGGAGAAGCTGACTATAAAAGGGACTCTTGAGCTTGTCCTGATTTTTGGCAGTTTTGTGTGCCGCCCTGTCAAATCACATTTACTTGAACTGTAACACAGTCACAGAGAAAGCTCCAAGTCTTCAACTTTACAATTTACAGTGTATACCTTATCACACAAATGTGTTTGAGAATAACATCTGGTGTTCACACCATTGCCTACAGAGATGCTTTAAAACATTTGCTTTTATTTCCTTTCTCACACTAAATTAAGAGTTTATTTACTGACAGGCAAAAATAACACAATTTGTAAACAAGATACTCCTTTGGGTTTTGAACTACTGTCCAAATGCATTCTGAAGCTCCTCCCTGGCTGCTTGTCCAGTAGATGAATATGAACATGATGCATACTTTTCGTTCAGTGATTCAGTTACAAAAACACTTTTTTGTTTCCTGTTGGAGCTTTCATATTTTCAGTTCTTTGATTGTGTTCTCAGAAAAATCCTCGTTTCTTGGATTTAATTTTGACCTTTTTTTCTTCACAACATAGCGCTGCTTATTAATTCTTATGCATCAGCTTTGCATGAGATGACTTACAAAATAGTTATTAAGAAAGTAACTCAGTTTTGTAAAATTAGGTATGTGTTTCAAAGTTGACAACAGAATGTTATCTTTAACATTTTTGTGTAAATATTCTCACTTTGGATTTTGTCTCTTTTTTTTTTTTTTTTTTTTTTTTGGGAGGGATAGTGATTTTTATTCCCGGCCATGTGTAGTATGGCTTTACTGTAAGTAAAAGTTACTCTCACACTCCAGAAATCTACATATTGTGTAATAATTCAATTCTTTCTGTAGATTTGTGTGCTAGAGGTTGTTGTTGTGGTCTTTTGTGTGGTAATATGAGACTGTAGCTCTCCTCTTGTCTGGATTCTGATGATGCAAAAGCCACTGAGAGGTTTTGATTGTTTTCTGTGTCCTGGCGGGAGTCTCTAAAAATGCATCGGGCCTGTGTTATAAAAGCCAAGAAGTTCTATGATGCTAATACCTCTTACAAAAACACAAGTTAGATTTTGTTTGTTGGATTAAATATTGATTGGTTTCTTTTAAATTTAAGTAAGCTTTTTTTTGTTTTGTAAGGCAAACTTTCAGTCTTTTATTCAATAAAAATTCAATAGTTATTAATGAAAGTTCTGCCTTTGTTCATTTTAAGCCTCTAGCCATTTTTAACTAAATTGTTTTTAATTATAAAAATAATATATATTTATTGAAATAGTGGTTAACGGTGAATCTAAACCAGTTGAGCATGTTGGCAATGATTTCCAGCCTTCTTTGTTTCCAGGACTACCCTTTCATTCTGAAGGCTTTGACTTTGTCGAGCATCAGCCTTTATTCTTTGTTCCTCTGGTCTCAGGTTTCTCCACTGCATCCTACCTTAAGGTGCATATAAAGACACACCATGGCTCCCTTCTTTCCCCCACTGCCACAATGCACACCTTCCCTGAGCCAAGGGGGGATCTGCAGATACACAGCGGCACCCCTTACTTCATGGGACACCAGTGCTCAGTGGAAGGCAAGCAGCCGCCCGCCCCATCCCAGACATTCATGCTTTTGGCTGTCATTTGCTTTGCTGCTTTTGGAGAAACATGCTGCCACATTTCAATATATTTGACCACAGAGTCGACATCCGTCTCATTCTTTTTGCTTCGATATTTGCAGCTCTGTAAACAAAAGAACTGCAAAGCTCTAACAGGCAGTCTATTTTAATTGGCCTTTTTTGTTGTTGTTTTGCAGCTTAGATAAATCCATTACAATTTCAGGGACTCTAATAAAAACTCTTCCTTAATTCAAGGAAGATGCAAAAACTTCCATTAAGCCTTTGTGTTTTTGTTCACAACCTTGAGTGAAATTTCAGCATCCATTATTTTTTTTTACTGAGATAAAAGTCAATAGTGGCTTTTCTCCCATATTTGTCAGTGTCTGAAATGAATTGTTTTGGTGTCTTGTTGGAAACAAAGGCATCAAGCAAAAAAGAAAAAATTAAATAACTGTTTATTCCAGTCTCAACCATTTCCCTTTAGTACGTCACAGGTCAAGGGTGAAGAGTTTCATGCATTAGCTGCCATATTTCCTGCAGAAGAATTTTTAAAAGCGATGTATACGTTGGCCTGATTTGGATTCTTTCCAAGCATCAGAACGCTAAGAACAGAGATGGAGGTAGTGTTTACATGTTGGTAATTGAAACAGAATTCTTAAAAACCCACTCTGATAAAAATAGTATTTTTTTGGTGTTTTTACCATGTTCTTGTGCCAGATTCTCACAATTGAGGAAATATATTAAGAAAATTAGGCTTATTTATTTATTCAAATTATTGTTAATCAGGCACAGACAAACAAATGCAACTTGAAAAAATGCTTGTAGATGGGATGCAGGACCTACAACTGCAAGCCACAAGTTTCCTGCTCCGCTCCATTCCGATTCATCCACTTATAGAGAAATAGATCTATGTACGTCTTTGTTCTTCTCTTCTGATCTGGCATCTGGATCAAAACTGTACGGCTGGATAGCTTCCATATTGCTCGTCTTTTTTGTGGCAGCGGTAATGTTAGTTTGGGGTTGTGTGGGATTTAAGCTAGGGGGGCAGTGTAAACAAAGAGGTGATGGGTAATGGTGACGGGCTTCTTCACGTTAACTGTCCCGCCCACAACTCAGAGGCAAATTCTTGATGAACTCCTACTTAAACTATGTCCTAGAAAATGGTAGTTTTTTAAAATTTTTGTGGCTAAAATCGACAATAATTAAAAGACAACTGGGAACGCTTTTAAAAAAGATCAAAAGAAGATTGGAGTGGGACTTGAACATTTCCCAAAAGCACATTTTTACTAATCCTATCCGTCAGTCAGGAGAAGAAACTTCCTTGCTTGGCTTTAAATTTGAACGGCTTTCTGCTAGTTTGAAGTGCGTCCTTAAATGTAGCACAGATACCACCTGATGCTGTTCGATCTGCTATTTGCGTTTTATGATCATTTCCTAACTGCTCTTTTTTTGTGAGTTAAAAGGAAAAAATGAAGATGACTTTTTAGTGTAATTGTTGGTTTGACCTGATTTATCTAAAAATCGATATCACTGTTTGAATCACATGTACTCCTTTTTATTTTTTTTAATGTGAAGTTTAAAAAACATAAAAAAAAAAAAAAATAGGTTGTCAGGTTTGTAGCTCAGATTCTTTTGTTTTCCTTTTTTTCAGCATGGCTGTGGCCGATTGGAAACATGTCTGGTTCTGCTTGGCTGCTTCATATTATTGACAGTTGTTCAGTTACATACAGTTTTGCATGATTTCCCTGATGTTTGCTCCATTTGCCCTGGATTCATTGAAACTTTGCAGTGGTGCAACATGACACAGTGAACTGATAACTAGAGCATTGATGGGGTTGACAAAATAAGAGTAGAAAATTCTTCATTTTCATTTGCTTTTCTAATTGATTAGTAGCTGAGGATGCATTAAAATCACTGACGTCTGAAACTTTTTAACAGTTTTTACTACAGTTTGTTCAAAGGTCTGAAAAGGTTTGATGGTGTTACAATCTATGAGCTAAATAAGAACCTTGTTGCATATTTATCAATAATTTGGACCGCATGGACATTTGTAGGTGTTTGTGCAGTTTTAATGTCACATTCTCTGCATTTCATGTGCATAGATGTAGGATTTTTCTTCACATCATCAAAATAATCTACTTGTCAGAGCTAAAAAGCTTCTAACTAGCAACAGCTGACATTTGACCCCCCAAAGAAAACAAAAATAAGCAAATAAGGTATTTATACTGTCATAAAGTCATTGAATGGACTTGATGATCATCAAATTTAAAATGTAAGGATTATTTTACTATATTTGTGATGGTTTTTATGGGTGTTTATTATTGAAACGGCTGCTTTAGCTGTTTTGTGGGAACAGCATCTTGATATTTACATACCATGGTTTTTTTTACAAAAACTGAAGCAGAAGTAGTGACTTCTGATAAAACAGTGCTCAACCCTGATTTATTTTGATTTTTGAGTCTAATATTCAATTTAAATAATGTAGAAAAACCGATGTTTGCCCTTTGGCAGTGAAATGTGTCCTTTTATTGTTTTTACTGTAGATCCTAAGTGCAACACAAGCAGGTCTTATATGTGAGTGAACTATATTTAAACTTTCCACACAGCTTCATTTGACATTCTGCAACAGAATGTAAACTTATAAACAAGTCTGTTTTCCAGCTGTCTCAGTAAAAGTCAGAACAATAGCAGAGTTCTGCCTTGCTTATTAATGTAAATGTAGACATTTGACTCACTGCCGTCCCAAGTTTCTGTACTTAAAAACAGATTCGACTGAAATCGTCCATTTTTGAGCTTCTCTCTTTTGCCTTACTGGATTACTTTGAAAAACGTTTCATAGTTAAAATAATCCCATCAATAATACACATGTGGAATTAGAAGAAAGGGGAAAATGGCTAATGTCATTCATCACTTCCCAGACTCACTCAGCATGGATTTGTGCATTCAACTCCACCCATCAATTGTCATGTGTTTGCAAACCAACATAAATGATGTCATGAAGGTAAAAATGTCAACATGGTTTTCGCCAGCCTGTTCTGTCTGTCCTCCCCCCTCTTTCCTGTCTCCCTGGCGGGGTGCGGGTGCAGACATGCGTGCCAGTCGCCAGCTGCTTCTCACCTCCTCTGAGGCAGAGGGTCGTTTTCACGGGTTGTCGGGACACCCGGTTCTTTCTCAGCCCGGCCACTCACGCCTCTGCTTGCAGTCTGAGCTGCTCGTGGGGAAGCCAGGCGGCGCTCCGTATTTCTGGGAGTGTCACTCCGGTGGGGTGCCTGGCTTCCCCTCTCATGAGCCTGACACAGGTCAGTACGGTCCGGCTGAAGGGTTGGTGGGAGCATGATGCTTGTATGGCTCACTGGTCGGATGAACACAGCAAACATTTTAGTGAATACTGGGCAAATGGACTCTGTCACGTCATCATGTAGATTAATGTGGTGTCAGCCTTTTTGAAAGAGCTACCATGAATGAAAAACACTGATTGTTGTTTGAAACTGTGGTGTTTGTGTTTGGTGCTTTCTAACTTAAAATCCGTTGTTTCACATTTGTTTTTTTTACAGATGCTTAACCTGCTTTTGGACTTGGTGTGTTTGACATACCCAGTGTTATATGAATTTCTCCTAATTCTTTGTCTCTTATTTTTGTTTTATTCCTCTCTACATTTGCCTCAGACGGACAGGAAGATGACAGGAAATGCCCTCATCTGGATTCAGAGGAATCTGACGTTTCGTTCAGGGAAATGTCCAACGGCGACGAGTTAAAATCTCCTCACAAATCAGATGTACCTGAGCAGGATATATCCTCTTTAGACTGCAACGGAGCTTCTGCGGGGCTGCTGGCATCTCCGGACAGCTCCAAGTCCAAGGCGGAGCCTGAGAAGAGGTTCAGCTGCGAAATCTGCGGACAGGCTTTCCGCACCAAGTCCTACCTCAACAAGCATCAGCACAGAGTTCACAAAGCCCAGAGGGCCCACGGAGTCTCGGGGTCTGGGTTAAGTGACATGGCCTCCTCTCTGACTTCCCCATTCTCCCTTCAGCAAAACATGTCGCTCCTGGAGTCCTTTGGCTTTCAGATAGTCCAGTCTGCGTTCGCTTCCTCTCTTGTGGACGCAGAGGCGGGTCAGAGTGGAATTGACTTTGGAGGAAAGTGACTTCAGCCTTTTTAATTTTAAGACAAATCTTGGTGGCCAACAGAAGATGGGCTATCTGGAAATAACTTTGCCTCAAGACTATTTTTCTGTTAATTTAATGTGTACCCAAAACTTTTGTCAAAAATGGCCATATAAGTCCTATTTTCCTCTAGTTTTTCTAAGTATTAAAAAAGGGTATTTCGACTGTACTTTTTTCCCCCTCTCATTAAGAAATGACATGAAGATCTTTCTTGTGATGGTTATTTGTTTAAAGTATGTTGTTTAGCTTTATTTCTTTGGCCTGTGACCTTCTGGGCTTTTTCAGTGACAGAAATGATCTTTGGGATGAGGAGACTCCAGAGCTTCAACTACTCCGGTCAAGTTTCCCGTTTATTCTTTTGCTGTTACACTTCTGTCTCATCTTTCTTGTTGGCCGACTGGTGTACCTTTAGAATATTAGGAGGGCTTGGACTTTTGACATTTATTTTTATTGGGAATGAAGAAAACGCCTAGTGTTGGTCAGAAAAGTGGAATTTCTTGATTCTAAAAATCATATTCCAGCAGTTTTCCCTCTGCCTCATTCAGAATGCCAGTATTTCTGGCCATCGAGTTGCCTTGGTAACCGTTGGAGACCATGACAAATAATTGTTTTTGACAGTGTTGGTATTCAGAAGCACTTTTGTTTAAAAAAAATCCTTTTTAATTTTGTGTTTTTGATATTTTAAAATTCAATTAAAAACAGTATAGCAGGACATGAAACTTGAGTAATTGCAGCAACTCATGTTACAGACAGAAACACATCATTTTGATAACAAATTTGTCCTGAAATGTTTTGTTAAACTTAAGGATGAATTTATTCAGCTTTCATTGACCTTTAAATTGTGCCAGTCCAACTGTTTGTCTTAGATCTTCTTACCTGAAATCCACAGATTAAGCTCAGAGCTGTATTACAAACTGTCTTAATTATCTATAGCATGTCTAGAGGGAAAAAAGATACTTTTTTTGGAGGAGCTATGGCGAGGAACACATAACTTATAAGAGCCCCTTATAAAAGCCCCCTTATAAAAGCATTTTCACAATGAGACTTTCTTATTTAACAAAGCCGTCTCAAAATATGGATTCAGAAGAAAAGAAGCCTTTTTGTATATTAAAATCATCTGATCGCAGTGTTGCTTCACAATGCTGAGGTGTTCGTCTTGTTTGTATCAGGAACATGATCTTTGTAGGAGGAATTGTTTCTACGTCATATTTGTGTGTTCTTCAGTCAAAAACAAAACAGGGACCAAAAGTGAGTATTTTTCCTTTTAAATTCAGGGAAACAAAGATGATCATTTAAGTTAATTGTGCCCTCCTTTTTGTGTGGTCATAAAAAGCTTTTATTTCTTGCAGATTGTTTGTTCTCTTTCTCAGTTAAATAGAAATATACAGATGTGTTTTGTTCTTGAGATGACACTCAAAGGGACACAGCCTCCTGGTTGGCCAAAAAATGAGTCACTCAATTATCCTTTTCTGCTTTTTCACCAAATTGTATCTGCTCTTGTCTTTCTACTTTCTGAATTGTTTGTGTTATTTGCACACACTTCTAACAGGGGCAGCTGCTCATCTTGGAGAGTGTTGAACTGTACCACCCGATAGTGTAAAAGAAGAGTCAGCTGCACCTAAGAGAGCCTCACATTTCTTCTTTATTTTAAATTGTATGCATTGCTCCTCCTTCAGTGCAGTGACACATTTCTTATTTGGTTATGTTAACCCGATACAACAAGACGCTGATACGTTGGAGGAAATCTGGTTGTAAAAAGGAATGGGGTCGTTTTTTTCGCTCCTCCTTTTTTGATTTTTCTAATGAAACAAACCACTACAGAATACAGTGATGGATCATAAGCTGACATCACCGTGCCATGTTTGTACAATTACTGAATATCAATATGAAATGGACTTAAAACGGTTCAGATATCAGATTATTGCTTGTCGGTTTTTGTGTGATGCCAGTCAGAGTCCAACATTCAAGAGGCTGGAGAGCACGCGTGTTTGAAGGATGGATGATTGTGGTTTCTTTACTTTGAATTATTTGTGGGTACTTTTGTTGTTATTTTCAGTACATTCCTGTTATTTATGGTTATAATGTGATTGTAACAAGTGTATATAACTCATATACACAAAGTATAAATATATATATAAAATATATATATATGAACCAACCAGTATGATCAGTGTTTGTCAGTGGTGGTCCTGTACATAGATTCTCTTTGTTTTTCTACATTTTGTTGTCCTTTTGTGGGGGAGGGATGGTAAATTATGGCCATTGAAGGTGTAAAGTGCATGTCGCTGGAGCAGCCTGAGCTGAGGACTTGGTGTCGGTCGCTGGTCAGTGGTGGAAACCATCATGATGTTCACTATCCCACTGCCGGCTTCTCGACTCGTCTTTTCATCTGTGTTGATTTCCTTTTTCCATCCACTCTGCACTAGTGTTTACTCCTTTAAACTGTCGCAATGGTTTCATTCTAAATATTGTTTGAAGACGTGGAAAATACTGTAAGAAAATCTTTTGGTTGTCACTTGGACGTATGGTGTGGTTTCCTTCATGTTGGTACCTAGATGTTAATTGATTATTTAGGCCTAAAAATTTTGGTTTATTTTTATTTTTTGGTCTGTTGCAAAGTGCCTTCCAAATACTGATTGTGCACAGCAGTGGATGAAAAAAGGTCCTCTTTTTCTAAAGAGTAAGAATTAGTGACTTGCATTGACACTTTTGTATTAAAAGAAGCAAAATGTAAATGATGTTATGTTGGTTGTTTGTTTTTTTTTCCCCCTTCATTTTACTCAACAAGATTGCTCTTAAAACACAAGCTTCATGCTTTGTTATGATGTCTTTGGACATATTTCAATATAAACTTACTTTTTTATACACATTTGGTTTTGCACTGTGTTATTGAGTCTCATCACTTGGTGCAGCGAAGAGCATGAAATAAACTGCAGCTTCAGGTCTGGGTAAATAATGGATTTATATAACAAACAATTAGATCCTCCTTCTTGGTGAGGAAAAACTCAAAAAAAAACCCTATCTTGAGGAAAAAAATAAGAAACCTCAAGGATGTCCACATGAAGGAGGGATCCTCTCCCAGGGCGGACAGGAAATGTGCTAAATCTGTTAAAGAAGAATTAGCTTATGTGAGTCTTTAATTATATGTTTGAATAACAACATGTATGTAGAGTGTAGCAGATGGGCTTCATCCTGATGAAACTATGGGGCAGCTGTGGGTGCGAGACGAACCAGAGGTGAGGTCCACTGCCAAAGACAGGAGCACAGACGATCCGCCTGGAATCTCTCCCGCTCCCTCGTAGGGGAGAGGGAAACAGGGACAACATATGAATCGCACTGCACCAAACAGAGGCATTATGAACTAAATAAAATATAGTACTGGGTAAATTATAAAGAAGAGAGGAGAGCAGTAATAGAGGACAGAACCCCATAGCACCATACTTTCACCAGCTTCTAACTCCTAATAGCCTGCTAACAACTAATTGGTATTGAAATTTGATTCATACGTCTTTGTGGTGTGTTGCATGTGATATGATATAAATAGTGGATGGTAATAATAATAATAATAGAAAATCTGCAGTTTTAGCATTTCAAAATAAATATATTAATCTAATCTGAGCCTGCGTAAGACCACTAAGCAGAGGGAACAGGCCGCCATGGCCCGGTTTATCAAACCATCTTCCCTCTGCTTAGCTCCGCAGAGAAGTATGTATAACAGATGTAATGAAATTTATAATTATTCCCCAAAACTTCATTAGAGTAGGGGAGCAGTAACTTAAATATTCTCTGATTGCTAGCTAGCCTGGCAAAAAGCCTGTCCGAAGAGGAATGTTTTAAGCCTAATTTTGACTAAAGAAACTGTGTCGGCCTCTCTTACATGAGTTGGGAGCTTGGTGGATAAAGCCTCTATGAGATCTTTAATATAGGATGGGGCCATACCATTCAAGGCCCTATAGGTAACAGGAGGATTTTTGAACTAAATGCAACTGGGAGCCAGTGAAGTGAAGCTAACACAGGAGTAATGTGTTTTCTCCTGCTGGTTCCAGCTAACAATCTAGCTGCTGCAGTTTGAACAAACTGAAGACTTTAGAACACGCTACTAGCAAAGAGTTACAGTAATCCAGCCTAGACGTAACAAATGCATTGATGAGTTTTTCAGCATCACTTCTCGATAATATATTTCTGATCCTAGAAATATTATGTAGGTGAAAAAATGCAGGCTTACAAGCCTGGGATGTGTGAGCCTTAAGTGATAAATCCTGGTTAAATAAAATCCGACCATCCAGGGAGACTATCTGATCAGATAGAGAATCTCTCAGGTATCTCGGACCTAGTAAAATGACCTCAGTTTTTTCTGGGTTTAGGGGGAGGTAAATAATTGTTATCCAGGTCTTGATGACCAAGTTTCTCTATGTGGTCATTCTGGTCAGGTTTAATAGATAAGGCAGGAAGGTTTCTTTAAAAAGCTTAATGGAGATTGGGTCTAAGAGACAAGTTGAGGTTCTAAGGACGTAATAACTGATGTTATTTCCATATGATCTACAGCAGTGAAACAGTATATTGTTACAGAGGTTTCTACGGATGCCTTCATTTCTACCACTTCAGCCTGCTCTGGGTTAATAGTAGGGGTAACTTTGTTCAACTTATGTCTAATATTTGAGATTTTACCATCAAAAAATGAAAGAAAATCTTAAGCTAAGGTGGTAGAAAACTTTTAAATAGATTAAGGTGGAGGTATAAATAATAAGGTAAATAAGCACCAGAGTGTGTGCACATATGAAGCTTTCTTTGACCTCTCTTGAAGCTCATATTGGGGTTTGTTCTTTATTCTTGAGGAAATAATCTAGAATTGTGCTCTTGTTTCTTTTGTTGCATCAGTTTACCATACAGTAACAGGCCAAAAACTCTTTTCTTTTAAACATTAGGACAAAACGTGAATGTAAAAAAAGTTTACTCTTAAAGCACTTTAATGTGGGATTTATTTTTATGTATTAATCAGGTTTAACAAACACTTTCATTACTTTAAATTGCGAATAAGTAAAGCTAAAGATGCACATGTCAAACACATGTATGAACACACTCCTGATAAAGGAGTAAATCTATATGTCTCACTAACATGAGAGCTCATGTGAAGCTGTGGGACGTCTTCATCCTCAGATGAAGAGCAGGTCAAAGCCAAGCCAACGACAGACACGTGTGAGCAGAGTTTGCCTACAAGGCCGTTGAAAGGCACACCTTGCCTTGGTGATACTGCGATTGATGCTGCGGTTTGAAACCTCTGTCTGCATCTCTGAAGTTGAGCTTTTGGAATTCACTCGTGATGACAGACAGAGACTTCCCCTTTGTCTCAGGCAGGAAAAATCCCACGAAGAGTGCAGACAAGAGGCAGGTGACTCCGAAAGGCACAAAACAGTATTCACTCAAGCCGCTCTGCAAAGAAAGTGAAAATTTGAAAAAGTCATTTTTTTGTGGGGACAAAATCCTATTTTTTGTTGTTGTTGTTTATTCATAAATCAAGTTGCTGTTTTTTAAATAAAAACCCATAGCTGAAATCATCAGGCAGTTCTATTTGATTCCTCAGGAAAACTGATCTCTTTTGTTGAATTGTTCAATCATTTGTCATGTTTGTATTCTTGTCCAGTGTGGGTGCTTTTTTTTTTTTTACTTGTAGTTATCTTTTTCTAAGGTCATAAGTAACTTAATTAGGCTCAGAAAACAATGTACCGCTTTATTAACTAATGTAATGTAAGTACTGTCTGTACAAGCTGTTGTTACAGTTTGTGTCCTGAACTTTTTGGATATTTTAAATGAACATTTTTTTCCCAAAGACCAAAAGTAAGACAAGAAGCAGGTGAGTTATCTTGGACCTGTTTAAAGGCATCTTTAACTCTTTAGAAATTAGCCCAGCTCCTTCCACAGTGCTGAAATTTTTTTTTTTTTTTGCAGAAATTCAAATTATCTTGCTGTTTTGACAGCAAGTGCAGTTTACAAGGTATGTGATTTTTTTCTTTTTTGATTCTCTTCTACAGAAATCAATTTTAGTTCTATTTTACTGTATTTAAATTATAATTATTCTTCCAGCTAAACTATTTCAAAACAAGTCATTAAATAAACCATCACTATGCAAATTAACTGAACTTATACTGAGATAATTGCTGGACTGACCATGATAAATGGAAATATCATTCCAACAATGAACAGGTTAAGCCACATCATGGAACCGGCGATCATGTAGGCCACCGGCCGAGCCTTCTGGTTGAAGATCTCTGTGGGAAGAATGCCGGTAACTCCAGCTGAGAGGAGAAGAAGGTGTTCTTCTGTCAGCTTTTTCACAACAGATCAATTTCTAGAGATTATAAACATTTTATTAAAGTTTTTTTTTTGTTTAAACATACAAATGAGTAATAATGTGCATTGTTATTTGTCCATGTTACCCTACAGACACACCTCTTTTTATGGATGATGCATACACAAAAGTAATTGATTTTTAAACAAATGTTTCATTTTATGCACAAATAAATTATTTAAGACTTGGAAAAACCTCCAGTATCCTCTTCATAACCGTTTTTATAATGAATAAAATTTAAAGAAAAGTGGATGTTATGATTTGTTTTGCTCTCTTTTGTTTTCTTAATCCTTGACTTTTTCAGAATGACAGGATGATTGGTTTTTATAAAAGATATAACTCATTTGAATTAAATAATTGTCTAACTGACCCGGTCCCATTCCAAAGCTGAGAATGTATGTGAAGATGCAGGTCATGTTCAGGTAAGGCATCCAAGAAATATAGCCCTATGTGTGAAAAACAATGCACACAGAGAAACAGCAGTGAAAAATTCCGACATTTACATGCATTAGCAAAAAAAAGCAAACAATAATAATGCAAATCCAGGGAAAGATTACTTCAAAACTTTTAAATACCAAAGATCTCCAGGGAAAACCCACTACCAAACTGCAGCTTTCAATTTATATGTTTTCTTTACTAAGAACAAAAAAATAACAGATCTTAAATATTGATTTATGAAGCCTCCTAGAGGCCAAAATGTAAAAAAAAACCCAAAACAACTAATACTTATTGATAGTTAAACATTTCACACCATTTCACATTTTATTTATCTTTTTCTTTTCTTATTTAAATGACTACACTTAACAGCTGCTGCCCATATATGTGGTGTGAGAAATAGAAAAAAACCCAACCTGAGATGATTACCTGAAATGAGAGAGCAACTGTGAAGATGACGGCCCAAAGAGTCATAAGGATGAAGCCTCCCATCAGCATGAACCTCCGACCTTTACGTTCAATCAGCAGGTTCTGAAAGCGTGAGAACATTCACTTCTTCTCTTGTCATATCAAATCACTAAGATACAGCTTTGTGGCAAACAAATTCCTTTCAAAATAAAACAAACTCCTTGTCAAATAAGAGTCTCTTACTGCAGCAGATTTACTTGGATTAAAAATGCAAGAAAGTCAAACGTTACATTTTGCATCATTATGACTTTGTGGCCTTTATTATTATTTTTACTTTTACTTTTTACTGTTGTGACATAGGTGTAGAATTTTATTTTTTCTTTAGATCTATGTATGTAAATATAAATGAAAGAACTTTGCCTCTGAACTGCAACTAGACACAGTTGTGCAGCAGAAGATATGAATATGCACTTTAACCTTATTCTAATAATAAACAGCTCTGATAGTAAATTAGACCTTTTAACAGGATTTTGCTCAGTTATCTTACATGTTAGAAATCTAAAAATAAATAACAAAAAAAAGCAAAACTGTATTTATTTATTTATTCAAATCATTTGCATTTTTCTTCAAAACAAAAGAGCCACAATGGGGGGATAAAAATGCCATATGTGACCCCGGAGCCTCACATCACCCTGAACTAGTAAAACACAAAAGATGAAAGTTAGAACTTAGTAAAGAATATTTTAAAGATGTCAGGTGTGACACCAGACAAAGAAACAGAGATGAACAAAAACTACTTTTTACTGAAATTATATTTTCTTTAGTGAAGAAAAAAGTAATTAATGGGAAAAAACATGAATGTTTCCTCAAATATTGCTAATTTAAACAATCACTGAATCCTTTTTACTAAACTCATATTCAAATATGCAGAACCCACAGAACTCAACAGTGCATTTGCCAATGACATCTGCTGTTTACAATGATGCAGAAATAACACCAACTTTTCCATTAGCTTTTAAAATTTAACATGAATGTTTCAAAAAGTTTTTAAGCTTGGAATTTTTTGGTTTTAAAACAGACGTAACAAGAGTTATGGTTATGACAGATAACTGTGAGATCCCTTAGAATATCCCTTGAAACTTTGAGTGGAGCTTCCCCTGGTTTTTAGATCATTTTTATATTATTTTGACTTTGTCTTTGCTTTGTTTTTGGATTGATACATTTTTATTTTGTGTCTACATGTTTAATCTTTTGTTATAAAATATAAAAAAAACTATTTAATCTACATTTTTCCTTTTTGCACTGAAAAAATGACAACATTTTATACTTGCACTTAAGTTTTATGGACAGTTTCAGGTTCATTATGAATTTATTCTGTAATATAAGAAAAAATATATGTGTAAAGAAAGAAGCTGAGGTTGTATTTAAAAAAATACATCAAGAACAGCTAAAAAACACAGCTTTAAAGATACATTAGTAGAGCAAATGGACATGACGAAGATTCAGCAGACCTCCATAAATATAATAAAAGTCACTTCTCTTTACAGTCATGTCATCAAGAGGTTTGCAGGATCTGGGGTTTTTCACAGTTCTTTGTCTTTTTTTGGAGGAACATGACCAGATTTTCCTTTCACCTTTCACAGTGTGATCTTTGAAGAAAGATACTTACACACATTATACAGGCTGTGAATTCACATGTCCCAGTACCAACTGTTGCATACTGGATTTGATCCTCCGATATTCCAGCCTCCTTAAACACGTATGATGCATAGAAATAGATCTGAAAAGAGAAGCAGAGAGTGTAAGTGTGGCTGCTATTAAACTGCAGATTAGCGGATTATGAAAGCATTTGTACACCAAGTAACTGTGTAAGCCAACAGTCCACTAAAACTTTCAAGCACGTGGTCAAAAGCTTTGACACACGACAAAACATTTCTTTTTCTGCAATGAAACAACAACATGGCTCCTAAAATGTGTCCTTCACATATGTTTGTGTGTATTTATTGTGTGCATCTTTGCAGTGTGCTCTGCAAAGATGCACGTTCTGTTCATGGGTCATCTCAAATTTCTAATCGCCATCTCTTCTTTCCAGACCACAGAACATCTGATACGGTTCCTGCCCCTCAGGGTCAGTCCCACTGATCCTTCTGGGACATGTAACAATGTGTTGGAGTCATCTTCTTCAACAGGTCACAACACAGATGTTCATTTAGAGACTGCACGTTTTTCTCACCGAATCGTTGCCACAGAGCTGCATGGCGCTGCTGATGACAATGACAGAAATGAGCTGCCAGCGTACTGAGCGGTCAGTGAACAGCTCCCACGGTCGGCTTGGTTTCATTCCTCTGATTTCAGCCTGTTCCTGCAGGATCTCATCAAGCTCACTGCTCTGGACCTCGCAGCCTCGCAGCTGTCTCAGAGCTGACCAAGAGAACATCACCCAAGAGTCAACCAATGTCTGCTTTTACATGGTAACCACATTACATGAGAAACAAAATCTGACACAAAGTAAAAAAAACAGTAACAGTAGTCATGACAAGAAGTTCTGTGTAAAATCAAGAGTAAGGATTCCTGCACCACGTCCTATTTATTTGTTTAAATGAAGCAAAAACACATATAAAAACCTGAACTGCTTACTTTTTGACAGTTTAACATTTGGTGTCCACTTCAAAGTCTCACTCTTTATTATCATGCTTTTTTTAGTCAAATTAAAAAAATCTGTGATGTTTTCTAGAAAAAAGTTTCTGCAGAGTGGTAGCTGCTGGATGGTTCAGTTCGCTGCATGCTGGAGAGATGCATGGGGAATCAGGGTTCGTTTTGCATGGCGTGAGATTAATTTATTCCAGACCCTTCATGCTACTGCCTCATTATGTAGCTACAGGAGACCCCCCCGAGTCTGGGTCTCCCTCATACAAAGTATAATGCATTTAATTCTATTTCTAAAACAAACATTGTGATTCAACTTGTTCAAACCAATTTTCCCTCAGATGAAGCCTAACTTAATAGAGAGAGTCCTGGACTGGGAAACACGTGTGAAATGTGAATTGTATTCCCAGTTGTCATGCTACAGTCCTCACCATCGATACAGGCCTTCTCATCTCCTCTGTCAATGAGCAAGTATCTGGGGCTCTCTGGGAACCACGGCAGGGTGAGAAGCTGAATGAAGCCAGGAATGGCATTACTGGCGAGAAGATACTGCCAACATGACTCACTGCCCAAAATCTCTCTGTAAATAAACAATCCAGGGTCGTTTTTTTGATATTTTCAAATCAAAGGCCTAGTTTAGTGTGCAGAGTTTACCGGAGCCCGACCACCTGTCCTAACACAACACCAAACGCTGTGAAGACAGCAGAGGACAGGGAGATAGCCCCTCTTAAGTGCTTTGGTGCACTTTCTCCAAAATACATGGGCTGTACGTTCATGCTGATTCCTGCAACACAGCAAGGATTTCTGAGAATCAACAGAAGTTTCTCTGCTATGATCCTGAAGGAGCTGAAAAACTCAGACATAACTTACCTGCATTTATGCCAATAAGAACACGAGAGATGATGATCATCTCAAATGACTTGGCAGCTCTGCTTGTCAACGCCAAGAGAGCACCCGACATGAGAAAAATGTTGTTCAGCAGCAAACATTTCTTCCTTGATAAATAAAAAATAGAGAAATGAGTTCTGGATTAAACAATCTCCTATTATCTCTTTGTTATATTATTGTGCAACTTTCAAAACTTTTTCTTGGAAATGTATGCAACTTTGTTCACATGAAAGAAACAGAATATTGCATTTTTTTCAGCAACAAAAATATCATTTCTTTTCTGTTCTTAGTAGACATGTTCACAGATCCACGTGAAAGGAGAAGGTAAATGAACGATCTCCAGTCATCTGTCAGGTTTATCATTCACCTTCTTTTGGGCATGTTTTACTACCTTCCATAGCGTATGGTCATGGGTCCAGCAATCAAAGCTCCAGCAAACCCTCCCAAGGAGAAGATGGAAACAATGACTGTCCACACCACTGTCACCTGGTAATCTTCCAGCTGGATGTCCCAGCGTTCCAGAAATGTTTCATTGATGAATGTTTGAATAAACTGTAAGAATAGATAAAAATCAACCACAGTCATACTCGGTTACTAACAAAACCACAGAAAAACTACAGCAATGATTGAAAATTGTACCAAGGTACTGATGGTTTGTTTCCTGTTTTGATGATGACTTAAATAGAAATTTGTGACTCATGTAAATTGTTGGTTAATTTGTACACAAAAGCTTTTTTAAGGACAGGTCAAAACATTTTTAACAGCTGAACTGTTTGTTACAGGAAACATGTAGTATTCTTGAAATATAAGTACACCAATCTATATGTAGAATATTAAGCAACCTATAATGTCTACCACAAACACTTACAACAGTGGGGGAATTCATTATGGCCAGGTTGTAACCATATTGTAGAGTTCCTCCAATGGCTGCAGAAGCAACCATGAGCACCAGTGTCAGAGGACTGCCCTGTTAGAACAGTCAGATCCAGACAGAAAAAGGGGAACCATTAACTTCAGGAAAAACATGGGAATGCAAAACAATGACAGTTACATAATAGTTACAATCTCTGCCACCATGAGGCTGAGCTATTGAATCAGTTTGCAGATGTTTCTCACCACTGTAGTCATGTCTAAACTGAACCTAAAAAATGATTTTGGGATAGTTTTGACCTAAATGATTGAAGTAATAAAAACTTATTTTTCTTAGTAAACCATGTTCATGAGCTTTTTGCATCAGTTTTACAGTTAATTTATGCACATACTTTTGTGTTGAAACAGATTATTAACACCCATATTTGCATAATTTCTGCGGAATCTGTTGCCACAATGAAAAGAACTGCAATTGACATTAACACAGGTGAAATCGCACATGTAGCTGAATATAATCAGAGGGAAAAGGAGCAGATCTGCACATGAAAAGAGTTGAGAAAAGCAGCTTACCTTCTGCGCGCACTGTACCATTGTTTAACCAGAGGTGGTGGAAAGAAACTTGCTGGAGTCTGACAGAGGAGCAGAGTTCAGACTGCCCACCTTGTGAAAAGAAGAAAACAAGATAGTAGGAGGAGTGAAGGTGTATTCACACCGAACGTGACTCACGCGGCAGAGGCGGCCAGTTTCACTATAAAGTCAATGGTTTAGACATGAATTGAGGTTCTGCGGTGCAAATTAAGTGGCCGCTGTGGCTGGCCAGAGTTTAAAAAAAAATCTGAACTATGGGGAGGTGGCTGGGTCTCCTCAACCAATCAGGGACTCAACTTTGGGCATGTGAAGTTTTCAGTGACAGCAGGGAGAAAACATTCAATATGGTGGATCCATCCATAGTTCTCCTGAACTTCCATTCATTTTCTTAACCTGCTGGATCCCTTTACTGTCCCGGTTACTGTTGGGTAAAGGCGAGTACTCTCTAGAGAGTCTGTTGCAGGACTTATGGAGCTGTAGTGGACACGCTCACTATGCCGGCTCCTGGGAGAGGAGCTGGCGGCCAGACAGAGGGCCGCTGAAAAATGGGAAAGCAGTCTGCTCAGGCCTCCTGAACTTTATGATGTTTTCTTATTTTCATTGGGACAACAATTAAAGAAAGGTCACCTCATTTTATTCTTGTTTTTATTTTTGCCCTCTCATGTTAATGTGCGACAGCAATCATTTGAACTCAGTCAGAGAGACTAATCTGACTACAGACTAATCTGTAAATTATTTATCAGAATCTCTCAATCTATCTTTTGACTGTTAGGGCATTCTTCAGCAGAATGTATTGTCTAAATTTAGAAAGTTTGGTTTTAGTTACAGGTAATACGTCTTCCAACAGAAAAAAACACAAAAAACAGAATTTCAGAAAATTAGAATACTGTACAGAAATCTGCTCACGTTCTGCAGGACATAAATGTTTTAAACTGAGTTTCACCAACTAATCATCTACTAAACTCAAAGCACAAGTTCCCCAGATGTCATTACATTGGTTCAGTTTGGTGCCATTGTCTCAGTTTGGTTCAATATGGAGAAAACTTCACACTTAACCACCCAAAAGACCATCACCGATAACCTCCATAGTATGGGTAAGCCACAAAAGATCAAAGCTAAGGAGGCTGGCTGTCCAAGCAGATCAACAGAAAGTCTAATGGAAGGGCAAAATGTGTCAGGAGAAGATGCACCAGCAAAAGAGATGACCGTGGACTTCAGTGGATCATCAAGAGGACAAGATTCAAGGACCTGCAGATAACCAGCTAGAGTGGAATGACATGGAAGAGGAGCTTCAAAAACCTCCACATTCAGGAGATGGGCCACAACTCGGGTCAAACTATTTTTGAGCCTGGACCAACGAAGGAAACGTCTCAACTGGGCCATGAAGAAGACGGACTGGACTGTTGGTCAGTGGTTAAAGGTCCTGTTTTCTGATGAAAGTAAAGTGTGCCTTTCATTTGGTAATCAAGGGCCAAGGGTTTGGAGGAATACTGGTGAGGCGCAGAACCCAAGCTGCTGGAGGTCCAGTGTGAAATCTGCAGTCAGTCATGATTTGGGCTCCAATGTCCAGCGCTGGTGCTGGTAAACACTACTTTCTTTGATCCAACTGGTAGAGTATACCAGAATGTTCTAGAGGACTTGGATTTTGGCCATGTTTTATTTCAAACAATCAAAGCAAAAAAAAAAAAAAAAAAAAAGAAGGAAACAAGATAAACAAAAGAAAAATATATCTATGCAGAGATACATTAAACTAGTAATAATAAATCATGAAATTGATTGCAAAATATGCATACATTCACACATGTAAATAATTCAATTGTTACTCTTAATCATAAATACCGGCAGACATAAGCTCATTTGCATACAGTACATGACACAATGAAACTATTAAATATTAAGTTTGTCAAAAGAAGTTCCTGATTCCATCTGCTGAAGATCAGGATGGAGATGCAGATTTCATCTTCCAGCAGGATTAATAGATTATTAAAGAACTGAAGATGGACAAATCATTTTGAAAATAATTTCTTTTGATTAAAAGGATGTGATCACAATCTATGTCTTTATTCATTTCTTGCAAAAAATAAAATGAGAAGTAAATGGTGATTTCACAGAGTATAAAATTTTTTGAAATACTGTTTTTATGGAATTTAAGAGTTGGAAACCCAATTTATTCAAAAAACATAAATCCTTGAAATCAATTAAACACTGGGCCCTGAATTGCTATGAACTTTTTAAAAAATTGAAATGAATACATATTTGCATGATATTGTATTATTTTTGGAAAGTGTCTGTACAATGTACTGTGACCACATTTAAACTTTTACTCTCTTGTTCTACTTTGCTGTCTGTAAACAAGCCCACTAAATTGAAACCCAATCTGATCTCAGAAGTCACCACCTCAAACTCTTGCAGTATAGACTAAAATCACAATATCTTGCATATTTAGGTAAAACATTTCCTTGAAGGTGTGAAAAATATTTATTATTAAAAAAACAACATGTCTAACTCATAATCTAACAAATAATTAAATTGCAATCTTCCTTTTTCTTTTCTCACTCATTTTATTTTTTCTTTTAAATGTGCAATGTTTTAAATGTGTCCAGCAGAGGGAACTAGTTTCTCCACACTGTGTTTTCTTAGTCCAGAACAAGGCAAATAACACAGGAGCAGCAAAGGGAAAAATGAACTGAAGCAGACAGATGGATCACATCTGTGCCAGTTCTAACTGACAGCAAGAATTTAGATGATCAGCTTCATTTAGCATTGAGGAAGCAGTTTTCATATCTGATACTAGTTTATGATGTAAACGTCTAAACCCCATTTGGGACCAAGGCTACAAAATTACACATAGGTTACATTAGGATTTGGTAAAGACAATTGTATTTGTGCTTCGAGTTTAAAATATTTTTTTTCTGGAGTAACGGTAGTTTGTTGACACGAAATTTTCTGACGATACTATTAATGATAAAAATTCAGAACATCAATGAGAGTGTGTCATTGTCATGATAGTGTAAAATTTGAGAAGCACTGGTTTATTATTTTGGCTTATTCTTTCAGTATTAAGTGTCTGTATGTTTGCTAAACTAGAGTTCTTTTTCTTTGTACAAATGATCTTACATTAGATTTTAATGGTCTTCAGTTTAACATCTGTACATATGTAGACACCCTGTTGCTGTTTTAAATATAATTTTACCCCCAAATATATAACAAAAAATGTAAAGAAAAATGAATGAGTCTTTAGGGGATTTGAAAAAATGCAATTGCTATAAATGGTGGATCTTTTTTTAATATATATATTCTCATACTTATGGGTGTTGAGCAGAAAATGAATGCAAAACAGAAAACATGTGAAGCTAGTTGGAATTTAATACTTTAACATGAGTGAACAATACTCATATTTTTCTAAAAGGAGTTTTCTTTAATTACTTGAGGGTAAATGCTTGTGGCTTTGATTTATTGTTAAATTCGGCTTTATTTTATAAGCTCCGCATCAGTTTCCAGGTGTGATTGGACCCTCTAACGGAACATCCGGGTTACCATGGCGCACATAATTAGTTGGGTGTGTGGAGATGTCTCCTCCCCCCTCCCCTCTTTCTCTAATTGGTCCGCTCTGACAGCGTTGCTGGAGTTTCCTCAATTGAGCAGCGTGAAGTTAAACGCTCGGGACATTTGGAGAGGAAAGGAATAATTCTAATAATTCTATTTATTTCAAATAAAATTCGGCATTAGATTAGTGTTGCAGGTTTACAGACCCGGTGGGTCCGATGCTTGTGTCACACACCGCTCGGCAGGTTTGCCCTGTGGTCGTTGGATGACATCATCGCAGCCTCCTTTGCTCATCCTGGAGCCTGAAATACTCATGTGGTTTCTGAACACGCCAGCGTTTCCGTGAAGCTGCACCACAGACCCTCGTTTGCCGCAATGACTCGGATTTTCTGGGATATTATTCTGCTTATCAGTGAGTATTCCTTCATGGAGAAGGATGTTTGACCCTTAAGACATTTGGGTTAATAGATGAGGGGGAGAAAAAGTGGAGTTTACCATATTTAATAATCTCAATTTATTTGTCTAAAGTTGTGATTTCACAAAACAATAAAGTTTTTTTTTTTTTGCTTTAATGAGTTAATCCTCATAATGGGGATTGCAGGGCTCTTCTTTCACCTCTCCTGCTTGTTTCAGTGAGCTGCTCCTCTGTATTTGCTTGTCATTTCATGCCCCCCTCCCTCCAGTCCTGCTGCAATAATAGTATTTTAGTCTCATCCTTTTAGTGGCTACTTGACCCTGTTAACTACTGTTTGGTACCAGGAATAGCCAGCCTCTATCTCTGTTGGGCTGATGACTGGATCACATGTCCAGACATTTGACAGAAATGGCCACAGCTCAGGCTTTTGTCTCAACAATTTGAAAAAGTCACATTACAAAAATATCTGCTGAAACTTCAGACCTCTGACCATAACTTTTACGGAAATCTTTTTGTCCAACTTTGCCTGTAAGTGTCTTTATTTTCTCTTCTGCAGGTTCTCTTTTGACTTTTGGAGCAGTGTTGAGCACCTCAGCAGTCATTGAAGCGAATATTTCCACCAAGCCGAGGCTCACTGCTGCTCCAAACACTGTTAATAAGAGCTCTGGGACAACTACTGATCAAATAGCAGCTGCAACCAACATCCCTGCATCAAATAGTAAGTTTTCTTATGGGAAGATTCAGGAAATCATGTGCCTTGCTCTTCCATAAAACCTTCAAAACTCTTATTGTTGTGGAACTACCTGAGCAAAAACCTGCATCCTCTTGCAAAAAAAGTTAGCTGCACAGACGCTCACATGACCTGTTTTGCAAATTGGAAGTCTTTGCATTTAAAGATCCACTCTGATGATGAAAATCACCTTTCTGATGATGGAGGACATAAAAAAGAAGCTTAAACTTGTATTTCTGTGGTTTATTGCTTCATACAAATCGTTGTGAATCAGGAGTAGACGTATAAAAATGCAGATTGAAAACCTTGTAGGTTTGGCGTAGGACCTACAAAGGCAAATCACAAGCTCCCTGCTCCGCTCAATTCGGATGCATACACCTGTAGACAAATGGATCCATGTACGTCTTTGTTTTCCTCGTCTGAGCTGGAATCTGGATCAAAACAGTACACCAGGATAGCTACGATATCGCTCACCATTTTTGTTGCACCACTAATGTCAGGTTGGGGGTGGGAAAGACTGTAAGCTACTGGGAGGGAGTTTAAACAAAGGGATGATGGGAAGTGGGGGCAGGCTTACCCCTCGCCAACAATCCCGGCGACAACTCGGAGGCAAATTTTTTATGAACTCTCGCCTCTCTGCAGAAACTATGCTCTAGAGAACGACACTGATTATTTTTGCCTTCAAACGGCACCATCATAATTAAAAGACCACTGGGAACGCTTAAAAAATGAATCAAAAGATGACCGGAGTGGGACCTTAAAGGGCCTATGTCATGCTAAATCAACTTTTCGTAGCTTTTAAGTGTATTATAATGTTAATTCCTCACGAAAAATAACCTCAATTTTGCTTCATTTGTGCATTTCTGAGCATTTCTCTAAAATCCTGCACTCAGAGCACCAGCCCCTCTCAATCCACGAAAATGAGTTGGTTCTCACATTGTGACCTCACAAAGTGGGGAACAGCCCCTTCCAGAAAGAGTCTTCGCTGCTAGCACTGCCCCCAGGCTAGCACACACACATACTTTCTCTGTGATTGTCAAAAGGCTTTCATTTTATATGCGCAAAACGTACATCCATCTTTTCTGATGTTGCTTGTTTTCGTGTGAGAAACGCAGACACGCTTTTTGAGGTATTTGGTATTGTAGTATCAGATGTATGGATATAGTTTACTCTGAAAAGCATGATAAAGGTCCTTTAATTTGAAATCTTTGGTGAAAAATTCAAGTCAAGTCTCGAGTCTTCTTAAATCTTAAATTATAGTTAAAATTATTATTTCATTGTCACAAATTGTAATTAAATTACTCACAAAGAGCCTGTGACACCAAAATAGGCTATTGATATTTTTGCATTCTCAATGCAAAGCTTTGTCAATTTATTGATCTGGCAGTGATGTCCTGGAGGTTTAAAAAAACAAACAAAAAAAGGTGAACATTTCCCGTAAGTCTCAAGTCTCTGTGTGTGAGGCTCACGTCGGAGTCTCCATCTCTGGTTAGTTCTTTTTTTCTGCATTTCTTTCAGTAACTCTCATGTCTCCAGGTTCCCTCATATCAATTGAAACAAGTCAGATGAATTTAACAACACATCTCTTGGTTTACATCAACACCACCTCCACTGCTCCTCCAAATTCCTCCACAAGCACCTCCTCAGCAAACAGCAGCAGAAGCGCCGCCACAAAAAGACCGGATGGAGCCGTCAGCAACCATCCTGTGAAGAGTAAGTTTTAGTTCAGCCATGTCATGAGGAGTAATTTTGCGGTGGTGGTGGGGTTGTGTCTCATATGAAAGGAGCCACTTGTTCTCATGATTCCCAGAATCCCCTGTCTTGCTTACACAGCAGGAGTTTAAGACATTGTTTTCCATTTAGCTGCAGTGCATTAACATTATGCAGACAGTGCGGCGCGCACGAATAATTGATCCTTTTAGAATGAGTAAGCCCAGCGACTGTAAATCAAAACTGACGGCGAGTATTTTTACATGATGCATCCCATGTATCATTCTTCCAGTGCCGGACTATTATCTGAAGGAACACCTCATTTCCTTAAAGGCTGGTTTCTGTGTCACTGTTCCTGCTGTCACGCTGCCAAAATGGCATGGAAAGAGAGAGGGCTTGGTAGGCAGATGCCTCGGGGAAAACAGAGGGCTTTCAGAGTCTGAAAGAAAGAGACAATGCATGTAGGCTGCAATCCAAAGGCCCATTTACCGTTGGAATGGAGTGTGATGAAGGCTGTAATGCTGCTCTCTGTCTGGAGGTTCATCCTGCTTCTCACCCTGAATGTCATACTGGGGGCATGTTGTTCTGCGTTAGAGCAACACTCACATTTGTTTGAGTCAGTAACATAGGCATTCGGGTCAATTGGAATCTTAATTAATTACAACTTGGCCGTTCTTGTGTTTTGTTTGTCTGAAAGAAAACTGAGAATCATGCTAAAAAAATGCACCCAAGGACAGATATTTTTCTTAAAGACCTGCAGAGATGTGCTCTCCGTTAAACCCGTAAGTGTGTTAATGGAGGAAAGATTATGTTTCCAGCATCTCGCTTGTATTCATTACGTTTTTTTTCTGTAACTGTGCCTCCAGGGTACAGTGAGAGATATGAACCGCCATACATCCACATGAGGGGAAAAAGGTGCAGTTTAGCTTTATACGGATGAATGTCAGCTTTAGTCTTCGGAGTATATTTGTTTCAGATCTCTGAAACAACTTTCTGTGTTGGATTGCTTCATTTTCACAGAGAAGAGTAACGGACAAATATTAAGCACCTCAGTTGGTTTGTTCCTGTTCAATCTTGTCCCGTTTTGAGTAAAAGCATTGTGATGCAAATGGAAAGGTCATGTTTTAGTGAATGTTTTAGTTAAATACTCTATGGTTTGAAACCAGCTAAAGATGTCTGGGATCCGTTTTAGATCAGTGAATCGTTCAAAATGAACCAATATTGATTATTAATCATATTGTCAAGCACTAATTATTAATAAAAAAGCTAAAATGAATGGTGCCACCCCTATACAAAACCCAACATTTGTTGTCAGAATTATAACTGAATGTTTTGTTTGAACAGAGTTTGTGGCAGCAGCTGTTCGATCTCACTTTGACGATTGTCCTGACTCCCATCAGCATTTCTGCTTTCATGGCACGTGTCGTTTCCTGATCCTGGAGGAAACGCCTGCTTGTGTGTAAGTTACTGGATTTTTATCTGTGAAACTCCAGCTTCTGTTTGGCTCCAACTTCAAGGGATTGAAACGTGCACTATAGTGTTGGACTGCACTTTCACAGCCAAAACTGACAAGAGTTGCCAAAGGTTATGCTAACAAAATATTATAATCATTTCTGTGTTCCACCTTAGCAAAAAAAACTTTGTTTTAAAAAAGTTGACTACTTTAAAACTCACCAACAACAAATAGAATAAAATCTTTAGTTTGTCTTCGGATCTTTGAAGCGGCTGGATGGCTGCGCGTAGGACTGGTGCACGGAAAACCTGGGTTTGCTTCCCAGGGGTGCAATGAGCTTAACCATATACCCACAAGGGACCCCAAGTCTTGGTCTCCCTGTGTCGGTCCCCAGCCCAGATAAAATACAGGATTTTATCAGGTAGGGCATCCGGCATAAAACTGTCTTCCAAACCACCTGTGTGACTCAGTGAAGCTGCTTTTCTGAGGGAACCCCTCATGGGATAGGCTGAAAGGTCAACAAATAACTGTCTTTGGAGCTCTGGTGCAAAAAGTTGTTCATTCTGGTTAAGAAAGTTTGTCGAAAGATGATAGATTCCACAGATGCAAACGATGTAAAATGAATTGTATTTGACAAAAAAAAATTCTTATTTATTTTTTATGCTTACAACAAACCTGCTGTAGTTGACGTTCTGTTATTATTGTGGTAATTTTGGTCAGAGCGACACCATCAGGGTGGTTTCGTCCAAAGATGTATTTTTCTCAATAAATCAAAAGTTTCATTCGAATTATGATTTATGTTTGTAATTTAGTTTAAAGGGAAACTCCATGTACCCATCTATCATCAATGTTAAGAAAAAAAAATATTTGAGATTACCTGTGTCACTTTCAAATGTTTGCAAATGTTTCTGGGTCTTTATAAGGTCTTTCTGTCAGGATCAGAAGGCCAGACTGTCGCTGGGAGCACCGCTGCATTAACAGTTGTTCAGAGGACCTTTTTTGATCCACTACACAAAGAGGATATGACAAACTGTCACTGCTAAAAAAAAAAAAAAAAAGAATGAATTTTACATTTATTCATTCAAAAAATGAGTTAAAATTATAAAGTGTTGGTACCACACACACAAACCTTTCAAACACATGGGCTTCAAATGTCAGATTCCTTTATCAAGCTTTACCTGAACTAAGATAAAAGTACATTCAAGTTTCTTTCTGGAAAATATACTTGTTTGCTTGAAAGGTTTGCTTAAAGGTTTCTAAAGTCAGTGTTGGTTTGTATCCATGTCATCTGTTGGTCAGCTGGTCTTTGTCAGGTCCAGGGTCACCACTGACTATCAGGAAGTTTTAGAACACTTCAATCTTTCTTCTACAGACAAACTTTAGACGTTACTTCCATTTTCCAACAGGTCTTGGCACTTGTCATAATGTTAAAAGTGCCAATTCCTGGTCTTTGGACAATAGTGAATAATTTGCTCGCAAACTATCCAGAGCTAAAGCCCATCAAGACCTATAGGAAATGAGAAAAATGCCACAAAGTAGACCGAACAATGCAGAAAAGCTAAATGCTGCTAATAGAATCAATCAGACCTCTGTAAAGTTGCTGAATGCATGTAAAGCCCATGGTGTTCACACTGCACAAGCAGGGAGGGGCTTCTTCTTTTTCTTTTTCTACTGTTTACTTGCATAGTGATGTGTAAACATGAGAGTTTTGAACAGGGAAGCTTGAAACTCGTGTTAACGTAGACTTTCTTTTGGAAGTGGCTGATTGATTACACGTCTCTGAGGGCGGTGTGACCGGAGCTTTACACCCCAGCAGAGCCACAGGCCTCCAACACTCTGACATAATTAGATTTAAGTTATCATTGCTCAAACACAACTATCAAAACTATTAAAGCTGAACAGGGTAGAGGTTCAAATCTAAACTTCACCTTTTGAACATGCACATATCTTGTAAATAATTAACATGCTAATTTGTAAAGCTGTAATCCTTTTGAAGTTGCAATGTAAAGATGGCATTACAGATTAAACGCTGGAGCAACAGACTTGCACATCTTTCTTTCTTTCCATGCTGCAGGTGTCATCCGGGTTTTGTTGGGTTGAGATGTGAACATGCAGACCTGCTTGCTGTGGTGGCAACCAACCACAGGCAGCAGACCGTTGCCACTGTGCTGGTGCTGTGTGTGGTTGGCTGCGTTCTGATTATGGTGTTGTGTTCTCTCTTACAGTAAGTAGCCTGAAACATTGTTTACTAGCTAATGAAATTCAGTGGTTAGAACTGTTTTTCCGTGTCTCTTTTTGTGTCTTAAGCTGCTGGTGGAGGCAAGACTGTCGAAGGCAAAACCATGCACATCACTATGTTGGAGAAAAGCACGGAGCAGCTGGCTATCCATCAGAGAGCGGTACTTGTCTTGATATAGTCAAATACCTTAAAAGAACACGAGATGCAGCTTGAAAGAATATTTCCATTTTTTTTATAGTAGTTCTATTTTATGTTATTTATGGTTCCTATAATTTGCCCCAAAATTGTAAATGATAATAAGAATTTTGAACAGAAGCTTTTATTAAGATCTTTTGCTTTTTTTTTTTTACTCTTCCCATATAAATCACAAATGTTTAAAGTAGAATTTGTTAATATTCAGGCCTTTTCATGACCCATGTGCTGACGTTTGATCCTCTTGGACTACCCGATTACTTGTACTGTCGCTTCATTTCTTTGCTTTAAAGACCGTTTTATCTAATATAGGGTCATTTTGGGGTCATTGTCCCAACTTTAATGTCTGACAGTAGTTTGAGTTTTAAGTTTAATCAGATTGTAAACATTTTTTTTAAAAACGCTTAAAAATCCCTAGATCCCTGTCACAGTCTGCAACTATTACCTGGCTTTTCTTTTTAGCTTAAATTGAGGAAGTTTTGTCAGTATGGCTATTGTCTATAGTGAAAAAAATATAATTTAGCCTGTAGTTAAATATTTACATTTTCCTGTCCGTTTCACCCTTCCAACATAGCGGTAAAAAAATTTTTGTGAACAAACCATGATTTTGTTCTTGGAGAGTCAAGTGGATGTGCTTTTACTTAGTTTAAGAACTTCAATCCTGCTCCTTCTCAGGGGCGGAACTAAAGGGGGGCAAGTTTTGCCTCCCCACTTTCCCCCACAATTTTTGAGTCAATATTAGTATTGTTATTGACAAAGATTAAGAAATCATTCATACAAGCTTCTTTAAGCATTGCAAAAGTAACTAAATGAATATTTTTAAAGGAAATCTTGAGCCCCTCAAATTATTTGCTACGCCCCTGTATAGTCCACTCTGCTGTTCTCACTTGCCACCCTTCAAAAGTCTTCTGCCCCCACCTCTAGCCCTGTCACATAAAATGTTTTTGCTCCATCACTTCTCCTTCTATAATTTCTCTTTTGAAAGTGGAGTCAGTTTGTTGGTTTTTGAATCCGATTACATTTATTTTAATTCAGTTTAAGAAGACCTTATCAATCCACAAGACTTTAAGTTAAAGACTTTAAAGTCTGTTCTCCAGTTACAAGAGCGAACTGGCTGATTCTTTCTGTTTGCTCATTGGTCTGGGATGGAGCCTGCCCAGAAACTATGTTAGTTAAAAGGCAGTCTCGTGTCATGTGACCTGCAGAGGGTTTTGGAACGGATTTGGACATTAGGTCAGTGTTCCTAAACGTTCCATTAAACATGCAAAAATCATGTACTGTATGCTCTTAGTAACAAAAGTAAAATATAGTTTTATCAAAAAACAAACAACTGAACAGATGAGAGAGGAAAATGAATATATAAAGGATAGTTCTTGACTGATGATTATAGCGCAGTGGTTCCCAAAATACGGCCCGCGGGCCAGATGCGGCCCACCTCCACATTTGGTCCGGCCCCTAAACAATATCAGAGACGCATTTTTGGATTTTTTAAAGAGCAACCCTGTCAAATCGAACAGAATACAGTGTTCCCCCTCTACGTTGCAGTTCACCTTTCGCGGTCTCACCGATTCTTTTAGTTTATTATATATGCTATTTTTATATCCAACAGCACATCCTGTTCTGGGTCCTGATTGGCTGGAGACCTTGTCAATCAATCTCCTCCGTGCTGGCTCCATATGTGCAACTCTCAAGTCTTCAAATCTGCATAAATCTTTGATTGTGATCAGATCTTTGTTTTCATTCAAAAATACTGCACTTACTTTTCCACAAAGGTTTGAACTTGGAGAGTTTAAACGAGAGAGAAAAGAGTGAAAGGGTTCCTGTCGGTCTGAGAAAAGTGGATAAAATGTGTAGTGAGGGGATTTACAGCCTTAGAACATCTTTAATTTGACTTTACAGATTTCACCTATCGCGGGTTATTTTTAGAATGCGACTCCCGCAATAAACGAGGGAAGACAGTATTAGTAAAAAGGTAATTCATATATATGCTCTGGTGCAGCAGGAGACAAAAATAATTTGACTTTATTTTCATTTGATGAGAACACAAACGTGCAGGACACAGAGCAGCTACTCATTTTTATTTGTGCAATTTAGTGCAAACTTTGAGATGTGTGAGGAGCTGCAGCCCTCCAAAGTGTCAGAGGGACTGTGACGGAACAGGACAGACTATTTATTGGAATTTTTTTATATTTATTAGTATTATTTTTTCTGACAAATCTGAAAACAATTACTCACAAAGAGTTTTTTAGTGGAATTTTCCTGTTGAACAGTAAAGACCAGTCCAAACACAGATTTGTCATTTACTTCACTCACTTTTGATGAATATAAAGTTGTAAAGCTTTTCTAAAAAAATAAACAAACTGCAAACTAGGGTAATAGTGAAAAATAACACATTCCTTTGTAACAATGTCTTGAATACCCTCAGAGAAATAGAGCTAAAAGACTGATAAATGCTAATAAATGAACATTTTCTTCTAAATGGACTTTCACTAAAAGGTAACATGAAAAGTTAAAGTTAGATAAATGAAGAATGTCTCAGTTTGATTTTTCTTTTCTTTCCAAGGCAAAAATGTATATTAAAAAATATTACAAAGTATGACTATTTCAATTAATAGTCACACTTTTTTAAATAACTGAATTGATATAATGGGGATCAAAAGTTTGGGCACCCCAGGTATAAAGAACTCAAGGAAAGATTGAAAAATCTCCTAAATACATTGGTTTACAAATGAGGCATTCTTTTAATATGTATAAAAAATAGGTTTTATTTCCATCTTTACCCTTTCAAAATATCAGAAAACAAAATTATGGCATGTCCAAAAGTTTGGGCACCTGCAGAGTTAGTACCTTGTACTGCCCCCCTTGGCAAGTATCACAGCTTGTAAACGCTTTTTGTAGCCAGCCAAGCGTCTCTAAATTCTGGTTTGAGGTTTCTTCATCCTTTCTTCTTTTCAAAAGTCTTCCAGTTCTTTGAGATTTCTGGGATGTCTGTTACACACTGCTCTTTTCAGGTCGATCCATCGATTTTCATTTATGTTGAGGTCAGGTGATTGGGAAACCTTCAGTTTCTGTCTCTTAATATAAGACGGCATGGATTTTGAGGCGTGTTTAGGATCATTATCCATTTGTAGAAGCCATCCTCTCTTCAACTTCTACTTTTTCACAGATGGCTTTGAGTTAGTGTCCAAAATTTGCTAAAAATTTTGTGGAATCCCTTCTTCCTTCTACTCACAAAATGTTTCCTGTGCTGCTGGCTGCAATACAAGCCCAAAGCATGATTGATCCACCCCCATGCTTAACAGTTGGACAGAGGTTCTTTTCATTAAACTCTGGACCCTTTCTTCTCCAAACGTATCTTTGCTCATTGCGGCCAAAAAGTTCATTTGAATCTCAACAGAACTTGTTTCCAAAATGCACCAGGCTTGTTTATCTGTTCATTTGCCAACTTCAAACGTTGAATTTTGTGAAGAGGTTTTCTTCTGATGACTCTTCCACAAAGACCATATTTGTACAAGTATCTCTTAACAGTACAACAGTGTAGCACAACTCCAGGGTCTGCAGGTCTTTCTGGAGGGATCCTGCAGTCAAACGTAGATTTGGACTTGCTTTTGTCACAATCCTGTGAGCTGCTCTGTCTGAGATTTTTCTTGGTCTTCCGGATCTTGCTTTAACTGTTCCTGTTGACTGATATTTCTTAATTTCATTCTGAACAGAGGATAATGGCATCTGAAAAGGCTTTGCTGTCTTCTTCTAGCCTTTTCCTGCTTTGTGAGCATCAACTATTTTCAGTTTCATTGTTCTGGATAACTGCTTGGACAAACCCATGATGATGATTGTTGGGACAAGGTCAGATGACTCAGATTATTTCAAATCTTTGAGATTGAAATCACCTGGTTTTGCGAAACATGATTGAACAATCCATGACGCTTTCAGGTCTCAGCTTTTCAAAAGGGGGCGTGCATACTATAAATTTTGCTGGGTGCCCAAACTTTCGATCGATTCAATAAGTCACAAAATGTAGCAAGCATGGAGAAATAACTGAAACCACCCTAACTGAAACTGTTAAGTGTCTTAAAAAATGATATGGCTGCTGGTGCTCTTTTATTCTTTGAGGATCACAGAGAGAGTTATTCGGTTATTTTTATTTCATAAATAGTGTTGTTTATTGCATAAAAATGATTTTTTTTCTATAAAGATCCCAGATAGTTACTAATATTTGGTCAAGTGTGGCTTTCTGGAAAACCATAAATGTTTAGTTTCGACACACACTGCGATTGCTGCACCTTTTCTGTTAGCCTACAAACTGACCCCAGCCTCACATCAGAGAAGTCATGTAGCCCTCACAAGAAAAAGTTTGGGGTCCTCTGTTATAGTGTATGTTTACATCATCCTCTGATGTGTAATTTCATTGGTTTTCATTCTTCATCTTTTGCAGTCTTGTAAAAACGTGACTGTAGATTTGCTGCAATTCAGGAATAATTTGTTTAGTTTATTCGATTATTTATGAATGTTTGTTGAAAATGGCTTTAACAGCCTCATAAGTCTACACGGCATTCATTTTCTGTTTTTGGTTTTCAGTTCAGAGAGGTCTGCACTGACTCATGATGAGAATCTTTTCCAAACTGCCTGAGTGTAACTGAACTTTGTTGTCTTTCAGTGGTTTGATGAGCCATGTCGTTTGGACGCGTCATTGCATCGATCTTATTTGTGTGGCCCACAAACCTTTGGGATTGCATCCACAGTGGTTCGACTGGCCAGAGGTGAGTCGGAGCTGTCTTCAGTATGACTGAGGCTGGACTTCTGGATGTGGAAGGTGAGAGGTTCAGCGATGTTCTCGTTGCCACTGACTGGGACTTTTTGGACTGCAACAATTTTGGGGAGTGTGTACTTTGTTTTGTGGACAAACACTCAGAACTGCAACAGTTTGTTCGAACGTCTGAGAATGAAGATGCTGCCAAATCTTGCACGGGAAGAGCTCTGTGTGTTCCGTTTAGCGGCTGGCCTCCAGGACACGAGAAAAGGATCTACGAGGCCATTCGTCGTCCTGCGCAGTTGCTGAAGAGCCAAGGCGTTTACTTTTGCTACGGGACAACTCACTTGTGAATATCAGATGACCACAGTTTTCTAAATTTGTCTTTTTAACATCTTTGCACATTTTTCATTCAAACACTAAACACAGATGACCTTTTTTGTTGTTGTTTTTCTTAGAAATAGTTTGGTGGGGGAAGCAGATGCTTAAAAAAGCCTTTTTAGCGTCTGTTTTAAAGAAGAAATGTTCACTCAACTGTAGTTCAAAATGCAATTTACTCGACTACAGAGAATGGGGAAGAAAATGTTGATTCCAGTGTTATTTGGGAAACTGAAGCATTTGTCAGTTTTGTTTTTTAAAATTCCTGAGCTGTATTTAAAAGGAAAAAATAACTTGTACATCAGAGGCTTTGGGTTTGCACATTCTAGGTGGTCACTTTTTCCTTTTATTGAAGCACCTTTTAAACAAAACAAATTTACTGGAAAAAGGTAAATTAAAAAATGCTTGCTGTTCCTTTAGAAATTTATATTTTAAAAAAAAATCTTCACTAACTGCATAAGTTGTCACTTGGAGAAAAGCATCAGTGTGTGCTTGATGCCAAACGCACTTGTTTGTAAATGCCTGAACGAGCACTGAGGTGAAGGGGTCACATCCACCTGAGCATGCATGCACATAACTTCATTTTTAAAGCAACACAAAGCGGAAGGTTTTCTCTGCTTTGTATTTAAAATGTTCTTAAAACGGGGAAGCCTCTGATTTCTTAAAAAAATAATAATAATAGTGAAGGAACTTGGTGTCATTGGAAACTGGCAGACATTTGGAATATACTCTTTGTGGTGTTGGGAGAAAAGAAATGTTTTCTCTGCCAAAAATATTTCTGTATGGTTGATTGCACTTGTCTCTGTTTACATGATCTGATATTTGTTTTTGTCTTTTTGCAAATCCTGTGTGTTTGTAACAGCATTTATTTGTAAATATAAAAGGAAAAAACATCAGTCTATGTACGGAATGTCAATCAAAATCTGCCGGTCTTCTCGTTCCTGCATGTGGTCAGATTTGAGTATCCGGACAGCATTGGTTCTCAGTCTTTGCCTCACAATGAAAGATGAAAAATCTGCAACTTTTTGTCTGTATCTCTGCTTATTCGTGCTCAGTAATTGCTGCTCCTTCTCCTTGAATTAGCCTCTTTGTTTGGGGAATCGCTTTTTTTAGCCACGCTCTCTTCTTTTTGTCTCTTACCATGCATTTCAAGAGGCAGAGATCTCCACGCGAACCCTCAAGCTTTGCCGCAGAGTGCTAATGTAGCCAAACAAAAAGCTTTTTTTATTTCCATTCAGATTCCTATTTAATGCATATCCTTTAAAACATTCATTTTGTATAAACACGTCACACAGTGTGTTCTGCTTTCCTGACGCACGTCTCTGACCCTCCGCTCCTCCCGCTTGCTGTCTGCTGGAGGAGCTTCATTTCGACATCCCGTTATGTCTGCAATTGGATTTCTGCAGAGCCCTTTAGAGCCGTCTGGCTAAGCTGCTAAACAAGCTTTGAATTAAGCAGCTCTTGAGGATGCATCTGTAAAGATGCACTAGATGCTTCGTTGGCCATTTTTTGTAACATTTAAAATAAGATCTGACAGTCTTTCAAATGTAGTTGCCAATTTATGTTTTAATGATTGTTTTATCAAACTGATCTTTATTATTTTGAGCTGATTGGAGTTAATGGGAGTATTTAATGTGGTATTAGGGTTAAGCAATCCTTCCCTGTTCTTACTGCTCAGTACTGAAACAAATCATTGGGTAAGATTAAAGCTGAGAGGCTTTGGTTAAAGGGTCAGTTCAACTACCTCCCAGTTAGAAATGTGATTTCACAAAGGTTAACCCATGCTGAGACCACAAAGCCACAGACGGTCTCCACCATTCAGGGCCTTTCACATGACCGCTGCAATCTCGGAAAAACAAAACGAATCTTTATAAACTTATCACTGGAGATTTTCACCTGATCAGTTGCCTTCAATTGTCTTCTTTTTTCCCTTACGCAAATATAGCTGTCAACAAACTCTAACTTTAGGCATGAATGCAGAGGTAATTCTATGCATTTTCTACAAGTGGACATCAGAATTTGTTCATATAAGTGACCACCAACTTTATTCTGTTTTAATAAAATAAAAGTTGCAGTTGAATTATTCTGCAAGTCAGAAGTTAAAAAAACACATCTGGTAAATGATAAATTAATCTGGGCTTGGATGTAAAAGTTCTAGTTCTATTCTAACGTTAAAAAAAAAAAAAATACATGCACACATTTTTTTCCAAATCTGCACTTTTAGGAACTCTGTGATATGAATGGTTTTATCTTGAGAAAAATTAATTTATTTTTAATATATTTTAGCATGTTCTAATATTTACATGAAGCTGCTTTTATAAGTTATTGAAGTGTATGAAAGACAATGTTCATCCATCTGTTCGGGGGGTATAAAAGTCCATTTTCAGAACCTGCTGATGACCTTTTGGGGTCACAGGGCTGCTGTAGCTAACCCAGCTACTGTTGGGCAAAGGTGGGGTACAACCTGGCCAGGTCGCCAGTCTGTTGCAGGGTCACACGCTCACAACTAGGGACAATTTAGTCATCAGTTTACCTAAGGAGCATGTTTTGGACTCAGCCAGAGTATCTGGAGAGGATTCACATATGCATGAGGAGAACATGCAAACTCAGCTAGGGTTTGAACCAGGGCCTTATCCCTGTGAGGCAAGAATGCTAACCACTGCATCACCGTGCTCCCCGGCAGTGAACAAAAATTGCATGAGAAAAAGCAGGTTCTTTTTAGGGTAAGTATGACTCTTTTACAGCATGTATTCAGGTTTGAGGAAAGCAGTCTTGTAATTCCCATTGGCAACACTAGAGGGCTCAAATTTGGAACGTCCAAGAATTTAGTTTTGCCCTGTTTTCTTGGAAATAAAGTTCACCTTATCAAATATACCTGTCATTTATTGATCAATACTTTAATGGCATATGTTCAATTATAACACAAGATAAAATTTAAGGTATCCTATATTACACCCAGGTTCCATAAAGATATCGGGTCACGATGAAGTAGAAGTGGTTTGAACACGGATTATTGAGCAAAGACAGAAAGGCGTGTGTGTTTCCAGGAAAATGATTCGAATGACAGCAAAGAGGATTTTTGAAACAGATTGATGATACTTCAAAGAGAAAAACGTTTACAGCCAGTGTTAATCAGAACAGAATACAATTTTCTCATCATTTCAATAAATCCTGAAATTTTCATCTGGTGTTGTCTACATTTTGTGACCAAATTTCACCATAAAATGAACCCATTAACCGTCACCCTTCTGTCTGTGATGGAATAAAAGCTGGTCTCCAATAAACACCAGGCCGGATGTGGAGGAGAAGTGGATCGACTCCGAGCTCCTCCCGGGTGACCGAGCTTCTCACCCTATCTCTAAGTGAGCGCCCAGCCACCCTACGGAGGAAGCTCATTTCAGCCGCTTGGATCCGGGACCTCGTTCTTTCGACCCAGAGCTCATGACCATAGGTGAGTATTGGGGCGTAGATCGACCGGTAAATTGAGAGCTTTGCTTTTTGGCTTAGCTCTCTCTTCACCACGACGGACCGTGACAGCGACCGCATGACGGTGGACGCAGCACCAATCCGCCTGTCGATCTCACGCTCCGATCTTCCCTCACTCGTGAACAAGACCCCAAGATACTTAAACTCCTCCACTTGGGGAAGGAGCACTCCACCCACCCAGAGAGGGCAAACCACCTTTCTCCGGTCGAGAACCATGGCCTCAGACTTAGCGGTGCTGATCCTCATCCCTGCCGCTTCACACTTGGCTGCAAACCGTTCCATTGCATACTGGAGGTCCTGGCTCGATGAAGCCAACAGGACAACGTCATCTGCAAAGAGCAGAGAGGAAATCCTGTGGTTCCCAAACCAGACCCCCTCCGGACCCTGGCTGCACCTAGATATTCTGTCCATAAAGACTATGAACAGAACCGGTGACAAAGGGCAGCCCTGCCGGAGTCCAACATGCACTGGGAACAGGTCTGACTTAGTGCCAGCTATGCGGACCAAGCTCCTGCTCTGGTCATACAGAGACCGGACAGCCCTGAGTAAGGCCCCCCGGACCCCATACTCCCAAAGTACCCTCCACAGGACACCACGGGGCACACGGTCGAACGCTTTCTCCAAATCCCCAAAACACATATGGACAGGATGAGCGAACTCCCATGAACCCTCTAGCACCCTAGACAGGGTGTATAGCTGATCCACAGTTCCACGACCAGGACGGAAACCGCATTGTTGTTCTTCGATCTGTGGTTCGACTATTGGCCGGACTCTCCTCTCCAGTACCCTGGCATAGACTTTCCCAGGGAGGCTGAGGAGTGTGATTCCCCGGTAGTTGGAGCACACCCTCCGGTCCCCCTTCTTGAAAAGGGGAACCACCACCCCTGTCTGCCAGTCCAGTGGTACTGTTCCCGACTGCCACGCGATGCTGCAGAGACGTGTTAACCAAGACACTCCCACAGCATCCAGAGACTTGAGGTACTCAGGGCGGACTTCATCCACTCCCGCTGCCTTGCCACCGAGGAGCTTGTTGACTACCTCGGTGACTTCAGCTTGGGTAATGGACAGCCCCACCCCAAGGCTCTCAGCCTCTGCTTCCTCAAGAGAAGGCGTGTCAGCAGGATTGAGGAGATCCTCGAAGTATTCTTTCTACCGCCCGACAATGTCCCCAGTAGATGTCAACAGCTCCCCACCTGCACTGAAAACTGTGCCTGCAGAAAACTCTTTCCCCCTCCTGAGGCGCCGGACGGTTTGCCAGAACCTCTTCGAGGCCAACCGATAGTCCTTCTCCATGGCCTCATTGAACTCCTCCCAGGACTGAGTTTTTGCCTCTACTACAGCCTGAGCCGCAGCTCGCTTAGACTGCCGATACCTGTCAGCTGCCTCTGGAGTCCCACAAGTCAGCCAGACCTGATAGGACTCCTTCTTCAGCTTGACGGTGTCCCTTACTTCCGGTGTCCACCAACGGGTTCGGGGGTTGCCGCCACGACAGGCACCAGAGACCTTGCGACCACAGCTCCGAACAGCAGCAGAGACAATGGAGGTGGCGAACATAGTCCATTCAGACTCAATGTCACCAGCCTCCCTCCCTCCACAAACTCATTCATGAGCAGAAAAAACATAGATTCTGTTACGTCGCCCGGATTGGCGTTACCGGGGCCTCACCCTGGAGCCAGGCCTGGGGTTGGGGCTCGCAGGCGAGCGCCTAGTGTCCGGGGCTCCACGGGCCCCGGTCGGGTAAAACCCTAAGGATCGACGTGAGATCACTCCCCAGTGGGCCCACCACCTGCAGGAGAGCTCAGAAGGGGCCGGTGCAATGTGGTTTGGGTGGCAGTCGAGGGCGAGTGCCTTGGCGGCCTAAACCCCGGTCATGGAACTTGGCTTTTGGGACATGGAACGTCACCTCTTTGGGAGGGAAGGAGCCTGAGCTTGTGCGAGAGGTTGAGAGGTACCGGCTAGATATAGTTGGGCTCACCTCTATGCACAGTCTGGGCTCTGAAACTCAGTCTCTCGAGAGGGGTTGGACTCTCTACCATTCTGGAGTTGCACATGGTGAGAGGCGGCGGGCTGGGGTGGGCTTACTTGTGAGCCCCCAGCTTAGCCGCCAAGTGTTGGAGTTCACCCCGGTGGATGAGAGAGCTGTGTCCCTCCGCCTTCGGGTGGGGGACAGGTCTCTGACTGTGGTTTCGGCTTATGGGCCGAACAGCAGTTCGGAGTACCCAGCTTTCTTGGTGTCTCTCGGAGGGGTACTGGAAAGCGCCCCAACGGGGGACTCCATTGTCCTCCTGGGTGACTTCAATGCCCACGTGGGCAATGACAGTAGCACCTGGAGGGGGGTGATTGGTAGGAACGGCTTCCCTGATCTGAACCCGAGCTGTGTTTTGTTGTTGGACTTCTGTGCTCGTCATAGTTTGTCCATAACAAACACCATGTTTGAGCACAAGGGTGTCCATCAATACACGTGGCATCAGGACACCCTCGGCAGGAGATAAATGATCGACTTTGTTGTCGTTTCAGGCGATCTTCGGCCGTGTGTCTTGGACACTCGGGTAAAGAGAGGGGCAGAGCTGTCCACAGATCACTACCTGGTGGTGAGTTGGATTCGTTGGCGGGGAAGGAGGCCGGAAAGACTTGGCAGACCCAAACGTACTGTGAGGGTCTGCTGGGAACGTCTGGCTGAGCCCTCCATCAGGGAAGTCTTTAACTCCCACATCCGGGAGAGCTTCAAACAGTAGTCAATATCTGGAACACATTTCCCAACCTTATATTTGACACACCCCTGCGACAGACTGGCGACCAGTCCAGGGGTGTCCCCTGCCTTCGCCCATGAGTAGCCGGGGTTAGGCTCCGGCAACCCCGTGACCCCGAAAGGGATAAAGCGGATTGGAAAATGAATGAATGAATGAATGAATATTTGACACAATGAAATTATTTTTTTGCTCAAATGTAATTATAAAGTTGAAAAATTACCCAGAAAAATTTCAAACTTTTACAAGCAAACCCTGCAGGCCTGGCAACTGATTCATAAACACAATTTTTTATTCTGTCTATGCTCAGGACAGAAGAAGAAGGAGCACTGACGTCATCGTGGTACGCCACTTGGAAATGTGAAGTGAAATTGATTTTTGAGACGCATTTTGCGTGGCAAAATTTGAAAATGGAAAAGCAATCTTCATTGGCTTTGTCACTTTAGTTGTGTCACAGAATGAGCAGTGTTGAAGGAAAACGTCGTTTGGAGACTTAATTTTTCATTTTAAGAGACAAGTAATGCAGCTCCATTGTGAAATGAAAAAGCATTTGTGTTAATACATTTTAATTTGCAAATTTGATATTTCTAATTGAATTTTGGAACAAATTTGCTAGAAAACTTTTTTAAATGTTAAATGCTATTGTCTTTATCATTTTATTCATTTCAAGTCACATAATGAGCGGTGTTGGAGAAGAAAAAAGAAAAAGCTGCTCAGAGGATTGAATTGTCATTTTATTTTTGAGTCAACTGATGTATCTATATTGTGAAAATGAAAAAGCATTTCCGGTATTGACTTTTATTTTGAGGATTTAGTCACATTCACCTCCATTTGAATGGACCATTGCTTGTTCATAAAATTAGGACAATATGCAAAAGTGGGATGAAAAAAACAAACACTTAGAACTTGTCAATAATTAGAAAACAATGATGAAAAATTAACAGTTTTTTATCTGAAGTTTTTTTTTTTAAAAACCTCAACGTCCAACACCACCTTACAGACTTTAAAAAAAAAAAATAATGTTCAGAATCTGATTCCAGACTGGCACGGCTTAAATTACACAAAGTGAAGTCTGTTCAATTGTTGAGTTTAATCAGTAGTGTGCATTACTTTAAATGTGCTGATTAAAAACATTGCAGTTTATTTGGATTACCTTTGTTTCCTATGTTTTCTTACAAAACAAACAAATACAAACCTTCAGCTGATATAACAATGAAACGGATGCATAAATGATGCTTTAGATCAGCTATTACATACAGACCACGCTGGCAGGATGAGAAACATTACATTAATTCTTTGCCACTAGTCAGTATGTTGCTGGAGTCGAGACGGCAGCTCCTCCAATGAGGCCAGCCGGTGCTCCTGAGGAACGGAAGCTGCCTTCTGCGTGTTGCTTCTGTCTAAAAGAAAGCCATGAATGCCCACGGACCGAGAGGCCAGGTAATCGTTGACATAATGGTCTCCGACATGAGCCAAGCTGTCAGCTGACGTTCCACATTTCTTCAGCGCCTGATGGAAAATGGTCGGGTCTGGCTTTGCTACGCCGGCTCCCTCCGATGTTACTAAAAAGCTAAAATGCGACAGCAGGCCGCAGTTTTGCAAAATTTTTTCAAGGCGGTTGTCAAAGTTGGATACCACTGCCAGCTTCAGCCCGAGAGAGGAACAGCTCTCCAGGGCCTTCTTCGTGTCTGGATAGACCTAAGAAGAAGGCAAATGACTGAATTCAACACAACATTTCAGGCAATTACAAAAAAAAATTTCAGTCCAAGAAACACCTTTTTTTAAAAATAAATTCTGAAAACCTTACAGTATTCTGATTTATTACAACAAATGATGATAAAATGTTTTATTTTTAAAGTAACATCAAGTTAACTCAGACATTGGTAGGAAAAACTGATTAAAATGAGGCAACAATTTGGGGTCAAATGTCAGTTACCTCCCAGTTCTCTGCGTTGCAGAAGTTTTGATAAAGATTGGATGCGATGGTATTCGACAGCTCTGGATCTGTGACCCTGCACTGGTACAGAGTGTCCTTTACCACTCCCATCCACCAAGCCTGTCCGTCTAGACCCTCAGAGATTCCATAGTTTGGGTATCTGCTGGAATAACTTTGATGAACCTTCTGAAAAGCAGTGCCAACCTCCACAGGACTCAGCTTCACACCCATTTGTTCAGCCTCCTTAGCGTACTGCACTCCCACAGATGTACGCACCTTCAACAGGGTGTCCTTCACATCCCACAGCACCCAGCGCAGAGGGGCCCGCATTTTCCCTGCATGAACGCAGTCAAAAATAGATGACGTGAGAGCTGAGCTACACATGGGAAAGAATGCTGAAGAAAAGCGACTTTAACCGCATATCAACAACAACAAAAAAAGACCGTTCAGATTCCCACAAAAAGAAATGAACCTCTTTTAGGATTTGAGGGTTCAAATTGATCACTTATAATCGCTTTGAAAAGCCCCATTTTGAGGTAACTACATTTACATTTTTGGCACAGTAAAAGATAAGAGTACAGCAAAAAAAAAGAGACTTTATGAAGTTTATATTATGCCAAACATCCTCATAACCACAGACAATGACGTAGCTATTTCCAGAGTGGATCTTTTTACATCCTATTATTTATTTAATTTCAATACCAGTCATTTTGAGTTATTTCTGAATTTTCTTTAAGGCAAAATCGTTTTCTCAGTAGTTTTCACATTATTTCACCACTTTTTAAATGAACCCTTCTTTCCTCTGTTTTGTTGGGCAACTAAGCGGTTATTTAAGTCTTGTTTACAAGAAAGGTTACCTGCGTGCTCCTCCTACTTCCGCCGAAAAACGATGTTGTAATTTGTGATGTTTTTGTAATCCGACAGTTATTAAGCCCTGGCTACTAATACAGCCACTGCATACCATCAACTGTTATCAACGTGCCCCATTTTCTACAGGTACCCAGCTTCTCAAAAATATATATAATTTACATTGTTTACAAGTAACTCGTCCACTGCAAACATTACTATTTAATATAATTAATGATTTTTTTTTTAGTGCATGTAAGGATTTTAAGCCTTTATTAGCGCTAAAAGAACCAAGAATTTGATAAACTTCAACTTTACCAGAGTCAAGTTTTCCTCCAGATCGTTAGCAGAGTTAGCTAGTTTCACTTGATCTCGTTTCTTCTTTTTATATTGATGATGTGGTTGGTAAACAATGTTTTGGTGTATTACTGCCATCTAGCGGCAGCCAAGAGTTTAACTACAAAATAAAAGACGAATAAGTCGTGTATCGTTTAGTTTATGCTTGCAACCTGAGGCCCCGGAGCCACACGTGAATATGAAGCTAATTAATTAAGCTTAATATAATTTTGAGTGTCGTGAACCACAGAAAATCCCTTGGAGGTCAGTAAACAGAGAACCTAGACGATTTTATTTTCAGCAAATCAAAGGATTTTAAGTGCAGCGTATGGTTTGAAAATATTGTAAGTAACTTAAAGAGTTATAATTTAATTTTGAATAGATTTACAAATTTCTGGCAGAGATCAACCAAAAATTGAAAAATAAACTGGTTTTCTTTCTTTCCTTTAAATCACTGCTGACATTACACTACCTACATTTATCTGAAAAAGTCATAGGAACCTCTGTCAAATCCAGTGAAGCTATTTCATATTTTGAAAAAAATGTAATTTCTCTTTATGATTTATACATTAAAAAAGTCATTTATATTTATCATAACAGTAACGACAAATGAATACAAATCGGTGTCTTTTTTCCAATGAAGTAGGACTTTGTGGCTTCTTTTGGGTTGTGGTCAGTGAATTGTGTTCAACAATTCCTGTTTGAGTCAAAATATCAATAAAGGTGAGAGGAGTCAAATCAATAAAGCACTAGATGTTTTTAGCATTATTTTAAACAATTACTTGAACAAATTCATATTTTATGTTATGTATAAATCAATACTATATGTGTGGACATTTGTACAGCATGTTAATCTTCACTTTTCGTGTTTTTCTTGCGAACAAATGTGAAATTTCAAATTAAATATTGATTGGAAAATCAATCTTTAACCCAAGTGTCACTAATTACCAAATGAAAAACGTTTGTTTTTTTACTTTTCACTATTAAACAGGTCGTCATCCAGTCCAGCAGGTGGCAGTATAAAATCAGTATCTAACTCGCGGTGAGATGTGTTGCATGAAGTACGCATGCGCTACAGCAACGTGGGGGAGTTTTGTGGCGTTTGATTGAGCAGCTGTCTAGCGTGTACAGTATCTAACAATGTAAACTAAAAAATAACATAAAGTAAATGTCTTCACCAAAATGGTAAGCCCGGCTGCGCTGAAATTTCGCCGGTTACATGGCTTGTTCTGTGTTTACAAACCCCCCGGTGTGCACTGGAAGCTCGTGCGTGATACCATCGAGACTAATCTCCTTAAAGGTGAGGGTGAACGCTCGCGTTCCTTCATAGTTTCCTAAATTGTTGAATAAAATAAAAGTCTAGCATGCAACTCTTCTCTGAACCTGTCATTCTGTAGGAGTGAACGCCGCTCCACTCGCTCTTCCTCACAAGGTTCGGTTCTTGGCGGAGCCGACCAGCGGCACCGGAGAACCCACAGCGCTCACAATGACGGCATCATCTGTTCCCGCACTGTCCAAACATCCTCTGGGTATGTCGTTATGAAAGTCAGGTATAGTTTCATTTAAGAGCTTCAGTCCCGTTTATTAAAAAAAAACCCAAAATACATCAGAATATCAGAACTGTTATAAACCAGTTCACTTCCTTACATTTCCAAGAATATTATTGTCTCAACTGGGCATGCGCGGTGACTGGTAGGGGTTTAAGAGGACAGAAAGGCAGTAACTTCAAAATATATGTGATTGTTTGTAAATGTATCAATGAGAAAGCCCCAAAACACAAAATTAAGCAATAAGAACCCATGGTGTCATCTGTGTAACAGAATAAACACCAGAAATGTGTTCTGTGGGCCACTTGGTCTGTGGTAAATCCGACATGATTTTCTTTTTAAAGACGCAGTCTGATGAAAATGTTTTTTGTGTCATTTTTTTCTGCTGATGGAGGACACATCTATGAAGAAAATGACGCTTAAAATTGCATTTCTGGGTATTTCTTTATTCAAATTGTTGTTTATCAGGATCAGTCACAAACATCCTGTTGGAAAATGCTTGCAGGTAATGTGTAGAAGCTACAACGGCAGGCAGGCCACAATCTCGCTGCTCCTCTCCATTCTGATGCATCCACGTGCACCAGTCCTTCTTGGGCCACACACTTTTACGGGACAATTTAGAGTCACTAGTCCATCTGTGAAACACGTTTGAGGGGTTTGGGAGGAAGCCCATGGAGAAAACCCGGCTGGGATTCAAACCGGGATTCTCTCTGTGAGGTCAGAGTGCTGAGCACCACACCCTTGTTTGACTCCAGATCTGACAGTTTGCTTTTTTTAGTAGTCTAATAATTAGAAAATGTTTCAAGTGTGTTAGTATTACCGTCTGTCAATATGAAAAGTGATTATTTCTAAAAACAATGACGGTGGCATTTGCCTTTTAGCAAGGCACAAGTTTAAACGGTTGTAGCCGCAGTTTTAGAATTCCACGTTTGAAATATTTGGTTGAAATTTAGTTTAAAGTGTTATGTTCTATGGAATCTAACAGATCGTCATAAAATACATGAATTGTCCGATTTAAACTTTATCTCATTATGAATTTTCTGAACAATATTTAACAGCTCTGATGTATATAATACAAAACGGGTTAGGAAAAAAAAGGAATGATTAGTTGAAAAATGATTGAAGTATCGGCCCAAACCTTCAGTTTGACAGTGCTTTGACCTTCATTGACTTATGTCCTGCTAAACTCTATAAATTGGTCAATAAATGCCAAACCTTAACCTTTGTGAAAAACCTAAAACCAGGGGCCTGATGCTGCATCCTGTTTTGATGAAGGCTAGACCCGGTGTCGTCTGGTTCCTAAAAGATTAGTAACTAGAACAGAAAAGGTTCTTAAAAAGGAAATAACAAAACAAAATATGATAAAGTCAGTAAATACACAGCATTTTTGGGTAATCTAAAACAAAATATTGAACATAAAAAAGGTTTTGACTTAATGGAGAGACGACTTTCCTGCTGAAGCCTCTTGAGAAGCTGATGGATTCAGTTGTGCATGATGCGTTTCTGTCTTGTAAATACGCTGCAGTGGAGAAAATAATACGTTTGCTTTGTGTTTTTAATGAACCTGATTAACTGGGGACAGAAAATGTGGCTGTAGAGGATAAGGTAGTGATAAAGTGGTGTCAAAGCAGCAAAACTAGCAATGAAGAAAAATAAACAGCCACTAACCTTAAACCCAAGTGTCACTAATTACCAAATCAAAAAGGTTAAAAAATGCAAAATAAGCTACATTTCGGTTCCTACAACATACTAGCATCTTTAAATGCATAAAATTCAGCGTGCAAGAGCTCATTTAAACCAGTTTATTACAAATTTTCAGAGTTTAAAGCTGATCATGCTAATCGTCAACACTTTTTTAACTAGCAGCCTTTATGTCGTGCTTACTTGACTGGTTTTATAAATCACTGCTTTTTCCAAAATCTTTTTAATATTCGTCGCTTTAAAAGGTTTGATTTGATCACTCTTGTGCTCGTCATGCCCCACTGTGTCATCCATATGCATAAGGTTAATTTAAGATTTTAAACAAACTTTAAGTTTCCTGTTCAGGGCCTTTCATTGTAAAACCCTGTTTCCATGTGAGAAATCGTGGCTGCAGGAGGTCAGGTGTCAGTAATATTCATATAAACACCAGGGCAGATGTTTTTCCATGCACGGTTACAACTTTAGCCACGTTGGTGTTTTTATTCTCATTTTAGTAACTGGACCTGAATTCCAGCACATGCGCGTTGGAGTAGGACATCGCCTGGATGCTTCCTCCTCTGGAGTTCTGGGTATGAGCTCACATCTGATCATGAGGTGAATCTGTTGCTCCTAACCTGCACAAAAAAATAAAAAATGACGACCCCGTGTTCACTTTGTAGTTCTCGCTGTCGGGAATGGAAACAAGGTTCTAGATTATCTGTACAAAACAAGAGTCACCCGGGTAATGACTGTCTTCTGCTGGTTTGACACGTTCTGAAGAAGTATGGCTAACTTGCCCATTCTGACGAGGTCAACTCTGCTTTTTTCCAGGATTATACGTTGGAATGTGAATTTGGGACAGCGACCACTGACTTCTCTCACTCGGGTCAAGTTGTGGAAAGATCCACTTATGGTCATTTCTCTTTTTTCAATGCTTCTTTAATCCCTTAAGAACTTCCTAATATGGCAGATTAAAATGACTTCAGATGTGTTATGATATTTTTAATCTCTAGAATAAACAGGTGCAATCTGCCTTCTTTCATTAGGATTGCATTCATGAATGTTTCTGTTTCATCAGGTCACATCACTTTTGATAAGCTGGAGAGAGTGTTGGCAATGCTGGAAGGAGCCAATCAGAAGGCTCTGAGAATGTAAGTCAATCACCGTTAGAATTCATGCATTTCACTAAATCTGACTGTTTTTCTTCTGATTCTGACACTCCTCTTCTTTCTCTTTTTCTTTAACCCTTTAAAACCAGAGCTTTAGCTCCAGTGTTGATATTCTTTCGAATACCGTAACTCTTCAACCATTCTTGCGATCAACGTCATTCCAGCAGATTCTGTTGTGGGAAAAAGCGTCCTTTTTTAATCAGTGACTGATCAAGAGAAAAGCAGCTTTGTGTCAGAATCAGCGGATTCAGGTTGATCATGTAAATGTTCAGGGTTACAGTATGTCAGAGGGCATGTTATTTAGGTGTTGCCGGCAGTATCCCTGGTGTTAAAGGATTCATTGATTGAAACCTGTGTGTTTAGGATCCCTTAGTGCTGCAGAAAAGTGCTGATGCTGGTAGGTTTTTGGATCCTTCCAGGTTCTCCAACGTTGATATGAGCTCTCAGGAAGCCTATGAGTTGGCTGTGAAAGGCTTACTAGGGCCTGATGGGAAATCGGCTCCTATTTTGACAGGGCTGCGCTGCATACACTTCCAGCCGCCAAACTTCACTTTAGGTAAAGTCAGATCAGCAAAAGCAAGCCTTATCTTAAACTCTGTGAAACTCTTACCCGTTACTGTTGTGTTTTTGCAGAAGTGCAGTGCCTGAATGAAACTCAGAAATACTTGCGGAAAGTGGTGCACGAGATCGGTCTTGAACTGCGCAGCACTGCAGTGTGCAGAGGTGTGAGGCGCACCAGAGACGGACCTTTCACCTCTCAGGATGCGCTCACTCGAAACCGTTGGACCGCTGCGGACATTATGCGAGCCATTCAGGTTCAGATGAAAAAGCCTGTGCCACTTCGCAGCCACTCATCAAAACAGAGCGGATGAGATGTCATCACACAGGAAATAACGTGGAGCTGAAAAGAGCAGCTCAAGAGGACACGAGTTGACTACAAATAATAAAAAAAGTCTTAAATATTCTGTTGGAGACTGACTTATGAAATATACACATATGAGTTTTGTATGCTTAAGTCCTCTATAAATACATTTGTCCCGTGGGTTTTTTTATTGAGATGAATATCAGAAACATAAATGCGTATTAAACCGACTCCCTGCATTGAAACCATACGGACGGCTGACGCTTTGTTCTCATGACTGCAGCTGTGTTTTCAGCACAAACACTCCCCTGCTTGGCAAAAGGTCAACATTATTTTGAGTCGCTGACAAAGTTTAGGATTGTCAAAGTCCCCAGTTATGTTTAGCCCCTGCTCCCAGCTTGTTAAATGTTCATGTCTGAGACCTTCTGTGCTTGACGGCCTTATATGGAAGCCAGACAACTTCCCTTTAGCCAGCAGTGACGTGTCCTCTGTGGATCCACAGACGTGACATATTTTATTTGCTAAATAAAAATGCTTCTGTTTTGTTTACCATATTCAAAGGGTTTGTTGTTATATATAACAAAGGGGTTTTTAAATTGAGAAAATGCAGGAAAAAATACTCTTTATAGCAGCAACAAGTTTCTAGAATAAATGGAAATAAAAGCTGGCATTTATGCATAAAAGCAGGGTGAGTGTTTTCTAAACTCTGTGGCCAGTTCCTGATATATCTCCTAGAATGATCCGTGACCTCTGAGAACCACGGAGTATGCCGTCTCCAAATGTGTTTTTCTCACAAAACCTACTGGGAGATGTTTTGAGGTTATTCCCTCGGCGCCATTGTTGTCTTGCTCTTCATATTATAGGAGGACTTGCTGTCCCACAAGGAGCACAGTTTTTTTTCTGTGTCAGGCAAAAACTACACGGACTTCAGCACATTATGTTCTCAAACAAACAACTTGTGCTGCTGTGGTTTTATTTAGCCACCAGGTTCTCCACACACAGTTAGTAAAATGTTTAAAGTATATAGAGCTAAAGGAAAACGGAGGACTTTGAAAGTGTGGTTTTCTACTGCTGCTTGTTTTTCAAACAAAACCTACCAGTGATTATCAGACTGAACATACAGCTGTGATAACGGCAGGAAAGCCGATGCTAAAACTTTATTTAAAACAAATGTCAGAGCAAGGCTGCCATTTTTACAGCAGAAGCTGCAAGTTCATTTATTTACTCAGATTCCTGAAAATAGGTTCATTTCTGATTAAACACGCTAATCACATCTGACAGTATTATTTAACGAGTAAGAACAAAGAATGATTTATAATAAAGTTTCTATTGCAGCAAACCAGAAATCAACCAGAAATTGTATTTAGAATCAGGTACTTTTTAAAAATAACTTTTCTATGACTATTAGAATGAAAATCTGAAATTGAACAAAGGATTTTGTCTAGAAACTACATGCAAAAACTTTTGAACATGCTTATTTGATGCTAGTTATATTTGTTCAACAAGAAAGGAATACAGAACATTATGAAACATGGAATTCTTTAGTATCTTCTTATGCTCTTAGTGACAGCAGAAAAATAATCACTGATGCGGTTCTGTCCACTGATCAGCTTGGTTTTACAAAAAAATAATGAAGAAGCCCCATGGAAAAAGCAACTAATTAAAAAAAAGTGTAAAAGTATCACAACTTTTTTTTTTAATGTGAGTCTTACTTTATACAAACGTGCTTCTTTAGCAACACCCTGAACGCTTTTTCTGTGCTGGATCTCTGCGTAACTTTGTGGTTTCCTCTTTCAAGTCAGCTCTTTGACTCAGCAACCTGGCAACAACAAAGCCGAAGCTTCATTAATGCTGCAGCCTGCGTCCCTTTGGCTCTGGAGACAAAACTTCAACAATCAAGGTTAGGTGTGAGTTACCTGCCAACGGTTTCCAAAGCCTCAATCACATTGTCACCCGTGGCAGCGCTGCACTCCAAAAATTCAAAGTTGTATTCCTGCAGAATAAAAGGACATTATTGGAGTTTTAATGCAGACAGTAGATCATTACTTTCACAGAATTTTTTTGTGCATCGGTTTCACCTTTGCAAGAATGTCTCCCTGTTGAGTTTTCACTTGCCGCTTTGCGTGATCGCTCTTGTTCCCAAGAAGAACAACTGTGACGTTTTCTGATGCAGCTTCCTGCAAAGTGTGGAATATTTTGATCATGTGGTTTTTGTTTTGAAGTTAACGCCCTGTCTCTAATCTGTCTAAAGCAACAGTCAACTTTCTTTGGCCTCAATTATTGATTCATAATATTCCTTTATGAACAAAAAATATCTGTATTTTGCAATGAGCTGCAGTTGACAGAGCTAAACACCAGACAAAATCTCATTAAAAAAACCCTCGAAAGTGTTCACTTGTTGATTTAGACTTCAGTTTGGATGCTTAGAAGGTATTTCAGAGTTAATGCTCTCTAAAATGTAAAGTTAGTTAAACTACAACCACATCCGGTGCTTAACAGAGTTCTGGGTTACAGCAGTGCCACAGTTTCACAGATCTGTCGACTGACTACCAGCCTCTTTTGTTGTTATGGCGATGCAACCTGTATAGGCTTCAAAATGAGGCTGAGGCAGACTGTGAGAAACACTTATGACAAACAGGAAGGAAGTTCATGCAGTTTAAGATCAGCCGTGGACCTCACCCCAACAGAGCTCAGCAGAAACGAACTGATTTTAGATCACGAAGATGCTGAAACTGCGCTGTGCAGCCATGTTGAAATTGTAATGTTTTAAAAAAGATATCACTGAAAAAACACTCGCAGGTTTAGTTGAAGCCACAGATAAGTGGGTTAAATTTACCATGAGACAAAGCAAGTTGGGATATTTTGAGGACTGATGGAGGAGGGTTTACTTTCATGTATAAAATATGAAGAAAATTAAAATTTCACAATGTTTGCACACATGATTTTCGCATGTTCCATTTAAGAGATAATAAATACAGTGAGAGAATGAAATGTTATGAAACCAGCTGTGAGAACAAATGGTAAACCCTCCTGTCTCTCCATGAGCGGGGTTCAGATAAGGGATAACTGCAGGGAATACATTAGAAATTGCCAATCCATAAAAAAATTCAACGCAATTAAAAAGGAAAATTAGTTTGTAAAAGTGGTTAGTATACTGCCGATTGGAGCTCCTGAGGTTTGATATGCGTCCTACCTGGATACAGTTAGCCCAGTAACTGACTGCAGAGAAGCTCTGAGAGGAAGTGATGTCATACATCAAGAGAAAGGCATGGGCTTTGTGGAAAATCTGTCTTGTGATGCTGCGAAACCTTTAAAGATAGTCACCAGAAAAAAACAGTTTTTCCATCAGCTTAACAGAAATATTTCTAAATAACATTGCATATTTGAATCTAGAGTCATTCCTGAGCACACATGAAAAAAACGAAGAATTTTCTCAGCAGACAGAAGAGTTGTTGTGACAAATGACGAGTGTGAAATATGAACTGATGGTGGTGCAATGTTCCGTGTTGACCAGAGGGATGTTTGGAGGAAGCCCGACAAGAACACGCTTATGTAATTTTTAAAGCACGGTTTGTGTTTGCCAGGCCTGCTTTAAAGGAACAAAATGCACTCCTACTACCACCATACTTTGATAAATACCAAGTTGTACTGTCACAACACTGCAAGGAAGGACAGGTACAAACTGTCTTTTGGAGTTCAGCCGTAGGCCATGTGAGCTTCAGAGCTAAAATAAGACCTAAAAGCGTGTTTTTTTTTTTTTAATAAACTCCTTATTTTGCTCATGACATACTGTAGATGATCAGAGAAAAAAATCGACATCATAGGAAAGATTCCTGCTTATATTTTATTGGCTGCAAGAAAATCATTGTAATTTGAATCAATGATAAAACATCGGCAATGGGCCCTTTTGGAAAATGTGTCAGTAAAAAAAAAAAAAACTAAACATAGAGGCAGAGCAGCTAAAGAAGTTTCTCAGCAAGTCGCTGTAAAACCAATGTTTGGGAAAAGAAGATTTAAAAATGCAGTGTATTAAAAATTTTAGAAACGGAGATTATCAAACAAAAATGTTGTTATTTTTCTAAAGAAATAACAAACTCTTCCAATTTATCTTTATTTGCCATAGTTTTTATTCAAAACATATGCCGTGAACTGTAACAGGTGGGTTGTCTGTGCCAGATTATATTTGGTTTAATTTAATTTTGAAAATCTCCTCAAACAGGATGCTCAGATCTGATGGGAGGAAGAAGAGTTTGAAGGCAAGTGTGTCCACTCTTTTACATTTAGAAGAGTGTATTATAACATGAGGACAGTGGAGTGGTCACCTCCTTTAAATCTATCAAACTCTCAGCTGTTATTTGTTGCATTGTTAAAAGATTAGTAAATTGATTTTTTTTCATCCATGCTTTCTAATCTGAAACAAAGTTTCCTAATTTGTGTTTGTTGATCAGATAATTTGGTTTCTAAGCTTATCTATAAAAATAAATAAATAAATCTGCAGCTGTGCTGAAAATAAACTGAAGAGCAACAAAACCTTTCTGCCTTTGGTGATCTGTAAAGTTTGCAGAAAAATAGCTTTAGTGACATTTACCCCTTTGTGCCTGAATGTATTTTAATGTATTTACATTGAAAGATATTCTTTCATGCTTTTTTTCCCCCTTTCAAGATGATGCTACATAAAGTCCTAGATTTAATGGTATGTTACAAATCAGCAAAATAGGACATATGTTAAAGAACCTCAACTGCACTCACACTGATTATTATTTTGAATTTGTAACAATACAGAAATTTTCCCACTTTTGTAAATATAACTTCTTAAGTATAATGCTTTAAATCTACATAATTCTTTTTACACTGGGTGTTTTTAAATTAAAAAAAGCGTGCCTTTCTTGCCCTGCTGTGTCCCATAAATGCAGCACCACACGTTTCCCATCAACCACTACAGTCCACTCATAGGAGTCCAGACCTGAAAGAAAAAAAAAAAACTCACATAAACAGTACAAAGGTGTCTTTGACGAACATCTGCTGGAATAACGTAAATTCAGAGCTTACCAATAGAGCTTTGCACTTCAGAGTAAAACTTTCCATTCTGAGCCCTCTTCATAAAAGAAGTCTTCCCTACGCTGCTGTCTCCGATCAGCACCACATTGTAACTGTCTGATATGAGGCCAGACCCTCTGGGATCACCTGATGACATAGAATATTGCTGGTATTCAGGGTTTAAAATCCCATGTTTTCTCATGTGTGTTAGTACATTGCTCTGTTTACCGACAACCAGCTGCTTTTGGCGGTCCATGTCCAGGTGGATTGTAGTTTGCTGAGACTGGGCCAGAATGTCCTTCCTGTGGAAAACAAATGTGTTCAGAGAAATATGTACATGTGAGCCTTTATATCTGCATAGTGAAAAGAAAGTCAGAAGAGGGACGGACAAATTAATTAGTCCAAAATGGCCAATTGTCAATGACAAAGTAAAGACGAGATTGTAATTTTTTATTAAATTTTATCTTCACTTTTGTGATTTGCATGTTAGAAATAAAATAATTAATTTAAAAAAAGAAAACTTGCTCTCCTTTGAACCCAGCCTCCAGTGGTCGTTGGAGGAACTGCAACATTAGCTTCCTACTTGGTTGAGGTGGAAGGCGTGTTTTTACTTAAAGACTTATTTCAATGAATATTGAGCTTTTGGTGATTTTAACATGTTCTTGTAGATTTTTTCTGATGATGGAAAACATACATAAAGAAAATTAAGCTTAAAACTGGATTTCTGAGTATTTCTTTATTCCTGGTTTTATTTATTCCTTTATTCTTGTAATTGCTGTGAATCAGGAACAGATGAAGAAATGCCATTTGAAAAAGCTTGAAGTTGTGACTTAAAAAACTACAGTCGGCAGGCCACAAGCTCTCTGCTCCACTTCATTCCAATGCATCATTCTGCATACAAATAGATCATGTACATCTTTGTTTTCCTCGTCTGAGCTGCATCTGCCTCTAAACTGTAGCTCCAATATCGTTCAACATCTTTGTTGTACCACTAATGTTAGACTGGGGATGTAAGGGGCTGTAAGCAGATGGATGATGGGAAATGAGGGCAGGTTTACTCTATGCCAATGGTCCCGCCCTAATCTCAGACATGAATTTCTAATGATCTACTGCAGCTCTGCAGAAACTATGTTCTAGAAAAACAAAACGGCATAAGATGATTGGAGTGGGACTTTAACATCACGTATGTAACATCAACACCGTGTCACATTATTTTGGGGATTCTGTGAAGCTTTGGAAAATCTTTGAGTTTACTGTTGTTATTTTGTGAGTATTAAGGTTACCAAATTTAATTTTTTAATCTTAATTTGGAAGATGAGATTGCTAGAAATCTAGTTTTTATTGTATTTGTCTGTTTATTGCTAAATGTAAAATTGTGCAACATAGAATTGCAGTTTTTTTAACCAATTAACTTTGAAAAATGATTTTTCATAATGATTTAGACGTCACTCAGGTAGATAAATCATATTTTTGTGTCACACAAAGAAGATTGTTGCTGTAGTTTTATATTCCCTTCAGTTCAGTTTTGGACTTACCTAACAGTTGTTGAGCTGATGTGGGGAAATTCCGTCTTTTGGTGCTGTATATCAGCCTGAAAAGATATTGGCAGTTGTCTTTGTTTTTTCATGCAAACATTCACATGCCAACGTGTCAGCAAATATGTTTTTTAAACACTCTTCCTCTGTAAAAAGTATGCATATCTGATCACATTTTAAGCAGTTTTCTTCAGCATCTCAAAGCTGATCTTCTTTGAGACCGGCATTGCGAGGTTTTTAGGGAAGCTCGACAAAGGGTCGTGTTCTCCTTTCCAGCTTGTGAAACATGCAAGGACGCCCACATGTTCCTCAAATTGACTTGAGTCACTTCGTTGTTGAAAAAGAACCTAACAAACGTAGTGCAAAATATCTTATGCAAATAGGAAGTACAGCCTTGCAGTATCGACAATCACAGCAGCTTAGAGACTCACTAAGAACTGAAGCAAGCCTGCTGTGTGAAGGAATTATGCGTCTTTGAACACTGACAGCTGATATTCACCCTCACTTTTGACCAATATTCTCTGTCAGCAATACATTGAAAAACACATTCTGGTTCAATGTTCTGTGACATCAAACATATTTACTCCAAATCAACAGAAATGATGACACATCTTCAGGGAAGTTGTGACGATGAAAAAAGTTGCATCTACCTCTGAGATAGTATCCAGATGAGGGGATTTTTCCTTTTGCTCCTCCGCTTGCTGAACTGCGTCCTCCACAGGGATCCCCACAGTCACCTCGGTGTCTCTTGGAGCTTGGACTTTTTTGTTCTGATGCATATGTGACTTTCGGTTGGATCCAAACTTTTTCCTTCTCGCTCCAGGTGCTGCTTCTGACAAACCATCATTGTTGGGACAGACTATCAGAGGGTCATTTGTAGAAACTGGGCCTCCTTCGAGAGCCAGAGGTCTCATTGTTGAATCATCACCATGACTACCTTCCACTGCTACAAAGAGTTCCTTATTTCTTTGATCAGGGCCGCCGTCTCCATCTTCTGTGTGAACCTGAGGATGTTTCTCCTCAAATGTGGACACCGGCTCCGTTTGTTTATCTTCATCGATTGTTAAAGTGTTGGTTACTTCATCCTCAAGTTCCTTACTGTGTTGTGAGTCTTTGGCTCGTGATCCAAGACTCCTGCGGGTGGAGCCCATTTTTCTTTTCTTCTTGAATACATTGAAATCAGGACTTGCACTTCTAATCTTAGGATTTTTACCTTCCATTCCTTCCTTTTTGTTTCCTGGGTCTTCTTCATCAGCATCTCTGACTTGTGATATCTGTACATCCACTTGTCCATTGTCATTTTTTTGTGCCATTTCGTAAACCGAGCCTCCAGAATCAGAAGTAGTTAGCTGACCTGATGAGCTACTTCCAGTTTTAGAGTCTTCAGGTAAATCATAGCTTGTTAAATTATCTTGAGATGTCTTCACACCAAGATCTACACTTTTCTCATCATCTACTTTATGAACTACAACTGGACTGACAACTACTTTAGTCTGAGAAGCAGATTCTCCAAGGATTGAAGGTGGTTTCACCTGTGCATCTGCCGTAATCTCCCTGTTTGTGTCCTCGGCCGCTGCTTTTAGTAAATTCCTGTCCTCCTTCAGGTGGATTTCCTGTTTGAGTGAGTCTTTGTCACAGGACACAGCCAGTGTGATGCAGTGCTTAAAGGCTTCTTTTTGATCAGGAACAAGTACACTTTCTGGACTGATAATGTCGTCATGATATAAGTTACTCAGCGTATTGGGGTGACTGGTCCAAACAGAGGCTTGTGATGATTGTATCTTCTCCTTTTTAACAGAGTCATATCCTGTAAGCTGAGCGGAGTTCTCCGGCTCTTTTCCACATCCTATCTGTTTGTCTTCACTGGATTTTGAAGAATCTCCTTTATCTGAAATTGCAACAGTGCCGTGAACCAGAGCTTTGTCTAAAAGAGCTGTTTTCCCCTCCTGCAGCTGTGATGGGTTTTTATCTTTAGGCCCTGTTGAGTTAATCTTTCTTACATTTGCAACAGAAAGAACATCTTCTGGTTCTCTCTGACTCATCATCGTTATTTCTGTTGTTTCATTGGGCCCAGTTTGTTTGACTTCTTCCTCTTTAGATTCTTGGCTCGCTTCATCAACTTTGTTGTGTTGTTTTTCTTTATTCCTTCGACTCGATCCAAACTTCCTCCTGTTACCTGCTGGTTTCGTATTTGACTGACTTTCCTTTTTGCTGAGGTGACTGTCCAGACATTGGGATTTCAAAGCACAATCTGTGTCTGTTTGTGGAGAATTTTCCTTCTGAACAGTTGAATTGTAATCGGTTTGATGTATTTCTTGTGTTTGGTTAATCTGGGCTGTGTGTGCTTCACTCAAAACATGTTGACTTCCTGCAGGATTTAAAAGGTTGAAATGTCCATACGGTTCATTATTTGTTGTAAAAGTCTCCTGCGGAGAGGATGTAGTCTGGTCTTTGGGGTTCAGTGCTCCTGTGGGGCTCTCTGGTGTGCATGTGTACACCGTGTTCTGACTGGGTAATTTATTGCTTGGTAAATTTCCATAAGGCATCATAATTTCCACATCTGAATCTCCTTCCTTGTTTCCTGGAAGCTCAGTGGAATGTGATTGGTTTGGCAGAAGCTCTGCTGAAGAACTTGAAAGTAGAAAGTCAGAATCTGCCATGTTTTCAGTGCAAGAAGAATCTGACATTTTTATTCTTTCTGGCTGTATTCCCACTGGCTTTACAAAGCTCAAACGTGACACTTCTGTATTTCCTTCATTACTTAAACTTGTGGAATTTTGCCAAGCATCATTGTTAAAATGAGAATCCAAACCATTTTGTGTCATTGAAGATTTGCTGCTCTCTGTTTTAGAAAAATGTTCTTTCAGAATCAGACTGGTTTTTCTGGTGTTGGGGTTCAGGGAATTCTCCTCTAGCTCTCTGAATTCACATATATTTTCCAGAGTAGTGTCCACACCTTCTTTATTGCTGACCTGCGACTCATCATAATCAACCGCAAGCTCGGATTTGTGTGGCTCTGTAAATTTAATTTGAATTTCAGAGAACAAATGGTGATTTTTTGCTCCATCACTGTGAGAGATGCCTTGTGTTAGTGCTGACTCAGCCTCCCGCCCATGCTCTGTGTTAATAGCATTCTCTGAATGTCGAGCCGCTCTGACATGAGCTAGCTGTTCTTCTCCGGTCAGCCTCTCATCTGTTGGAGATGTTCTCTCCAGGCTCCCTTTGGTTTCTGTAAGTTCTTCGCTGTAGCTTTGTTCAGCGGTTCTCTCTGCTGTAGAAAAGCCTGCGTTTGGTTCACACACTATTAAATGTTCAACAATGTAATTCTGCCTTTCAGCCGTCATGCATTCTTGTCTTTCTGAAAGTGTTACTACAGGCACAATAGGAGGTTCATAATTTTGCTTCTCCCTGTAACACCATTCGTCAGTTATCTCTTCTTCTTTCTTAGAAACAAAAATTACACCAAATGAATTTAACTCAAATAAATCAGAGTCAGCCTGCACATTCATTTCTTGGGTCTTTGATGTGCCATATTTTCCTTTATCCTCCAGCTTTGTTTCTTCTGGTTTTTCTTGGCCTGCTGTGCTTTCGTTCTGATGAAAGCTTGTGCTGTTTTCTTCAACCAGATGCACAGTACTTGCCTGGGGCTGGGCCTCTGAAGAAACACTACTTTGTGATTGAAAAGATGATAAAGCTGATTTGTTCTCCTCTGTTTCTAAAATAAATACTTGTTCAGAGGTGGATTTTATTTCATCCTCTATGCTGTTCACGAACTGATGCTCCTGTCTTGGAGCTAAATCCACTCGGTCTCTATCACTGATCCCTGCTTTTTTGGTATCTAATAAATCGTAATCTTCATCTCGTGTCTCTAAAGCCTCACACGTGGGAGATGCAGCAGGTTCGTCATCATAAAGTGAAGTATCCTCATTTGTGGAAGCAGTTTTTGTCCCTGAAAGCTCTGGCAGAAAAGTGTTGGTTTCATTTTGGTCAATCAAAGATTCAAGACGGATTTCCTTTTTAGTAATGGCTTCATTTGCGACTGTTTCCGATGAGTGATAAAGAACCTCATCTTCCGGCACTTCAGATTTGGAATAATCTTCATCTGCAACATCAAGTGTATTTTCTGCCTCTTTTTCTCCCGGATTTTCTGGTATTTTGTCACTCCATAGACCAAAATTCTCCAGGTTGGGTTCCTGGCGAGGCAATAAAACATCATGATCCTCAGAATGTCCATCTACAGGCACTGAAGATGTTGGACTGTCGTGTGAAACAGAGACGATGAAATCATGTTTGGTGTCTTCACTTAGATCTTTCTGGCTTGCAGTCTCGGTTTCCAATGATTGTGCGAGGGTGTTGTCGCTCTTCGTGTTTTCCAAAGCACAGTCTGCAGATTCTGTAATATGTTTTGTTTTATTTTTATGAGGAGGCCCAGGATGTTTTGTAATTCCACTGAGGTTTGTGTCTTCATCAGAGCTCACAGAACTGTTGTTTAAGTGGGACTTAAAAGGGGTACTTAACTCCGACATTGGGCTTTGGAGAGAAAAATTGCTCTGCTCGACTTTAGAGGGAACTCCTTGTTCCTCTCGATGAACACTTTGTTCATCAGAAGCCTGTTCATCATGCTCATGAAAGCTTCCATGCAACTGTCCCGCTGCATTTTCTTGACCTCCTGTGATGCGGTAACATTTGCTCTCATCATCCTGAAAACACTCACTGCTTTTCCCTCCTATAAAACACATGTTCTGATCATCTCCATGAGATAAAACATCCTCTTTATCAGTAGTTTTCACATTGAGCAGGGCTTTAGAACTATCAACAGTTTCATCAACATGTTCTTCATCACTTGGAAAGGCTGTATCATTTAGAGGCACCTGCTTTGACTCATCTTTTTCGTGATTTTCATTCACACCCACCTGTGGAAACTGAGCACCACTGGTTTCAGATGATTTAAGAGGATCACATTGTGTCTCATTTGTGGTAAACTCCTTTTTAGACAACTCGAATGCTTGTTCAATCCTGTATTCACTCTCACTGGTTTCCCCACAGCTGCTTGGATTGGTGATCATCTCAGAAAATGTGAAAGGAAACTCACCCACTGAGTAGTCATCCTGAAAACCTTCTGAACATGAAGATGCACTCTGTGGGGTTACCTCAGCGAGGATTTCGTTTGCTTTGGTTTCCCCACTTTGGAGGTTGTCAAATGTTTCAGTCACCCTCAGGTTGGTTTCATTCCTGCAGTCTTGTGGATTCTCAACACACGGGATTTCTGGAGAGGCCGTTGAACCAAGCTCAGTCTCTGTTGCAAAGGAGCCATGGAGAGTTGCAGACATTTCATTCCCTCCCCCTTGATTTAATTGGATTTTCGATGCTGTATTAATGTGGGTTTCAAAAGTTGCATCTGAGCTGGTCTCATCATCTTCCTTGGGTTCAATGTCCATCTTGGTTTCTGTGTCCTTTCCATGCTGCCTGTCTGTTCTTTTACGGCTAGACCCAAGCTTTCTTCTGCTCAACGAGACTCCAGAGTCACTCACATGGTCTGCAGGCTCTGTAACTTGCTGAACTTCTGGTACCTGGTGCTGATCTGCAGAACGCTCGTCTGTTACATTTTCATCAGCACCAAAGAGCTTGGTTTGGTGTGCCGGCGCTCGACGGGAACCCAAACGTTTTTTCTTGTTACTCTGAGCAGACATGACTTTTCATGTCTGTGCCTAAAGCATGAGACATTCAAAGCGTTAGAGGACACACTGTGGAACCACTAAAGAACAAATGAAAGTCAAAGTATTCAAGAAAGATCTTTAACTCAGCCTAACCAAAAAGCAGCACAACTGAAACATATCACAACTTTAAGAGTAACTACAAGAACATTAAGCTAAAAGCTGCCATTTGTTAAGAGTAACACTTTTCTGTTTAGCAGTATTGACTTCAGCTAAATAATAATAGCAGACTTACCACCCACCTCTGCTGCTTACTGACTTTCATCAGTCTCTACTCAGCTCAGGTTCTTCCACATAAGAGGGTGTGTTTCTTTACAGGAAGCAGCTCTTGACTGCTTCCTGTGTGGGTAACACTAGCAGCCAATATAAACACGGTCACTTCCTGACCCAAGGAGCGCTTCAGTTTCTACTGATGCTGTTGTGTATCAACATCATCAATGTTTGCACATAAAACAAAATGTATAGACTAGGATGACATACCACCTTGAAAAAAATCTTTATTGAACAACTATTCAGAACAAACTGTAATCCCAATGCAAAAAGAAGTGTTTTTCTGCTAGAGTGAAACATCTAAACATGTTTAGAAATGTTCTAGAGACAGCCTACAGTTCTAAATGGCATGTTTATTGAGTTTGTGTTGATTGTATACACACTACGGCATCTCACCACAGAAAGAAAGAGACAACCAAGAATACAACGATGAAAACAAAAAAAATCAAGAATTTAATTCAACATTTAAAAAGCACATTACTGTTCAACTAAATACAGTACTTGTGTGAAAACATGCAGGGCAAGACTGGATTTTCATCTACACAAATAAGACAGAAAAAAATTGAAGTAAAATCTGAAAATCTTCCCAAACCAGATGATTAAAAAGAAAAAAAAAAAAAAGACTTTAGTCCTTAGTCGTCATTTAACACACATTCCATGGCTGCTCTTAGACCGCCTTCAGGTTGGAAAGAAAATCTGAAAAGAAAATAAAAAAAATACAAAACTGTCTTCTTGCACTCTCAACACGTCCTCAAAATTCAAGATCTTCATTTCCTTTCAGTAGACCTGGAGCGACTGCAAAGCAAAAGGACAACTGATTATCAAAGCAATGGAATCTATATGAAGGAAAACCAAAAAATAATCACTTTACCTCCTTGATCGAGAGAAGGATCTTGAACGCTTGCGGTTCTTGTCTCTGGAAAGAGACCGATATCTGCGTCTATCTCTTGAAAGAGACCTGAATGGAAGAACAAAGAATTTCTTTCAGTCACAGAAAATGTTTACTTGATAAAGAATTTTCCAAATCGGGCTTACCTGCTGCGACTACGGCTCAGGCTCCTCCTCCTTGGTGATCTAAAGATGTCAGTGACGTAAAATAAATGGAAAAATGAAATCTAATTAGGTTATCGTTTACAATTTTCCTACAACTAATGAAACCTTTTGACCCTCAGAAGATTCCTGGGTTAGTCTTGGAAACGTGACTACACGTTCCTCCTTATCCATCAGTCATGGATCAGCTTCATCCATGAACTCCAGCAATGTCAACTTATTCAAATAAAACTTGGTTCTGTCAGCATCAAACATGAGGCCAGATTTTAGAATGAAACATATTTTAAAAATTAAAGTCAGAGCTCGACATTAAGACAATGTTTAGTTATATCTGTGAAAAGTAAAAAAAAAAAAAAAGCTTTTAATCCTATAAGATCCACTGGGCCTTGATATCACTGCACTGAGGCCAAATCAATTTGATTCGCAAGTTTTAACTTTACTTTCAATTTCAATCCAATATAATACTTTTTTTTTCTAAACAAAACTAGTAATTGAATAAAATACCTCAATAAAAGTGAAAATTTTACTAATAAAATGATCGATTCTTACACTAAACCAAATTCAAAGCTTTTATATCTTCAAAAAATATATAAAAACAAAAAAAAATTATGGATTTGCTGCTAAATTGTGACTTGTTATAAAGTTAAGACCAATTTTGTTCACACACATTTTTGAAACCCAGCTCAAAAATCTGCCAGTGGAAAACTGCACTTAATTATTTAATTCGTTGATCTATTGCCACTTTCTTTTTAATATTTAAATGAACAAATTTCAAATTCTAAGATCTTGAGTGTCTGAAAGGAAGGAGAAGAGAAAAAGAAACACAAATGTCTCCTTCTCTGTATGAGATGATGTACTTTTAACATTTAGATCCTGAATGGGCTGCTAATAATCCATGTTCTGAATGAATGTGAGACAAGCATTTGATGCAATAAAGTTAAAGAGATGTAAACAAAAGACAAAAAGGTGGTCATCTTAAAACTACAAAACAGGCCAAGTGAATGCTGCTAAAGTAGGCTTAATGTCGAGCCATGAAAATATGTATTGAGTCAAAAAAATAAAAAAAAGTTATTTTGTTCAACTTTTGTTAAATTTGTGATCCAGTCCCGTCAGCTTTAGGTTTGGAGTGCTGCAATGACATTGCTCTAAACACAACTGCTGAGGGAAAACTGTCAAGCCGCTTTGCAAGTTAGATTAAAAAAAGAAAACTACAAAGAGCAGGATAAAAGAAACTTACTATTTTGGGGGAATTGGACAAGATAGAAATGACACAAGGAAGCCAGACTGATGGTGAGGGAGGTCGAATTGCAGAGAAGATTTGCCACATGATGCAAATGTTGCAGATATGAAGTTGCTTGGTGGCTGGTTGGAGGGGGGTAGTTGAAGATTTTTCCTGGCTTTTTTTGGGGGGGAGGGAGATGGATTGAGGCGGACGTAAGCCAAGGGCTGTTCCCGCTGATACAGCAGATTTGTTGAGAAATAAAAAAGTAAAAGACGCTGTTTGGTTGATAATGTGACGTGGATCACTGTCGATCGGTAAAGGTCGGAGGAAGTAGAAGAGGATGCTGGGAACTGCATGCTCAGGAACCATAAGGTTGGTGGAACCTGACGACTGGCGTTGTGACTGGTCATGTGACAACACCAGCCAAGCTGAGTGGGGCTCGCTGGTCAGCAGTCACATGATGCTGAAAGAGGACTAGTTGACTGACTCAGATGGTGAGAAGCGTGGTGGTGACTCTGCAATGGGGTTCAGTTTTTATTAACAGATGACAACTGAACTCAGAAAGATAACAAAATTTAAACCTGCAGAAAGTGAGTTTAAATAAACTAGATAGAAAAAATGTTTAATGAAAAGTGAAGTGTGCCTCAAGTGCTTCACAGGTTATGGTGCTTTCCCCAGTTACTCAAGACTCCATGAATGCAAACTTGACTTTTAAATGAAGATTCCTTGAATAGATCAAACTCTAACCAGAAAAATCAAAGGCCCAATTCACAAAACATCCCAAGTAACCAGCTGGTTTCTTATATATTTAGTAGAATAATTGGAATTGTTCATTTTTAATAAAGTAAAAATTCAGGCGGTTAATCAAATTTAAGGTATTCATAACACTTGAAATAAAACCAAAACTTGAGGAAAAAAAAAAGTCAACTCAAACCACAGTCCAATCAGTCAAAACTAACTATATAAAATGTTTTACATGACGTCAAGCCATTTTAGACTTCTGCAGCATTGACAAAAGAAAGAGATGTTTTATGGTTATGGCCACAGATTTGATCTAAATGAAAACTAATACACCAGCAAGTTGAAAGCAACCATCACCCATGAATCAGCATTGATAAATCTAAATGTCATAAATTCAAATTATGTAATTTGGAGCACTGAGTGAAAAAGTACGAATTTAGTCCAAATTAAGATATTTAACACTTGCTTCAATAAAAACGGGTGAATATGATTTTTTTAAACTAAAAGATAAATGTGGTTACATATAAAGAATAAAATTGTGTATCTATAAAACTATAGTTTGAAATTAATGGTGAACAGATATTTTTTTTTAAATAAACAATTCAAGAATAGATGAAATAAAGTTTCAGCTGAGAACCCGTACCTGCGTCTGACCGGAGGACTACGACGTCGAAAATCATCTCGAGGGCGCCTACTCCAAGACGGTGGAGGGCCACGGCTCCTGGAACGTTTTTCCCCAGTGGATAGTTCAACGCGCACTCGGCAGCCACACATAGTCCTGAGAAAATGGCACCGTTAGCAAAGGAAGTTTAAAAAAAAAAAAAGGGAAACGATGAGAGAATGCTATACCTGCCATCCAGTTCCCTCACAGCATCAGATGCATCTCTGGGATCTTCAAACTCAACAAAAGCAAAACCTGGGGGGTTCCTGGCAACCCAAACACTTCTTAAAGGGCCGTAGTATCCAAAGGCTCGTTCTAACTCTGTCTTATTGCCATTGTTGCCTAGATTCCCCACATAAACCTTGCAGTCAAGGGGGCAGTCTCTATGATAAGTAGGGTCTGGAAAAAGAATAAAAATGATCTGAGTAAAAGAAAAACCTGGAACAAAGTCTACACAATGTCTATTGCTGACAAGTTTAAACATTTGAGCATCTATCTATCTCTCAAGATATTTTTACATTTTTGATAAATTCAACAAAAATAAAATATTATGCATTAAAATGTTGTCGTATCTTCTGAGCTTTTAATACAATAGCAAAAGAGCACAAGTAGTAAGGAAAACAAGAAGAAAGTGACAATTTGTACACAATTTTTTTTATATGTGCGGCCATTGCTGAACTTTTTCATTCGCCGCAGAGACCCAGAAGGGTTAAAGTTAGGGTTAATATACCAAATAGTTCCTGCGTGCGGCTGTTCACAGCTCACTGAGCTCATCCAGGGGATGGGTCAACTGTGGAAAACAAATTTCACACACCTAGCTGCGTGAGCGCTAACTTTAACTGTAAATTAGGGCAGTCAACATCAACGCGTTAACGCACGTGGTTAATTAAAATAAAGTTAACGCGTTATTTATTAACGCAGATTAATTACACGTCAGAAGTGACGGGTCTTCCACTTCACGTCAGGCATTATTCCACTTATACCATGGTCACTTACAAAAGAAATAAAAATTAAATCAATTTTTTGTACTTTATTCTTGTTATTTATTTATTTTACAAAAAGCAGACTATTTCATCCATGGTGTGGCGTTGTCAAAGTAACACAAGAATTCATCGCTGGACCGGCAGAATGTGCTATTCGTCACGATAGGGTTAGTAATGCATCAGTTCACAAAGAAAGTTTACCGCTTGTTTTTGTCCAGAAGATGAAACAAAAAGTTTTCTTTAAAGAAGCCAGTGATATAGAATATTTGGGCTATGTGACCAGAACTACTTTTTAAGGGGCACATCAACACCCATCAGCCAATCAGATTTGAGTATTCACCCAGACCATTTAAAGTGCAGAAAACACTGTTTGTTTCTTATTGCTATATATCAGCATCTTTGTTTTCTTGGAGTAATACTGCAGACATTAAACTCTTTATGGTTTTGCTTATCTTACTGTTGATGTGCACACAAATGACATGTCTGGGATATTTGAGTAAACACTTTACAAATTAAAACATTTCAGACAATAAACATGAAGGAAAAATGTTTCTCTTTGGACTTTTTCTTTGGTTTAAAAAATGTATTTGTCCTACAAAATGTATTGAGCAAAACATTATATGATTAATCTGATTATTTTTTTAACCGATTGACAGCACAGATTTACATATGTGGGACCAACAACAGCATTTAGCCTTCAACGCACTTAAATTACATCCAGGCAATTCAGCAATGTGCATCTTGGATGCCCTTATTACATCTGGCCAACATGAATTTCCATCAGTTTTGTGCTGGTCGCACTTAAATACCAGCGGGAAAAACATTTTAGCCAATAGAAAAAAATAAGCATTAAAAACTTCAATAATTAGAAAGGATTTGCTGTTTGAAGTACTTTAAACAACAATGGAATGTTAAATCCAGGACATTTTTCATACCTCCCATTTTTTAACTCTCCACTTCCTTTTGTCTTTCAATCAGATGTGCCTGACAAAAACCCTGCAACAAAATAAATCAAGTTAGATGCAGATGCTTAAAGCAAAAACGAATTTTAAACCTAATTTTTACAGCTTTTGTGTTGTTAGTAATGTGTGTGATCACGGTGCTTCATCAGAAAAACGAGCACGACTACGAAATAAGATGCAGTTTGAGGTTCAATTACCAACACTCACAAGGTAATAATTTTAATGTGACAATATTTTCTCAAAGGATTACATGCAGCCAAAATAACAACACCAAGCAAATTCTACACATGCATAAAAGGATCCACACAAAATTGATTATATTAATAAAGAATGGTGTACTGTAATCAGTAGTAAAATACGTACATACAAATAAGACTCTTTACTTACAACTAAAGAATAAAACAAGGCAAAGCAACAGTTTTGGTTCGAATTGGCACGCTAGCATCCCGTTTTCAGACGGAACCGCACCTGTTCTTTGCTAAATGCGTGGCTTAAAATTCGACCAGGTAGCGCTACATTTCATTTAATAAAAAATGAAAAACCTCAAAGAAAATGCAAAACAATCCAACTGTAGGATAATCTGGTCGTCAAATATTTGTACTACAGCCCTTAACATGAATGATAGGTTAGCAAGCGGCGAATGAAGTAGCCGTAGAATGTGGCTAACTCTGTTAGCATTGTCACATGTCATATTTAGAAATAATGTAAACCAGAGAGGAGAGTAGTTCACGGATATTTCAAATTTCGAATAAAATAAAAACGTAAATGAAGGCTAACAACAAAACGCAACTTACCTATTAATGTATTTAAAGAGAATTCTATCGGTAAATCTATCGCCGCCAATTCTAGAAAAAAGGCCCAATCGGCTAGCTTGACATAACCAGCAGCGGAAGAGGGACACAGTCTTCTTCTTCTCTGCGTGCATGAGCAGTCTCTGCAGCAACGAACAAATATAGCGCCACCTGTTGCTTCCCCCAGGTAGACCACCCAATGAAGTACCATAATAAACCACTGAAACAGTTTTGAACATTATGTTCACTTGTTGTTAAAAACAAAATTAAACACTTATTATAATAAAATGCTTACTTTAAAAGACTTCTACTCAGGTCGGTTAATATCTTATTCAAATAAATGTATTTTTTCCACGTTTGTCAACAGCTGCATTTGTCAATTTGCATAAAATATGAAGAAAATAAACTTAACAATGTAATTAAAAAATGTCCTTAATATTACTCTACTGTCTATGTTTTATTTATTTCAAACAACATTTTACAAAGTAAAAATATTTTGCTCTTCATGAAAACAAGAAAACGAAGTTTGAAAATGATTTAGAAATAAAATTATAAGAAGCCCCCCCCCCCCCCCCCCCAACTTATTTTTATGCTTTTGGATATAAAAACAAAGCATAAAAACCTCTCAGCAAATCTGACCAAATCCCATAAACAAACATAAAACATAAACATAAATAGCCTATATCTAACAACAAATGACAAACATAAAAAAGGACAAAGACAGGAGGGAAAAAACTGAAGACAAAGTAGATCTTTATGGCATTTTAAAAGGCTTTTAGACAAATTTAAAAGCGATGTTGTCAAAAAGAATGAAACTGTTTGACAATCTGGGCTAAGCCGAAGTTAAAGATAACACTACATTAAAAACTTTTTGCACAAAATATTTTATTACTTTTAACAATTTTAGTATAAATAAGTTGCTATCTTTAAATGCTTCCTTTTTTTCAGAACTAAACTGTTATGCTGTTTTTCTGAGACTGCACTTCTGTTCAAATAAAATAAAAAACTTGCTTAAGTAGTGATAAACAATTTTAATTAAGCTATAATATTGTAAGAAAAGAAAGGAAACAGAAATAAAGAGAAGAAATAAATTAGCTGTCAGGCTTAGATTTTGGCATCAATTTAATTGGAAACTTCAATCAATTACTGTATTTGAGTTACATCCACGTAAAACCCAGGTGAAGTCTGTTTGCCCAGAGGGAAAAAAAAGCAGACTACATTTTCAGTATTACATAAGAAATTAGGTAAACCAACAGCTATTGCTCAACAGAAGAAGTCACCAAACATGACCCTTTGGAAATGTTCAAGTGGGCGGGGACACACTGTATGTACACTTCCTGTACTGAGTTGAGTTTAAGAAGAAGTGTGACATAAACATAGAGGAATGTAACAGAAGACTTTGTACTTCTTTTTGTTGTTGAGGAGTTGCACGTGTCGCCAACTCGCCTTTCACTAAAAACGTTGTTGGTTTGATCCCCAGTCATTACACCAGTGTCCTTGGCAACAACAGTGAGTTCCACATGATTGCTTTGTGTAAATATGTCTGCTAAATCGCCACAGCTTCATCTCACTTCTGATAATGAGCACAGAACAGTAGATTTTTTTAATGCCTTTTTTAAATGTAGAAAGGGGAAATTGTATTGTTTAAGTAATACATTAAAATAGAATACAACTTCATTGATCTCACAAAGGAGAAATCACTTTGTTTCAGTTGCTTTATTAAAAACAGCAGATAGATTTAAAAAAAACCAAATATATATTTTAAAAAATATTTCCAAGAAAAATTATTATCCAACGCCTATGAGAAGTTGTAGTCAAATAAATATCTAATAAAATGTAAACATTTATAACATTTTCGGTTCAAACAGAACATGCTGCATGATTGATATTACTATTTTTAAAAAGGTCACATTTGCCTGACGTGAAAGGGGATTTTTCAGTCTGACCTCTGGAAAGGCCCCGTCAAGATCTAAGTCAGTTACCTGGCAGTTAAGACAAACTTTTACTAACAAAACCTCAAGAAATGAATTTGTTGAGCTGCACACGTCACAGTGTATCAGCTCTGTCATTATTTGTGACTGCAGGTCACGTGTCTGCCAGGTTATCCCAGTTTCAGTGAAGCCAGAGTTCACTCAGAACAGGTCATCCTTCTACAGTGGGCTGTAACTCACATGCACTTTAAGGACAATTCTGATTCTAAAGTCAAATTTATGAAATGTATTTATTTATTATTTTCTAATTTTCATAAAAACTGAAAACTGTTTATTTCTAAGTTTGATATTTCTATGGATTATATATATTTATCTATACAGTGTATAATATATATATATATATATATATATGTGTGTGTGTGTGTGGAGACAGACAATCCAATTAACTACTAGTATTACTACTAACTGTTTTTGTATTGTTTGACAAAACTGGATTGCAGAGAAACTGCATTCCAAGGTTGTACAGGCATACGGTAACATAACTTACAGACAACATAATGTGCAGTCATGTTGTTCAGGGACAGCATAACTTCACACTAAAAACCACAGCTAGTGCCAAAAGTGTCAACTACTTAATTCCTTTTGGTGTTAAGACACTTCCTTATTATCTTACAAGCTCTTGAGTGTTTTTGATGCTAATTTTCATAAAGTTAAGACTAGAAAAATGTACCAAAGTAAGAAAACAACACCAAAAAAGTTTTTGATGAACCAAAAAAATTGGTAATTTGTGCAAAATAGTGCTAAGTTTTTATACAATATACATTTGTATCCCAATAAAACCAAAGTTAAAACTGCCCATTGTGCTGTCAGTGAATTGTGCTTCATTAAATGGACTCATGCCCCATGTTAATATGTCACTCAATTCCTGTTTACTGAGGTGAAATTTAGACTTTTCCAAAGCCAGGTGTTTCTTTTCTGCTAAAGATGAAGCTCATCTGCAGTGCGGATGGCAACACGTTTGGCTGCTGGGACTCTCAAAAGAACATGTTGCATCGTTTCATGTGGAACATTTGTTAGTTTACCACGAACAAGCTTTTTATGTAACACGAGGAAATGTCAGCTACTGAGCACAAAAGTGTCCCCCAAAAATCCAAACACGATTATTTTCCCTCCATTCTTTCAGTCCAGTAATACAGTAAATAAAAAAAAATTGTAGATTTTAGGGGAAAAACTGCCTGTTAAAACACCACAACGGTGCAGATTTTTTTTTTATTATACGAGAAATGTATCTTTTACTTTGGTGAGAAGATCAATTCCTACATCTTGATTTTCTTAGTAAATGCATTGAACAGCAAACTGACTGACAAGTAAAGTAGAATTATCTCAGCTTTAAATTAAAGTGGTGGAGACGTTCCTTCCTTTTGTTCCCTGTTTTGGTCTTTCTCAGTCGTTTATTTTGAGAAGTGGCAGACAGTGGTGGCAAACTCCTTCTTGGGGGCAAAAGTTCAGGGATAAAAGGATCAGTCAGAAGATTACTCCCCTGTACGTAACATGGATGCTTAGAACACAAACAAAGAGCATTACGCCGGTCGCCTCACTGCAGTGGCTGCACGCAGTTGTTTTTTACTCCACAATTTTTGCTTTTTCATTTAAAGACTATTTGTTTTGTGAGTGCATTTCCTTCTGCGACCACAGGTTCTGCCTGTACAGTTCTTTCAACAAAACATCTCTTTTTCATGCATCCACTCAAGGCAGTGTTTCACAATCAGATTAGTACAGCACATTCTGTTCTGTTTCACTTCCTGATGACTGTGCAGCCTCTATCCTTGAATGCACTCACCCGCATGCTTCTGGTTACACCAAGACTCTTATTCAGGCAGACGTTTTCTTGCAACTGCCTGTCAAACTTTCCATCTTTTGACTAAATGATAGTTAAAAAAATGAAAAAATATTTAGTAAACATCACAGTTTATTGGATTGATGAACAAATGAAATCAATTTACTGAGTTATCTGCAAAAAAAGATGCTAAAATGTCTCAAAAACAATTAGAAAAATGTTTGCAATATAAATTTGATGTCTTGCATAAAGTAAATGCAGAGCTCTAAACAGTATAATTGCAAAACACTGCTGATCTTTTCTCATGTAGCTTTCTTGTTTCCCACCGTGTTTGCGGTCTCACCAAAACAAAAACAAGGCAGCCTCAGTATTACAGAAAAGCAAACAACCTGCTTCGTATCTTTGCAGAAATCTTTTCATGCATTACAGTGCAGGTCACACCTGTGAACTTCATTTGACATATCAAACCCTGCAAGGCAAGAGGAGCTAATGGCAAAGCTGTCGTTCACATTTAGAGCTCACAAGGAAGAATTTGTTTCTTGTTATTAGAATAACTCATCGACATCGATTGGTTGGTATGCACAAGTGTGCGTGTGAACTGGATGTGGACAAGTTTGTGAACACTCTCGGAGCCGGCAGGTATGTAACAGCTGAGTGTGTGGACAGGCCCTGACCATTTTAGACCAACACTCACTATTGCAATGGGTATAAGCTCCAGCATGTTGTTGCCTGTAGATTAACAACTCTACCTTCCCTTCCCTGTAGCTATTCTCTAACTGCTATAATGCACCATCTCTCTTTCCCCCCTCCACCCCCCAACTCTCTCCTTTTTCCCCTTTCCTTTTCCGTCCGGTCCAACAAAAGACACAAAAAAAATCAATATTAATAAAGTTTGGTCTAAATTACAAAAGGGGCTTATACCAACATACATTTTGTGTTCGCTATGATTTATAACCCCTGATTGTAAGAGTAAAATCTGTCTAATACAAGAGGTCCTCAGCTCATATCTGTTTGCTCAGCTGTTGGACAGGACAAGTTAAAAAAAAAAAAAAAGGAATAACTCATCGACGACAAGTGTGTTTTTTGAATTCCGCTCTGTCCTGATCAGCAGATGCTCAGAGGATTACTCAGCTGGTTGATAACATCCCTGTGGGTTTTGCAGAATCAGGTTCACTTTTGTTGCGTCACCTCAGTAATTAACAGGATCATCATGTTCCATTCAATAGCCGCCTGCTGTCTACCAGCAGTGAGGTCGGACGGCGTCTTCTCCACTCAGAATTGTAGGATTCACCCTCCAGAGGCCTACAATGTGCTGTTTGATAATCCAAGTTCAGTAATTACAGAATAGGTGGAGTTCTCCTTCACTGACACAAATAGCACCTATCTGCCATCATTTAAAGGGACATTTCACTTTATTTCTAGACCTATAAACATTTATTTGGATGTCTGAACAAAATTTAAAGCTACTCATGGCTGTTTTTTTTAACTTTAAAAGTCGTTAGATTCTGAAAATACATTATTCAATGAGCTGTTTCCATCACATTTCAAAGTTTAGCGGCCATTCCACTTTCATCTGTGCCCACTTTCACATTACGCTGGAATGTCCTACTTAAAAAAAGGCACACCTTGCAGTAAAAACAGGTACAGCCAACTAAAACAAACAAACGCGGGAAGACGTGAAAAATGAGTTTCTTTGTATGCTATCCAAAGATTATTTTTTAATTTAAATTATTGTATCACAACACAAATGTATATTTAATCTTAGAATAAGAAGCAGAAATAAAACATCTTGTAAAGACATGCTCATATCAGTATCACCAGACCGCAAATGATATGAAATAAAACCCTTTTACAACTGTGGTGGGAAATGTAGGTGCACTTGCATGCCTTTAAAGTGAAAGACAAGTTTAAGTGCAAGCCCAACATAACCAGAAACTGTGAGCCAATTTTTAACACACCCACTCTGTGGCCAATCTTTAAAAAAACGAAATTATATATATATATATATATATATATATATAGAGAGAGAGAGAGAGAGAGAGAGAGAGAGAGAGAGAGAGAGAGAAAGAGAGAGATATTTCTTTACTTTCTTTACTTGCAGTATATCAGGCTTTAAATAGAGAAGGTTCACTGTGTTCCTATTTACCCAAGAAAAGAACAAGTTCTTCCTTACTGAGTGTCCAAGCCTTACTTGTAATGTTTTGATGTTTTGTGTTTAAATGTTTTTTTGGCATTTCTTTTTGCTTTATTTAATGTATTTTTTATTTAAAAAAATCATTAAACTACATAATAGCTTTCAATGTAAATGTTTGACCAGCAAAGAGCTAATAATGAAGCCAGACTCTTTTAATTTTTCTTTGGGTGTTTATTGCTTTAGGTTTTTGAAAATCTAAAAGTGTCTGACTTTGAACTTGTACTTGAACGCATCTTAATAATATGAGTTAGTTAATATAACAAATTTCAAATGATGTCATTAGAGCTATTTGTGTTTTGTTTTCTCTTCTATTGTCTTTGAAAAAATAAAAAAGGATAAAATAAACATACATCTGTTATCAAGTAGCCAACAATCCTCCAAAAGGTATTGCTTAATCAACATAAATTTGGATTTTTTGGGGCATTTTATAACTTATTTTTTTAATTTATTAAAGTGTTTATAAAGAATAAAATGTGACTTAATTAGTTGACCATCATGTCACAGTAATAAATGTGTACATTTTGTTTTCATCCATTCATTTATGATGTATCCATATTTCTTATCATAAAACTGCTGTAGCAACAAAATCCAACAGCTTTTCTTAATATAAAGCAAATGTTTGACAGTGGGCAAGCACAAATTAAATACGTAACTAAATTAATGTATAATTAAGTATTACTTAAATTAAATTAATGTTCAATCTCCAAGAAATGAAATAGAAGTATTGACTTCCAAGAACAGCATCCATTACTTTGGGATGGGATGTCAGTCAAAGGAGCGTGAAGCCTGCAGGCCTCCTTAAATGGAGGCATGGTGGTTTTAACTTGAAGTTACAGGTTTAACACAACCAGATCGTTCCTGCTTTTTACTCGTCTTCTCTCTTTTTTGCAGCCTGACTTGCAAAACTGGCTTTTTTTTAAAAGAACAAAGCAAATGGCGATTTTTCTGGCTGCGCATCCAGTCTGTCCAGCAGGTTAGGTGACATTCCCAAATCACTTTTTTAAAATCAATAATCTGCTAAAAATGTAGGATTCTGTCTTTATTTGTAAAAAATGATTTCATAGAAGCAGACGATTTCCAGACTAATAATGAAATACAAAACATGGCCAGAAAGCAAATGTGAGGCAAAGAAATGCAATAAAACGCAGCACAGACGCGCGTTAGTCGGAAGGAAATTACTTTAAGGTGGAAAAAAACATCCGGGATGAGAAGCGGTCTCTTTTCGGGTGTCTGTGTCCCCATCAGAAACGGTAATCCGTCCCACCGTGCGTCTAATCGCGGGGTAAACTGCGAGTTTATTTCGGTGCGTGCACATCCTCGTCTGCATGCGCGTTTCTGCGCTCTGTTGTTGATACGCGCTGTCAGCTGAGCAAAGAGTACAGCCTGCTGCGGAACAGCCTGTTCCCGGCCTGGCACAGAACGGGTTACAGGTCAGGGTGTCTATTGGAACACAGTGTTCTCATCAGCCGCGGTACAGCAACAGCCGGAACATTGTGTTACTTTGTGGCTGCTTTCCAAGACCTGCCCTTAATTTTACACTAAACGCCCTCCCACATCTCTCTTCTCCTTTCTGCCGCCCTTCCTCTACTCTGTCTGTCTTTTCCCCCCCCGTTCTTTCTGTATTTCTCTACCTCTCCACGGTGTCTCTCCCCCGCTGTCATTTTGAAGTCAGCGCTCCATGTGGCTGCTCCACCGGCGCGCGCACCAGTGAGGAAAGGGGCTGAAAGGCGAGGGCGAAGGGGGGGTGGGATAAAGGCTAACCATCACATGGGCAGAACACCCAGTCCACTGCCGGACGCGCCAGCACAAGCCCGACTCAAACACAGCCCTTGAAGACACCCACAGTGAGAATTCCCACCTGGAGTGGAGGCAGAGATGCTTTTGTGAGCGGATCACGCGCGAATGTGAGTGCCTTTCATTCACGCATGAAGTTGATGCGTAAAAACTAGTTGGTTTTGGTGGCTTTCTTTCTTTCTTTCTTTTTTTTGTTGTTGCGCTTTTTAGTCACGTCTGCTGAGTTGACTTGTTCTAAACAATCGGAGCCACAGCAACAATGAGAAGCAGGAGGGAAAGTATTCCCTGACAGATGTGGAAATGACCGTTACAGATGTGAAATAGTTGGAGAGTGGCGCGTTTGTAGGTGAGAGTGGATGAATGTGGTCCCCTGAGGAAGCAGATGAGAACATCTAGACTCCCGGCTGGCTTAAGTGTATCATCATAAATTACAGGTTGTATTGGTGGTTCTGAGAATCATAACAATAACTATACTTGTTTTTCTTTTCTGTGCTGATTCATCTGAAAAAGCCAGACTGCAGGACATAATGTCAGTGCTGAACTCTAAATATATGCCTGTGCTTAGATGTAAACCAGGCGGCATGAAAGCAGTGGCTAAGACAAAAGTCTCTTCGATGAATCAAACTGTTGTGTGGAACATTTTTTTAAATTAAAAAAAAAAAAAAATTAAAAATGTTCTTCTTTAGTCTTCCATTTAAAATACAATTAAGACATCACTGAGAAAGTTGGGCATCACTTTAAACTACAATAAATAAAATGCATTCCATCCTTTATAAAAAGTTTGCAAATACACGGACGGCTTGGATGCTGCCATGCAGTACGCACACAGTGTACTCACATGTTCAGGTATGAATTAGCAGCAGAGTACGGATGTGAGACAGAATGTACTGATACGCTGTGTGCGTCTGTGGATGAGATCTTTGCTTCACTGTGTTGAGTCCATAACCTTTTGTCACGACTAATTACTGATGATGGGAATGAGTCATGTTGCCACTTTCCTTGTTTTCTCTCACTTTAGGTGTCATGTTAATGTTTCTTATGACGACAAATAGAAACTTGCTGTTTTTGTCCAGAAATGGGAGCTTCCTCACATGTGAGGGACTCTTAGATTGGCGAACGCCTCCAGGCTTTGCCAACAGGGATCTGTGAATAGATGGAACATTGTGTTCAGAGACACACGCATAGGCACACTCACACACAGACAGACTTGCTTAAGTAACATCTTAAATGGCATCAATGGTATATAAAAACATGGACGAAGGTGTTGCTGCTGATGTGTGAGAGCTTTGTGTTCTCTTGCATCCAAATCATTTTTATGTTTGACTGTTATAGCAGCACACCAAACTGATGCCACTCAGACGGATCCTCATGATGGGTTGAGGGGAAATGAAGATGCCACAGCCTATGGATTACAAGATATCCGTCTGAATCCGCTGAAAAATGGACAACCGTAGATTATAGTTAATACCAGTGTATTCAACTGCCTGAAAGCAAGTTTTAAAAAAGGAACATTTATGTTGCTTCAAAGTTAGGCTCCTTCTGAGGACCTGTGATAGAAGAAAGACTGGACGGAGCGGAGCGGCTGATAGAAGCATCTAGGGCTCGAAGCAGAGGAAAAAAATAGCCGTTGCTGCCCACTGTTAGAGCAATCTGCTGCTCAGCGAAGTTCATCTTTTTGGAAAAGTGGCCTCAGAAGTAAAAAAATAAATAAAAAAGAAAAATACTTTTCAGGATTTAAATTGTTAAATTGAAAGGATTTTTAATAGAGATACAAAGGCTGGTCTGGGCATGAATGATCCTGTCTGTGAAATCTCTATTTGTGATGTGATTCTTCATTGTATTTCATTTATGAAAGCTCCTAATGTGGAAAAAAACACAATGTTCTTTAATAGAGTTGCTATTGGTGGAAAGTTTTCTCTGGAAAACCATAACCAGATTACACTCAGAACATCCTCTTGGATGAGGACTGGGCAGGACTACACTTTTAGATTTTACCAAGTTTATACAATTATCTTTTTTTTAGTACTTTGAGTCCATAAGAGGAAAGAAAGAAGTTGATGAAAATATGATGTACTTCATCTTCAAAGGATGAGTTGTCCTACTGATGGCTGAACATGTGTTGGCTAAACTACTAACTCCTGTTAGATCCTCTCAGAGTTCAGACTGGCTGCTGTCTGATCGCGCGTTAACTTCTCACCTTCTGTGTTTGATCTCTCTCACAGTGGTTGCTATCTTGTTTTAGACAGCTTCTCATTCTTTTCACACAATGCCAAGATGATGGAGACTGACAGTTCAGGAGGCGTGCGTGTACGGGGGGAGTTGGAGCTATCGTAATCAAACATTTAGCTACCTTTTATCATCGCTTTCATTGTTCTGGCAAGACTTGAGTTGAAATTCTTTTTGCCATCTGATGGAGGGAGGCTGTCACGGCACGCTTGCTTCTGTCAGGATGCATCCTTTATGTGCAGAAATGTTTCTTAACTTAAGTGTCAGATGTATCACTAAATTGGGCTCATTTTTACTGATGCATATGCACTTTTGCTAACAGTTTGTACATTGTGATTTAGCTATTGACACTATGATCCTATATACTAGATTTTCACAAATAAACAGTTATCTCTCATTTTAAAAAGTCCTTTAAATCATAACTGATACAAAATATTTTTCTTTAAAATGTCTCCTATGATTAGTGTACAAAGAATACATTTTAAACAATAATTATGTACATATATTTAGTGTTGTTCATTAAATAATTTGTTTCTGGTTTATCTATGCAACAATTATTACTGCTTTTAATGAATAAAAACAATTATGCCTTCAGTTCTTTTTAAACATTGATATTGAATTAAAATTAATATGAAATGATATTGTTTAAAACAATAATTCATAAATGCTATCAAATAATATCTGTACATTTGTATCCGTCAATAAATCCAAGAATAGCACATAAAGTGAAAAAAAATCATTACATTCTTACCAAAATATTTTGGGATCTTGTTTGTTAAAATGAAACTGGAACATGATTTTTTTTTTTTTAAATGTGGTCGATAAACTTAAGTTTATTTGAGTTAAATCAACAGATCCAGCACTAAAAATAAATGTCAGTCACTTGCAAGTTTCTGTCTGTTTTAAAGGAAGTCTGTTCAATTCTTGACTAAAACTGTTTAAGAGTCAGAACTTGACATCACGCATTTCAAACAATAACACCATGTTTGGTTCTTCACTAACATACAGCTTTTTAATCATCGTATAAAGAAAATGATTTATTCTAAGTTATGTATACCTACCTCACTCATTCATTATGAGAGCAGGAAGGAGACAATGACATATAGTCAAACATAACAGGTCAGTGATTTTTCTGGATGTAACGGTAAAGGCCCTCACAGAATATTTTGTTTTTTAAAAGAAAGAAAATCAGAAAAAAGATGCATTTCAGTTCTATTGCAGCATGTTCGTACAAATCAAACCGTCTGCAGCCTCAGACTCCCACATGATATCATAAGAGTTTATCAGGGGCTTTGTTAAAACTGCTGGGATGTGTGGTTGAGCTCACAGTTTCTGTCTGAGTCCTTCAGATGGCTCTTCTCATTTACACTGTCAAACAGAGCAGGACTACTGCACTTATGAGCACAAAGGGAGGCAGAATGATCCATGCAGCGGCGACTTTGCATGTACAGCGGTGCTCATCACACCACTGCGATCAATGCTGATGAAGCTTTTCCAGCTGTTCCAATTCCATCACAAAACACAAAGCATGGCCTTAAACTGTTCTATACAGAGATGGCACCACAAAGGTTTTCCTGAGAGGTTTTTTCTGTTTGAAATCACATGACAAATTGTTGGAATTACTTGTGAAAATGTAACCTGTTTTCTTGTGGGCTTTTTACAAATGTATTTACAGTCTTTGCTGTTTGATGCCCAAGCGTACACATGACTACCGATCAGGATCTGCTCATGGATGGCCCGGCAGCCTCAGCTGTGTTTGCTGCTAAGGGCGTTGATTTAACGCCAAACAAAGACCAAGGAGTTATCAAGGTGTTTATTGTCTCTCCCTCAGTTTTAAAGGTTTCTTTGTGGCTTCTTGAATGGCACAGCTGCTGCAATTGTAGATTACTTGACATGTTTGCAGGTTGTGCAGTGTCCAGGGTTTGATGTGGACCGTCCAATGATTGGGGACAGAGTCACTGTCCATTACACTGGAAAACTGCTGACAGGAAAGAAATTTGACTGCAGTCGGGAACGCAAAGAACCATTCTGCTTCCATGTGGGCAAAGGTAACTGCTCTTGGGCACTAGATTTAATGATTACTTATTGTAAGAAAATCTTAAAAAGTTACAAAAGAAGATGTGTAGAAAGGATGACATAGCCTCTCGTATTAATGTTCTGATTGGTTGTTCTGAATGATTTAGTGCATTTTTCTTTCTTGATTTGTCGAGCCAGCATCAGCGCTGAGAGAAACCTTTACTTTGCCGTAAACAACAAATTTAGGACAAGCGGTGTTGTTCTTGGTAGCAGCTGTGCGGTTCCGTTTTTTTAAATACTGCCGGCGATAACATGTGCAGCTGGTGACCTGTTATAAAAGAAATCCTGTAAACAAGTGAAGCATTTATAAAGTTTTTAAGTTTTAGAGGAACTTCAGCTACACTCTAACAGACAGGAAAACTGAGAGGAAACACTTAAAAATATGACCACATTTCCTAGCAAAGTTTTTCAGTTTTCTTATGACTTGTTTGAAATTGTGCTCATTCTTGCTTCCACACCTTGATATGTTATCTCATTGGTTTGTTTTAGTGGTTTAATAAAATGCCCTTCTGTTCTTGATGGCACTCTTAACTTTGTCTACTAAAGGGTTAAATTATTTTTCAGATTTTTGATGTGAAAGCTCACATGGACATTAAGTGGTTTATGAAAGTGGATGTGATGATAGCTTTAATAATAGAAACGTCTATGATTGTTTATTACTATAGCTGGGAGCAGCTGGTTTAGCAAGAGATTTGTGTTATTATGGCTAAACTCACAACTTTTTATAATCTAGAGTTAAACATTTGCAACTTGGTTTAACCAATACATTGACTTAGTTCCAAAAAACATTCTATTCTAGAACAATTTTTGTTGGTTTTATTAAAAAACAAACAAAAAAAAAACTGAACAAAGGATGAACTTTTATTAAGAATATTACTGTTGGCGTTCTTTTTTAAAAAAAGAAAAATCATGTTTTTTATCAGAAAAAGTTATTTGAAATTGATTCAATAAGACATTTATTCATGGACTTGATGAATTAATATCAGACATTTTATGACTAATTTCTTGAAAATATTAGATTTTTAAAGCCTTAACAGTACAGCAACTACATGAAGAAATAATAAAAAAAAGCGGAATCAAACAATACTTTGAAAGTCATGCACTTACTGTGTGTAGACAGAGCATCATTTTTTCATCAGAATGCTTTAAATAAACACAGGCTCCATTGACTCCAAATAAAGGATTTGCTTCTAGATCTAAATCTAATCTAAAAAATATAATTTTAATGCTTCGAATGATCAATTTGACCATTTATAGTCATATTCAATAATAATCATAATAGTAAAAATTCTATCAACAAAAGCAATAGCTGTATGCAGAGTTTCTGAATCCTTAAGTTTAACTTAAAACATAGACATCAGCTTCACACTCCTTACAGCCCCAGATTTGATCAGATTTGGTTTTTATTATAAGTAGGATTTTGTGGTTTCACACTCATATTGTGTAGTTCTTTATTTCTCTTCTGCTGAATGAAAAAAAGTCCCCTCTGAAATTTAAATCTGTTCTGCTTCCCCTAAAACCTCATTTCAGTCTGAATTCTTCTCCGTGCAGTCAAACTTCAGGTTTTGAAGTTTGTTTTGTCATCCAACAGAAAAATCAGATGTGAATAACACTTTCACAATGGAGCCCATTTTAAACGTAAAGTTCAATTAATGTTAACAGCTGATAACTTGCATGTTGACATTCATTTATTTAAAAAAGCAAAGCAAGTAAATATTTTCATTTCCCCTGCTGGCTGTTACATTTGGCATTCATTCATGTAAGATTTAGTTCCGTTTGAAAATGAGAAGCATCAAGAGTGCAGAAGAAGCTACAGCAAAGAGAAGAGTTGAGCTACTGAAACACATATTTGTGTTCATAAAAGTTTTGAGGCGTTCAAAAAAATCCTTTTCTGTCCAGTTGTTTGCCAAACAGAGTATAACTCGTGGACGTTATTTCACAGGACAAGTCCTGAAGTCATGGGATATCGGCGTGCTGTCCATGCAGAGAGGTGAGGTGTGCACTCTGCTCTGTAAACCTGAATATGCGTACGGATCTGCTGGAAATCCAGACAAAATTCCTGCCAACTCCTCAGTAGTTTTTGAGGTAGGTGTGTTTATGGGATTTTTTTGTTGATTCAAATGTTCCTTATTTGTCATGTAAGACAGTTTATTCATAACAAACAGCAGAAGGTTTATTGAGGCTTTATTACAGGAGGAAGGGGCTCCTCATCCCCACTAGCAGGGTAATATTGTGTATGTCAAATACAGAATTATAGTTCATTTAAATGTTAATTATCAACTAAATAAAAGCTGTATTTTCTTACAGCTAGGCTACATTATCTTGTGACAGCAAAAACCTGTTCAGATTCTCATAGAGTTCCAAAATCTTTATTTAGAACAACGGTAACATTTAAAAATGTGATCATTTCATTACTTATCTATCTATTCAATCAAATTTGATCATTTGATCATAGAAATGCTTTATTTTTAAGGATTTATTTGCATAATTAAATGCTTTTTATAATATATTGGAGTCTCTTCACATTTCAGGATTTAAATTAGCATTTTCTTTGGTTTCTTTTCAACTTAATGCCTTAACAGTTATTGAGGAATCGGTTTGAGTTTTTGTAAGAAATAGAAAATATTTTACCCTTCCATAAGTTTGACCAACTTTTCAACCATCTATTAGTTTATCACTGAAGTGCTGTTAAGATTTGAAGCTTTTTCATTTTTTTTATCCAATAAGAAGAAGTGAATTCCTTTTGAAAGTGGGTCTTTCTCAATGTAGTTAGTTGAATCAATTTATTAAGACAATAAAAACTTAAGCTGTCATAAAATGCTAATTTGACAAGTTTTTGAAGAAAAAACATCGCAAAAAAATCCTAAAAATTAAGTTAATATTGTAGCATTTTAGACATAAAAATATTTCTAATTGAACAGGAATTAAATGTATTGAGGCAACAGTCTCAAAAGCTGCAAAAAGGGTCAACGATGTCTGAAATAATTGGAATTAAGTGGGAAAAATAAGACATTCCACAAACTGAGTCCCCCAATCTATTAATATGTGGGATCTCTTTAGGTATGGTGCATTTCTTTTACAATCCCAAATTCAGCATCTGCAGCCTGACGTGCTCTAGATTATGCAATTGATTTCTATTTTCTTCCAAGGTCTCCCACTTTGTTTTAGTCATTAAACTCCAACTCTCTTCCTACATGTGATCTAATAACAGACACTGAGTTTTGCAGAGCTGCAGATTTGCATTCTGCTTTACATTTACGTTTTGTCGGAGACAAAATGTGATGTGGTGTTCCTTCACATGAACAGATGGAGCTGCTCAGCTTTGAGGGGGAATCGCTGACAGATGACGGCGGCATTGTGAGGAGAATAAAGATCAAAGGGGACGGTTACAGTCAGCCCAACGACGGAGCAAGTGTCGATGGTAGCAATGCACTCAGTTTTTTTGTGAAAATTATGTAAATTCAACAGATAACTGTTTTAGATTATAATGTCAAGGGTTAATTTAAGCCAAATGCTCTACAGTGTACCTGGAGGGACGGTGTGATGGATGCCTGTTTGACAGCAGAACCGTCAGCTTTATCGTTGGTGAGGCTGAAGACAAAGGCATTCCTCTGGGAGTAGACAGAGCCATGGACAAAATGCAAAAAGGAGAGTGCTGTTTACTTTACTTGAAACCAAAGTAAGTTAAAGCACACACGTTGGAATGTTTTCAATGTGCACACTGGGTTTTTAATGTGCCTAAAATTCATCATTCATTTAGAAAAAACAAAACAGAATTTAAAGTATCTTTAGTTAGATTACCGTAAGTTGCGTTTTTATCGCATAGCTTGGCCATGGGTGCTTCTTATACTCAGGTTTGACTTTAAATACGATAAAAAAAATGCAACAACCAGTAGAGGGCACTATAGGTGTGTGTTTCAGTATTTTTTGACTGACTGACAGCGATGCAGCAGAAGTCTTATGTTGGGCTTGGTGGAATTGTTCCAAAGCGACACGGAGGATGAAGAATGAAAAAGCTTTAGTTCTTTGAAGTGATATGAAAAGTTGAGTTGACTTGTTAGTTTTATGCTGTGGTTATCTGAATAATTGTTCAAATGTTGCGCTAACATACTAGACATCTATGCAACTCCTCCTATGTTTCAGGAGGTTAAATAAGCATCAATGTATTCCAGTGGTGAAGTGTGCAATATTTCAGTCTATTAATGTTCTCTATTTCGTTTTTATGATGAAAGGTCTGTTCTTGTTCCTATGTTTTGTTAAATAAATTTCTGACTGATATGACTTCCCCTCCTTTTTTATGATGTATTTTTTGGCTGCTGCAACTTGCACTCTGGGGTGACTTAGAGCCAGAAAAATACAGTAGTTTACTTACCTTCCTGTATTTGCACATAATGTGTGTTTAAAAGAAACAAGTATTTAACTCTGCAAATGACTGGCCTCAACTACTTTCTAGTAGTACTACTAGTTCTTTCCCTTAATCGTATATTTAAACAAATTCATCTTCCTGTACATCAGCAGCTGAACACACTGCATTTAACAGTCCTTTCCTCAGAGGATTTCATGTGGTGCCAAACCCTCACCCTTACTTTCACACTCACTTCAGGCTTTGCAAAATAGAGATGAGTGCTGGAAATTCATTGCACAGAGATGTTACTGACTTTAAAAACAAAGCCAGAAAAACAGCAGTGTCACCTAAAAGAGGAAAGTAAAATCAAATACATCCTTATTAACAACCGGTCTCCCTCAAAGACTATAGATAAGGCACTTTTTAAACAGCTATTTTCTTTTTTTGTGTCTGGTATTACGTGGACAGCTTATGACTTTTACCATAATTTTCATGTGAGACATTTAGGCCTTACATTCAGAGTGAAAACTACTCATTTGCTTGTAAAAACCTTTTGTGCATGTCATTATTAACAACTTTGTGTGCTCATTTGTGCAGGTATGGCTTTGGAAGCAAAGGTAAACCAGAATACAAAATTGGACCAGACAGTGATATTGTGTATGAAGTAACCCTCAAAGACTTTAGAAGGGTGAGTACAAGCTTCTACTTTACTTTGATGACTAGAAATCAAAGTTTTTTTTAACTGATTAAAGCAGGATATATAATTTATTATTCCAGTTTAAATCCATTTAGCAGAATGATGAGCAAACCAAGTGTCCGCTGACATGGAAAACTTACTCCTTTATGTCTGTGTTGATGTTAAGGCTAAAGAATCCTGGGAAATGGACTTGAACAAAAAGGTGGATTTAGCTCCTGGAGTTAAAAATAAAGGGAATCAGTATTTTAAGGTATAGTCTTAATTCTGGACTTTGGTCTTGAATATGTTACTCTTGTTTGCATTGTTCTAATGAGTTATTACACTCTGTTATCAGACAGGACAATATCAGCAGGCAGTCATCCAGTATCAGCGCATCATTTCCTGGTTGGAGATGGAGTGTGGGACTGGAATAGAGCAACATAAAAGGATACAGGAATATGTAGTGACAGCCCACCTGAATTTGGCCCTGTGTTTCCTCCGACTGAAAGAGTTCTCCCATGTGGTGGATAACTGCAACAAGGTACACAGCATGAATGATGACGCTCCACACCAAAACTGCAGAACTGCAGCAGCTGCTTGATATTTACTTCATACAGTACATTTTGCTGCAGTGTGCCTCTTTTACCACACGTGTGTGTCTTTGTTACAGGTTCTTGAGCTGGATGAAAACAACGAGAAAGCTTTTTATCGTCGCGGGGAAGCCAGGCTCTACCGCAACGAGTTCAGCATAGCAAAGGAGGACTTTCAGAAAGTTCTCCAAGTCAACCCCGCAAATCAAGCAGCTCGCACTCAGATATTAATCTGTCAGAACAAGATCAAGGAACACCATGAACAGGACAAAAAGATCTACGCCAACATGTTCCAAAAGTTTGCAGAGCAGGATGCCAAGGTCCGTAAACTCTCTGTTCTGGGCTAAAAATAGTCCAGCACTCGCACTTTTTTTTTTTTACAACTTTTCTTTTCTTCTTCCTTTCATTTCTTCAGATACTTTCATAGTTCAACACTAACATTTTTGCATGTTAAAAAATAATCCCATATTAAATGTAAATATACTTTGGCCTGAGCAGAAAAGACTCTCATCCAGACTTTATTATTTTGTACATCCAAATGATGGATGTACAAAATAATAACAGTTTCACAGTAGCAGGAAAACGAGAATATTTTCAAATGAATCCTAAAATGATGACGGAAATCTGAAATTCAATTTAAAAGTTCTTCTGGTTCTACTTTGCTGCTAACTAAATACACATATCAAACGTTAACATAAGATGGTATGTTTTACTAAAATTAAAATTATTCTTTCTTGTTGTTTGTGTGGATCTGATGTAGATATTCTAAGAATAAATTGTTGACTAATTGTGCTGCTGTATACATTTTAAATCACACTGAAATCTATAGGTTTTGAGCTGTGTTATACTGACCCCTAGTGTTGAAAACACTTATTTTCACTTCTGAAGTTTAGTTGAAAAGAATCAGATGAGATGAAAAGCAATCATTTTTTATTTTTTAACAGACTGGAAAGACAAAGAGGAGGCGGGACGATATTGTGAGGACCACCATGAACGGGGAAGCAGGCATTAAACGACGACGAAGGAGTCAGGACACTCTATCGTAGCGCTGACATTTGAAAAGGGAGAAGAGAACCCCTCCTGTCATGAGAACAGAGGCAGGAATGAAGTTCAATAAAAGCCTCTGATCCAAACCCTTTTTATCCCAAAATCCACCGTGACCATTCCTGCAAACAAAGCAAAGTGCAAGCAGGGAAGTTTCCAAGCCAAATAGCATTACCCTGTCAAGTCAACGTTGATTTGCCAGGGTTTTCGTCCCAGTAGAGACAGCTCTACAGAGTCACCTTTTTTTTACTCCTTTGGCCCAGGATTTTATTTTAAAATAATATTTAATTTCTTTTATAACACTGAGGAATACCTTTTTTTTTGTCATTAGGCTGCTGTGTAGAGTTGACATGTGCCTAAACAGTGTCTCGCTTATTCCAAGACCAGACTCGCTGGCCTCAGACCTCTGACTTGTATTTGGTATCAAGCCTTTTTGCAGGCAGCTGCATGCATGTTTCAGGAGGTATTTGGGATCCAGACTTGAAACTTGCTAATTTTTAATGTGCAATATGTATTTTGGGTAAAACGTGTCTTATTAGCTTAGAGGCGTCCAATAAAAAAAAACAAAAAACAGCAAATTAGACATTACTGTGTACAGACAGAATAGCGATCTGTTGACAACAATCTCCCTTTGGACCTGTCTGAGTGGAGTTTGCATGTTCACCTCCAGCCTTCCTGGATTTTTTTCCAGGTATTCCAGCTTCCTCCTACAATCTAAAAACATGCATGGCGGCTGTTGGTTTCTGTATTGCCAAAATATGACCTGTCCAGGATGTCATCTGCCTCTTTGCCCTTTAAAAGATGAGACAGAAACCAATTGATTCATTCTCTAAGAATAACCAATTGGGGGGGAGTTACAAGAACGAGCTTTTATTTTGCATTCTGGCAATGCAAAAAAGATTACAAATCAAGTGGCACCAAAGGTGCCATGTTTATTGCTGTTCTAAATTGTTGATTTCTAGAAAATAGTGGAAAAGTTGGAAAAAGCACAAATTACAAACCTCAAACTGAGATAAATTCCCAGCTTGTAATTTGAAACTGTAGATCTTTATTTTTTAAACATGTCTATAGCGGAACTTAAACTGTGGTGTGGAGTGGTTTCCTTCCAGAGATGCAATGCAAATTGAAGACTTTGTTTCCCCAACATGACAATGATCGTGCACTTAAAGAATGTAAACTTAATGCATTCTTCTCTATTGTGTCTACTCAACATATCAAGAGTTTTACTTGTAAAAAGCCAGAGTGGTACTGTAGGTGAACAAACGTAAATGTCGATGAACGGATAAACTCTGTGAGCTGATTACATTTCGAGTTGTTGGCAGCTGCAAATATCTTACTAGAAAAAAATAAAGAAAAGTTGTTTTTTCTTCCACAGCTGCAAAAAAAAAGAAAAGAAAAATGGATTTATAACAAACAAAAAAAATGTCCTTCTCTCAGCTGCAAAGATGTAAAAATAATAGAAACAGAAAGTTTTTCTGCTTCTATCAAAGCCCAAAGACGTGCACCAGTGATAAAACAACCATCTGCTTGCTAAAGCCAATTATGAGAAAAGGATGAATGTTTACACCCCATAGCTTTAATGGGACTTTGAGATTGAGGACTCCGATATTATTTCTCTAATGTGCTCACTCTGTTTAGATATGCAAATTTGCTTTATAAAGAAAACAGCACAATCGTCAAGTTCTGGAAAAAAAACAAAACCTCTCAGCAGCAAAAGCACTGCTTTATCTCAGATGCATAAAAGGATCCCAATCAAACTTGAGGGGGATTCACATTGGAATTAAAGACTCTGACCCACTTCCAGGGCCAGTCCTTTGCATGTGGGAGAGGGACATAGAACCTGTAGTTGCACTTTGAACCCATTGAAGTTTAATGAGTTCTTTTTCAGCTCTGGTGTTGTGATTTACCTACACAGTGCAGTGATTCTTTTACCCTCAATCCCAACATTAGTGTTTCTTTACATCACACTCAATCCATTTATTCTATTTTTTAAAAAAAGATACATTTTTAAGCATGTGTATGGTTTTTTAGCAGGCGATATTGCACTTTGGTAACTGTCAAACCAACACTGTTATATTTTCATGAGATGTTCAGATCAAATCTGGACGGAAATATTAAGATGTTTTATAAACATTGGTTGGTTCTGAATGAAACCTTTAGCTGTCTTAAATATTTTATGTAAACAAAAGAAAAATGAAAAAGCAGAAAACAAAGTGACAAAAGTGTGTGTGTGTTTCAGTGTACTGTATATCATTGTATGCTAGCAAGGGTTTTTAAACAGCTTGTTGCTTAATGTTTTCAAGTCCTGCTGGCTCTAAACATTCAACTATTTTGTAAATGAGCATGAAGTACTTTTTTCTTTCTAACCATTATAAAGTGTAGTTTAGAATTTACAGACTCTTTTGTCCGCCTGTCAACTGCAACTAAAAATTAAACATTTCCGTTCTTCTTAGCGCCATTTTCATCATTCTGTATTCTGTTAACTTTCAAAAAAGAAAGTTTAAAAAAAAAAAGATTGAAAATGTGATTTTCACAAACACCATACAGTGCAGGTGTGTGACCTGCCGTGTGCTGTGTATGATTGATTTTTATCATTATTATAGTTTACTGTCATGAAATGTGTTTACATGTGAAAAAGATAATTGTTTTGTCATGAAATGATTGGAGTTTTAAACTGGCATTTGTGCAAAAAAAAATATTTTCAGACAAATAGTACACATGAAATCTTTGTCTGTGTCGTCCTTATACATACTTGCACGTTTCACACATACATGGGAAGTTTAAAGGACTTAAAGGACAAAATTTAGAGTAATCCTAAAGTATAGTAGAACTTTAAGTGAAACTTTCAGTGGAAGTGAAATGTACTTTTTAAAAATAGTTTTATTTCATTTAATTTTTTTCTTAAAACAGATAGTGAACATATATTTTTAAAATGTGCCAAAATGTATTACCTTAAGGTATAACGATAACCCTAAGGTATAGAATTCCAAGCTAAAGAGGCTGCACGAAAGCTTGTGTCAACATTTAACATCAAGATAAGGGAAATAGACATAGATTGTGCTGCATGTGTATCAGAGACACAAGCAGATCGGTACGCAAGCAACACAAAACGAGAGGTAATATTTATGACTTTAACATGCTTTAAAAAGTTCTACATGTTTGAGAGCAGCGTAAATAAAATGGTTTGATGTTCCAAAACTGAAAATGTACACAATTAAAGCTGATACACTGAAGGCTCCTATTCTCAGGAGTTGTTATTACATAGTAACTGATGCTGAAGAACTTTGAAAGTGGTGACTCTCACCGATGTTTGAAAACCAGGTTAGTATTATGCATTCAAATTGTTTTTCACAAGACAACAGCACCATTTGTTTTCAGCTTCTTTGTATTCACTCGACTGAACAAGTGTCATTGAATTCAGTCGGTTTTGGTGCTGATTTCCATCAAAAATAGAATATTTACTACAGATTACTAATAGGTGCTTGTTAATAAGAACATGTCTGTCTTTAGAATGACAAAACAGTTTTCTCATTTTAAAATAATCTACATCAAACTGATGATCTGCATCATGGTATATTTCCTTTGTTTTTTAAATTATTTAAAAAAAAAATTTTTTTACAGCAAAAAATATATTTCTATTCAAAATAATGATAAACTTCAAACATATTTTGTCATTAACAGCCCAGATCTTTTATTTTTTTTTAAATCTTAGTACTACTGCAAAGACCATTCAGGATTGAGGCCTTTGCTCAAAGGCACACTGCTGGGAATCTGTCCCACTTAAAACAGCAGGGCTTGATCAGAGACCTACAGGTCAGTAGGTTGGATCACTGATCAATTTCTATTTTAAACACATTTTCCTAATGAAATTAGACATTTTAATGATTTTCAGCCAGTGAATTACAGGGAAGTATGAATAAACCACAAATGAAAGATGAATATTACCACCTGCTTTTATTAATGATCATATTTAAAGAAACAGCAAAGATAAATCATAGAAAATTTTACACAACACCCAAGAATGAAATTAAATGAAAATTATAAATCCTTATGAATAATGTCGTAGTTTTTCATTGAAAAGTAGTGATTAAAAATATTTGAAGAGCAGTGAATTAAAAAATAATCTTACTATACAGTATATTTACAACATGTTGTAAACAGCACTTCGCTTTACAGATTTAAAGTGGATCAGATGTGAAGTTACACAATGACAAAAATACTGACCTACAAAATTGATGCACATTTTTAAATAAACTATATTTTAAACAGTACAGTAGATCACCTGGTAACTTTGGGCATGTTACTGGATATTTGTTGGATAAATATAAGGATATAAATATACATATCTTTATATAAACATTGGATGGAGATTTAAAAATATATATTGTGTACAACTTTTAAAAAAGTGTGTGGCTAGAGTGAGGGTAAAACAAGGTAAAGTTACATTATTTTACCCTCATAATGCTCATCAGATGCTTCACTTTTTCACCTTACCTGTAGCAATCTCAATAAAACATTTCACTGACAGCTGGGAACACTAATGTCAACACATTTGGCGAAAAACTTTTCGTTTTCACAGCTCAGGGTTCAAAGAATCACATGACAACCAACTGCTGAGAATTAAATATGAAGAAATTCCAGGAGCAGATTTTCTTTTTTTACTTCTGTCACTCTCACTTGTACTTTTGCTACTTCTTCATGCAAAGGTTTTTTTTTGTGTGCATATTTTACCTTCCTTATAATAAATTGTGCACTTTTGGGTTGAATGCTTTGTGAAAAAGCAGAAGTGGATTAGATTTTCTTTGGGATAAAAATATTTCAACAGTTTAGCTTTGTTGTGCAATGTATGAAAACATTTTCATTATAGATGTTCTCTTAATTTTTAGCTATGATGCTTTATGATCAAAATGTGTTATGAATTTACACAAATAAAAACATATATTTAACTGATTTAGCTAAAAATGTAGACTTTTTGCAATAGTACCTGTAAGAAAACTAGTAACAAAAAAGGAAACATTTGCATTTTTGAGATCAATCTAAAAAGTGCCTAAACTGTTGAAAGTGAGTAAAATGTTAGGTTACCTATCTGTTTTGTCACACCCCATCAGCAGCAGTGGGCTCACAGAGGGGTGGGCTCTACTTAAAAAGCTTCCTGCATCCTGCGTACAAAATGTCTTCAGCGGGTTTGGTTTTTTTGCTTAGAGTGAAAGATCTCATGATGTTAATATACCATTTTACCCCATGCTGAGGGGAGATCATGATATTTTCAGCAACTCAAGAGCTGTTTTCTCTGGTTTTGTCAGAGGAAGGTCTTCAGATGGAGTGCATAAAACAGAGATTCTCTATAAAGGAAAAATTTTGTTTTAGTTAAGAACCAAACATAGTTATTTATGAGTTATAATCATCTTTTAATGAAGAGATTGCTCACCTGTCGCAGTGTACCAGGAGTAACAGACAGATTGTACAGCATCACTGCGGGAACAACCAGTGTAGATGAAAGAGTAAACCACCAGCCAAGTGTGTAACCCCACCAAGGATATTCGATTTTGTTGTTGAACTTCAGAGGAGTGTACTTGACCAACGAGAAGATGAAGGTTCCCTACAAAAAAAAAAATGAAAAACACACTTAAAAAATGTAAATATACTTACTTAATAATAAACAATCATTTGTGAAAAATTGGATCAAATGGGTTTTACTTTCAGGAATTCACATGTTTGGTTCTTACATAGGGAGGACTACAAATGTAATTGAAATAGAGAAAAAAGACAATAATAAAACATTTCTTGTTAATTAAAAATATTAATTAACAACATTTTATCTACACATACTAATTTAGCTCATTTAAGCTCATGTTTCTTTATGGCAGAATTCATCTTCACTGGCCGAAATCTTCTTCCAAATAACATTAAGTTCCTGTTCTACACGATGTACCAGCAGTAAAGAAATAAAAAGACAAGCTGATGGATGACCTCCATTGTTGTTGCTTTTCTACAGTAGTTGTCACACCACAATGACACGCTAGCGGTCTACACCACGCATGTGCTGTGAAAACAAACCACTCAGTGGAAGCGAAGCTTAACTGAGTGAAAACACTCGCCAGAAATAACTGGACTGTTCCGTCCCACTCCTTACCGGACCGGACCGCTCAATGAAAACTAGGCTAAAGCCACTCGTCTAAGTCTCTTCAGACTTTGTCATTTTCTTAAGAGTAACCATATAGTGATTGCTTTTTATACATTGGTAAAAGAAATTTAAAACTCCAACCCAAACAATTTTCTATGTAGATTTGCTTTTCATTTCTATTTTCTTTAAAATCACGAGTAATTTTTGTATATTTACAAGATTATTTTCATAATAAAATAGATTTTTGGGTTCCAAGATCCAAAATTTGTTAGTCTTGACTGTAAGTCTGGACAGTTTTAAGACATTAACTGGATTTATGTGGTTTTACCGCAATCAGATGTCAGCCCTTTTCAGTTTTTTTAGCTTAGTACCTTAGATATACTGCTGGCTGTATCTATATTCATGTAAAGTAGAAAAAAAAAAACAAGAGTCTTCTATAACGACCTATTCCATTCAAATGTTCATTTTTTTAAAAATTGTAACAGAAAAGAGTAAAACAGAGCAGAGAATAACAGAACACAATAGAACGGAAATTAATAGAAAAGAGAAGAACTGAAAAAAAAAACAGAACAGAATGGAAAAAAAATAGAACAGAATATCACAGAACACCGCTTTTCCATCAAAAGATTTTGCTCTACGCCGGGACATGTCTTGATTTGATTGAGTTTTGTTTACCTCAGAATCCAGTCTGAATGTGGGCGATTTTGTTGTAGTAAGGCGGCCCAAAACACAGAGGGCGAAATGTAAATACCATAAATCAGAGAAGAGCAAGATCATGCAGGATAAAGAACGGCTGAGGGGAAAATGGCTGGACAGAACAGAATGGAAAAGAACGACGCAGAAAAGAACAAAACAGATGGAAAAGAACCAGAAAAGCTAACACAACAGGCCAGAGAAGAAAATTACTTACCAAACAGATCACTGGGGTAACATATTTCAAGCAATACTTAATGACAGATAAAGGTCTGTATCCAATCATGTCTTCAATGATGTCATAAAATTGATCAATACCTTTGGATAAAAGGATGAGACAAATAAACTTAGGATTTTTTGTAAAGAAAAGATTTTTCTCCTTATTGTAGATAAACTCACCATACACCCATGCTATACACACAGACTGCAGCAGAGCAAAGAGAAGCAGAGTCATTCCACTGCAGGCATAATAGTCAAACACCTGAAAGATATAAAGTCCACCCTGTGGAGAAAGCATCAGCTTAGACACCTTCCAGTCTTTGTATAGCCAGTGTATGCTGATATGTAGTGATCTTACCTCTGTCGTCATTACAAGCCCAATGAGAAAACAGATGACACAGATGAAGAGTAAGAGAAGTTTACGTCGATGGCCGACTTGGAAGAAGGTGGGATTTAAATCAGAAATTGCAGTTGCAAGAGCCTCCAAACCCACAAACTGAAACACACAGACCAGTTATTTTTTATTAGCCATAAAATACAAACATCAGGACAAAGCACGAGCATGTTTAAAAACTCAGAAAGAGCTCTTGGTATATACTTGATTAGTAATGGTGAACAAATATTAAATCAATAATAAGCATTTGCTGAATATTACACAGAAAATTGTTTTAAACCTATATTATGTAAATGTTACACCCATGGGAGATACATACAAAACATTTGAGAAGTTTTCATTTGAACACAGAAGCTTTATACGACAAGCCCTGGTTTACCTTCTTAAGACCTGAGCTAACTTTTAAGCTAACCCTCTATACACAGTCACAGGATCCCAGTAAAGCAGAGTTACTTACTGGGATAATACATCCCAAAATGTGATTTCCATGCATGTAGATGCACAGGTCTTAAAGTGGTTAAATAAAACCTGATGATATGAACCAGTGCAAATGGGTGAGGCAATATGTAATGTAACGGAATCATTTTTTTTTACACATCTGTTTTTCTGTGTGACAGCTGAAGACCCGTTTCATCTAAAACTATAAATTTATGTACAGGTATGAAGACAAATGACTGCACATAAACACCATAATGACTCCACCCACTGTTGGCATTCAGTAGGTGAGGTGCGTTATAAGATGCCCTTTTTCCATTTCTGCACTTTACCAGTTCTAGCTATAGTTAAATTGTAATGAAAAAGTTGTTCTTAATCACACATATAGTTCATTGGTTATATTTAGTGCTTTGAGAGTTTCAAAGCAGCACCAAAAGTTTGGGGTAGGTCTTTGGGAGTGGGGTTGCCAATGTTTCCAGATGTACTTGCCATCTTTGACTAAATTGTATTGATTGGTCTGTCTTCAGAATTCAACACTTATACTGTGCGTTTACATCCATCCTGTGAAAGGGGTACAGAAGAGGACGTCTACTTCAGCTGTGCAATGATCCTGTTCCCATTCAGGTGTAATGCTGAACTGTTGTGATAACAGCAAATGTCAAGAACAATGTCAAAAAGGAGTCTACATTTATTAAGGGAAAGACATCCACAATGACCGTATTTGTACTGCGTTTAGCTGGGACACAGCTCTTGCACTTTTTGGGAAAAATAGGTAGTCTAGTGTGTTACTCTGCACTCTGGGGGGAAAGATGTAAAGTCCAACAGGACCTAATCAAAGAAGAAAAACAGATGAACTACCTGACTGTCCAAGCCTAGCAGGATGACCATAATGAAAAAGAATATTGCCCAAAGTTGAGGAAGAGGCATCAAGGTGACCGCTCGAGGATAGGCAATGAACGCCAAGCCAGGCCCTGTGCAGGAAAAAATACAAAGTATATTTAACAGTTCAGCTGGAATCACAATTTGTATTAATTTGGATATTTTATTTCTTTAAACTTACCTGACTCTGCCACCTTTGATATGTCTGTTTGCTGCTCAAAAGCCATAAATCCAAGAACAGAGAAGATGGCAAAACCAGCTACGAAACTCGTTCCACTGTTCAACAGGCACAAATACACACAATCCCTGGAAAATAATAGAAACCTTAACTCTAAAAATAGTATCACTTTACCATAAAAAATGATGTTATTTGTCTAATCTGACACATTTTCCTGCATGAAATGTTTTTATAAACTTCTCAAAAAGTCTAAAGATACAGATCAAATTCTGTTTATTAAGTTGAAACAACTTTATATAATTTGAACCAATACTGGTTTTGAATTCACAGTTTCTTATGCATGAAAGAAAATACATGAAATTTTTTAGCATTTCCAACTTTGGACCATAACTCACTTGTAACAGTTATTGTTGTACTTATTGTAGCTCCCCAGTGCAGTAAGACAACCAATGCAAATAGCATAGGAGTAAAATATTTGAGTGCCCGCATCCATCCACACCTGTAACACGAGAACAGATAAAAGGGGTAATATAAAGATATAAAAGACATAAAACTAATAAGTACGTTAAAATAAATGATTAGAAAACAGTCTGAAAAGGTTTAGATTTAAAGCTGATGACATTTGAAACAATTTTCATTGGAAATGGAAGAAAAGTCCTCGACCTTCTTCACCTTTGCTTCCTAAAGTTCCTGTTCAACTTGAGAAACTGTACTTGTGCTCACCAATGCTCACTTCAGACCTCAGTCTAACCTCATAAACTCTTTCCCATAACTTCGTTGTGAGAGCCATCAGCTTCATTCCTCTATAGTTTCTACAACTACAATGAACAATGCTGTCCAGTCTTAAAAATGGACACCAGCAGCACACTTGTCCTCTATTCCTCAGGCATCCTCTCACTTTATGATCTCGGTAAACATCCAGCCAGTAACTCTATTGCCACCTATTTCTTTTCAGCCTGCTGAAAAGTTTTGTTGAAGGTTGTTATTAGTTGTGTCTGAACTCCTTTAGTACTCACTAGTTAGTGCACTAAACAGTTGTGCTCACAATTTTATATAGCTGTCTGAATCTACAATTAAAAATCCAGTGCCCTAGAAATTTTCCAGACGTTTCTGCCAAAAACCAGTGTGCATCCATGCTCATTAGATTTGTATATATAGACCACAATGGACTATTGGAACAATTTCTTTTTTAATAATTTCATTTTTACTCCGGGAAATTGGTGATGCCAAATATGCCATTTAAAAAACAAAAAGTTGCAAGCATGGTGTTTGAATTGTTTTTAAAATCAAGGGCACTAGATAATCCCCCACTATGTAGTTTTTTAGTAGTTAAGGAGTAGGGAGAGATCTCAGACAAAGGCATTGTGTTTTATTATCCTGAGTTTTTAGTTCTCCTTTGTTTTTTCTCTATTTGATCTGGTCTGTGGGACAGTTTTGCTTTTGGAGTTATTAAGGATTTTGTATTCTCTGGATTTACGAGACTGCTTACCTTAGGACGGAGTAAAGAGGATCCTTATTATGTAGCACTATTTCTTTGGAGAGTATTATTCTTTGCCGGACTTCTGACACTTTTATCTTTCACTGAGGTCAAACCCCAAGGTTCCATGTTTGCTTAAGACTATTTCTATGATCCGAGGCTGGTGACAAGCTTCCAGTGGAAACTCCAGTTGAGATCGGATACCTTTTTTGTTTTGTTTACTTTATTATAATTCTGTTATCACTTCCGCCTGTCTTTGGACTGTGTTGGGCGGTCCTCTTCAAATCATTACAGAAGGAATGCTGTCAGGACTAACTGGCGTCTTCCTTTCTTCCTTCAACCATAAGTGGCCCAGTTTCCAATGGAATCTTGTAAGTAATCAGTGCCAGTCATTATTAACCTTACTCATAATTGATTTAATATGACATTTCTTATGATTCTCATATGAAGTTTAGCTTTGGTTTTTACATCAGATGCCCTTCCTGATCCAACCCTTTGCAATTACACAGACTTAGGCACACAAAAGCACTGGACTGCACCCCCTTGTGGTTGCATATAAAAACAACTCAAGTTTTTACACGGTTAAAATACATAAACCAGATTTTTGTAGGAGGGACTTTGTAGGAGTGTTGATACCTGTGGATCAGTAAGACGAGCTGAATCTGGATAAAGGTAAAACCTGATTCCATTCCAGGCCCCAGGGAGTGTGAGTCCACGAACAAGCAACACGGCCAGCATCACATATGGAAATGTAGCAGTAAAGTAAACTACCTGCACATGAGTCAAAGACAGAAATGAAACATTTGTGAATTCTAATTTTGTCATGTTAGTTATTTTAATAGCTCGTGTGGTCAAACTTGTCATGTTCAAAAGCATGAAAAAATAAATTTTTTAAATGTAACTCTACTTTAAAAGCTGATTAGACAGAAGAATAGTTGGCTGCTTCATGCTGGAACCATTTACACCTCACCTGATTGCCTAATGGCTAGGAAGTGGTTAAATGCAGCTGAAATTACTTTAAAAAGTAATTCCAACAATTAATTTCAGTTCTTAGAGGCTACTTCCCTTTCCCTGGGTCATACAACTGAATCAGTTTTAGCTTGGCATGATCATAATAATTTTTAACAGCATAACAAGATCTTTTTATATTCATAATAAATCATTTTGCATGTAATCTGAATTGACTTTGAAAATAATTCACTACCCCGCAAAAATAAAAGCATAATGGGAAGACCTGATTACATTGTGTTGAAACAAGACAACCTTTCAGTGTAAACATGTCTTGGTATTTTGTGAATAATTAAAATAAATAGAATCCTTGTTCAACCTTGCCAGTAGACTTCACTCCTTTCCATACACAGAAGTAACAGATGACCCAGGATAAGAGGAGACATAGAACCAGCTCCCATCGAATACTGCCCAACTCATTGATGTCTCCTGTGATATTCAAAATTCTTCTCCTGTAAATCACACACACACAAAATCACAATTTCCATAATTCAACAATATGTAGTGTATTTTTTTTTCTTTGTTACTTACTCCCAGAACTCTCTCACTGGAGATGTTGCATTTTCAGACAAAGTCATGTTAAAATATTCAGGACTTTGTTGAAACTCCACACAATTGTCTGAAATGTTGAGAATATGTTGACAGAATGAGAACAATTAGCATATTCCATTAAATTCAGTCACTTTTAAGTCAACATGGATTACTGTGCTGCAAACATAAATATATTCACGTGCACAAATTGTTTCAGTGAGTTTTAGTTTGGGGTAGAAGGCGTACTTACCATTAGGCAAAAGACTTTAAACAAATATACAAAAATGTATAGGAGTATGTTATTCTAGAACTCTGTTGTAGTTTACTATTCTGCCAGATTCCTCAAAACCTTATGTAAAATGCCTATTTGTGCAAAAGGTAACCTACAAGAATCAGTTAGACACTGAAGCTTTTTAGAGCTATAAAAGCTTATTAAAGGTATAAAAAGATATGAAAAGCTATGATAAACTATTAAAAGCTGTGAAAAGCTAGAAAAAAAATGTAAAAAGTGCATCTATTAAAATCTTCAAAAAGTTCACTCCAGTTCACGTATTTTTCTGAGACGGTCAACAGGCACTTCTGCTCAGCTGTGGTTATTTAGAGCTTTTTTTGCCATCATGGGTGAGTAAATAACCTTAAAAAATATTTCCGTCACATTTCTGTTACCAAGAAGTTAGTACACTTCTTTAATTTATCTGTTGTTGAGACAAAGAGAGAAGTGTGTGTAGATCAGACACGGGTCTGATTAGGAAGTATGATCGTGATTAATTTATTATGTCAAGATTATAAGCTTGACATCTTGACTGGTCACCAACTGCTCTCTGCCTCTCCTTTGTTGATTGTGTTTTTACACCCAAAACCACACCCCTCTTTCTGTAGTCGGCCCACTACGTTGATCTGTGTGTGTCTGTTTGTTCTTTGTGTTTGTTTTCATCTCTACAATCTGTTTAGATATAAAAATATGATCACATTTGCCAATCGCTGTACCATTTAGTAAAAAATTGGTTATATTTTGAAAATTGACCGGATTTTCTTGTGTGCCTTGGTGTAACCTCCTGCCAGAATTGACCAGACGCAAAATGATCGCTGCACGGCACGTGCCGGCCGCGGAGGACCACAGCACTTCGCATGTGGTGCGAACTACACTATAGGTTAACAGGAGTGCGAACGGAAGCAAATCTAGAAAATCTAGTTTCTCATTATTATTTTACTCTATCATGAAAAACCCAATTCACTAAAATGACATACGACTGCTCGTGTGAAAGTGTTCCCTCCTCCCTCATCAATGGAATATTCCATCAACAGCAAGTTAGCAGCAGAGAGACTCTTGGAAAGAAAAAAAAGCTATAATCAAGCAATTGTGAAAAAGGAAAAGATAAGCAGAAAGCAAGAAATTTGTTGCCTCACTTCCAAAAGTGCAGAAAAATAAAACAAAAAAAACCCCAGACAAAATCAAGGCAACTCAAAATGAAAACAAATACATTAAAGAATCCAAATTGAGCAGAAAAGGAGAGGAAAGGCAAAAGGAGGGGTGGACAATGGTCTTTTTGAGAATATTTCTTTATTTTATTGTTGATGCCACTCCATGGTGAACTGTTTTGATCCATCATTCAAGTATTTTTGTTTCTTTTGCTGTCTTTAGCAAAACATGACAAATTAAAGAAAAGACAGACGACCCTCATTAGTTCCAACTAGAAAGTGAGTGGGTAACAAATTAGGGCATTCAACAAATTCAATGTTTTTGCCCAAGTAAAAAAATAATAAATTATAAATAAATACATTTGTTTAACATTTAAAAATGATTTCAGTTCTTAAATGCTTATTAAAACATTTGGATTCTTGACAGAAATCTTGAAGTGTGTTTACAGCTGAAATTTGTTGGGAATATGTCTTGGTAATTGAAATTAAACTGTAAAATTGTTTGGTCATTAGATAATGCTATCTGTACTAGAAAGGGGCTGTTGAACAAACTGTTTTTTGTCTTTTTTTTTTTTTTTTTTACTTTCACCCCTAACCATCCTAAAGTTTGCTTAGAATAAAGGATTTGTTGAGTGAAAACATATGACACGTATATAAGAGTTGATATTATGGAGAAAAAAAGCCTAGATACAGTCTTACAAACAAAAAACTGTCAATTTTAAGCCTTTAGGAAGCCCGCAGAGTTTTATCTTTGTACCTGTGTTCCAAATGTTACTGCATGTTGCCCATGGAAGTTGTGAGTTGAAAGAGAAGAAAAGATACAGGAATGCCCAGGCCAATATAATAATGTAGTACATACTGGAGTATGCAACAACCACTTGGCTTCCATAACCAATCCCTGAAAACAAAAACAAACAAACAAAAAAGATCTTTAAAAACCTTTAGAAAAATTCAAAATACACCTTTGCTGGATGCTCAGCAACATTTGCATTAAAACGTTTCATCGTGCTTTCCATGTTGTGTCATATGTATGTACAGCATGTAAGCTAATGCATATTTGGCATAGCCCCCTTTAGAGTTCCACCACTGGGAAGTCTGCTTTACATTACTTAAGTCTATACCTGTATTTACTTTAGTCCTGGTTTTCAGTGGTGCAAATAATAATAATAATAATAATCTGATGAAGTTATATGTATAAAGTTTAGTGTGCTAACTGACAAAAATATCACATGGGTTCATGACTTTCTTTTTTTGCATCATAATTTGTGTTTTATAAGATTTTTCCTAAATATTGGAAACATTTTCAAAGGTTCTTCTTTTCCATGATGGTGCTGATTAGGCAACCTGTGGAGTTAATGTGATTAACAAACCTGCAAGTCAACACTCCCCAGGAAGCTAAACTTCCACCTGCACTAAATTATGTCCCAGAACAGCTTGAATGAATGGACTTGATTGAACTTTGGTTGTTTATAGTCTTTTCATGTTGGACGGCTGAAAAAATAAGTCATCTGACAGTGTGCTTTATCCTCGAGAAAACGAATTGTGCAGCTAAAGTAAAGAAAGTTTTGGCACACATTCATAAATCGTTTAAACTTTAGCGAGAACCATTTGCAAACTGACAGAACTTTGAGGAAAAAAAACCTCCCAGGACCAAATGTCTGCAACAACTGCCTGAACCTTATAACAAATTCGTCACCATTCTTTATGTTCAAAAAGCTGCCTTTCTTTTGACAAGCAATAAAAACCATCAAGAGGTATATGTTTTAGAAAAATACATCTGGTAATAATTTAGTCCTGTTAGTGACTCCCTTTGAAAAACATGTTGACCATCAGTTCTGGCCAAAATTCCTTCTCCCCAGTCCAGCCTGTCAGCTGTTGACTCTTGCATAATATGAAGAGTATCACACATGACTTGAACTATCCAGTTGTGAATTAAGTCTAACATGTTATTTTTTTAATTAAAATAATAATTACTAAATTATCATTACCTTCCCACATTTGATAAACGTTTAATTAAAATATATTCACCTTCAAATAAGGGACAAATCTTTCTCCAACAGGTGATGCTTCCTTGACTGGTATACTGACCAAGGGCTGTCTCCAGCAGAAACAAAGGAATGCCACAAGTGAAGAGGAAGAGTATATATGGGATGAAGAACACACCTGAGGAAAATAGGATATTTTTACAATAAATGTTTGGTGGTTAACAACATTAATTTAAATACTGTAAAAGTGTTGCTACAAGGCAAATTCTGCTCGAACCATCTTTCTGGGTTTATGTTCACACATTATTGTAAACACAGTGGTCTCTGTATAAATCTCCATTCAACTATAGCAGGACTAACCTCCTCCATTTTTGTAGCACAGGTAAGGAAACCTCCACACATTTCCAAGGCCTATGATCTGTCCTGCAACAGCCAAGAGGAACTCAATTTTGTTTGACCATTGCCCTCTGGAGGGTACAGAATGTGCTGTGCCCAAGTCCATCTGGACCTGGACCTCTGAACCAGGGATCTTTTCCATAACACTGTAAAGACAAAAGTGATCCGTTAGAGCTACACTTTTAATGTTGTTTTGTACTCAAAGTTGCAAACTTTGTTGTTCCTCTGATCCACCTGAACAACAAAGTTTGCAACTTTGAGTAAAAGTGTTCTTGATCTTGTCAAGTTAGTTCAGTGTACAGTTATTCTAAAAATTATTTGAAAAAAAACTTTATGGCTATGTCCGAATTCCCTCCCTACTCCCTAACTACTTAAAAACACTATATAATGTGGGACTATCTAGTGCTTTGGATTTTAAAGGCAATTCAAACACCTTGCTCACCTTTTTTTAAACAGAAAATATTACGCAACCGTTTCACAAGGCAAAAACCTTATTAATATGAACATTTTACGAAGACTCTTTATGAACCCACTGTGTTCTGATGATGAAAACTTGGATTGCTTATAAAAAAAATTAAGGATAAATACCATAATTTACATGATCAACATGGAAAATATGAGCAGGAACACTCATTTTTAAAAGGTTCTGTTTTACGGTCTTTGATTAATTAAATCATCATAACGCTACACAATAGTACAGTAAAACCATCTACACAACTCTTCCTGTCTGTTGACGATCCAGATGTTTTTATCTCTGTAACTGTTCCCCTCAAGCAAACATTAAGACATTAAACAACACACAAACACACTCAAACAATACTGTCATTTAAAAACCATAACCTACATTTTAAGACGTGTAAAATTTCTGATAATTTCTGAATGTCCAACGTGAATGGATTTAGTACTTTCTTTACAAATGTAAAAAATAAAATAGATTTTTATACCTTCTTTTCTAGTTTTAAACAAAACAATGCTATTCATTAACCGTGTACTTGAGCAATGATAAATAAAGACACTTATTAAATTTAGGGGCAGATGTGGTGCAGAGAAATTGACCATTTTTATTTATTGGACAATTTAGATTTTTAAAAATATATCTTTTTTTTAACTTTTATTTACTGTCAGTTCTTTTAAACAGTAATGACAATTTTCCACAATTTAATCAAAATCTATTAAAGTTCATTGTCAGCTATCGTTCTGAATTAGGTCAACAGACAGATAATTATCTTTATCAGGTTGCTTTTGTGTGGCTGCCTCAAAAGTGATGTGGGAGAGAAGCAAGTAGACTGGAAATTATGTGTGCAGCTGCACAACTGTTAACATTTTCCACTGGTGGACCTGAAAACAACATTCCCAAGGCAGCTTGTCACTTAGCTGAAAGGAAAATAGTATGAAAAACTGCACTGAACACACAGACACAAGACCTTAGCAAAATTTCATCAAAATACTAATACAAAAATAAGGCCACAAATCAACTAGAATAAAACATGTCAACAAATGGGTTTTAAGTGAGAATAAGATAAAATATGATTATTAATACAGAGTGAACACAGCCATTGGTAAGATGAGATTCACCGTTTATTTCATGTTAAAAATGTGTGATGCAGCCGTTTTATGATGACTGATAAAATGCCAAGCAAGCCTTGACATGTAAGCTAAAGTTGCAGCAGATCTTGGACTTGACTAGTTGGAGCATCTCATCATTTTATAGCACAAACTTTATGATGTTTCTCATTTTTACACCTCTGCTTCTTTTCAAACAGTTTTTAATGCTTTAATGTCTTTAGTATAAGCCATAAAGCAGCTATCAATAAAGTACTGATACTTTGTGGATGTATATTAATGCTAGTATTAAATTACAGGGTTCTGTTTGTCCTATCAAATATTAAGAGTATCTGCAGTTTACTGCAATTAACACTGAAGTTCTGTGAATTCTATGAACCTTAGCCAACATCTTAACTGCTACAATTTATGACTGCATGTCACGTGGCATGCTTATGTGTGGAGGAAGAACGTAATATCTAGCAAACCTTCTCGGAGCTCAGATAATTATTATGTCATTGGGTCTAATTTTGCTGAAATATAAAAGCTGGTGGAACATGAGCAAGTTAAAGAGATCTGCTGAGCATGTCGCAGCTCTTTGGTTTCTGGAATTTCTCTTGAGTCATGCAAAGCAAAGCATGACAGCGGGGGGGGGGGGGTTGTCAACATGCTGTTACCTCTAATCCCATAATAATTGGATGCTGCTTTGAACACTTTATATTTGGGATTATTTTTCATTTTAGGATGACAGGCATAAAACTTTTTGGAAATGCCCGATTAGCTCTACATGGATAGGTAGGTAATCTGGGTCAATAATGCTTCACTAAGGCTTAATCTTTTCTTTTTCCTTGAATTGCATTACCATAGAAGTATATAATTAAGCCTCAGAGCCCCCAAGACTCTGCTTCAAAATAAATGTCATCTTTATCATTGAGCAATGGCAATATTTGAACAACTTGACCCTGATGCCTCATTTCTGCAGCATTTAAATGAATGTAACATTAACATGTCTTCAGTTAAGTTTTGTACAAATTTTTAATTAATGGTTGGTGTTGAAAATAAATGTAACGCTTTACCTGCCAACTCAACAAAATAGTAGAGCACATTTTGAAACACATTTTAAAAGATTAATTGTGTTTATTACTAACCAAAGACAACAAAATTGGGGGAAAAAACCTAGATTTTTTAAATGTTGAATTTGTTGAAGTATTAAGAGTTTATTTTTTCAGTGATGCCACTGATCAGATGCCATTGAAACCCTACAATGATTTGGGGCATTGTGAGACCCTGACTTGACACTCTTTGACCAGTGGGTCAATTACTTGTGCTGCATTGTTTTCTACCACAACTTCTCATGAGAGGGGAAAATCAAATTGTCTGCCAAGAACTTTTTGTTTTTTTCTAAAATACATCTGACATTAATTTCCCCCCCCCGTGAACCACTTTTAGAAAACTGGCAAAGCGTCCCACTAGTTCTGACCTAGATTCCTTTCTTTCCATTCTTGCTTACTGACTGCATCCTACAACACAATATGCATGCTATGTAAAAATGTGAATTAGGTTTAAACATATGTATGGTTACTTTTTGGAATTTCAAGATACAATAAAATATTTCTAATATATATATTTTTTTGTATTTTCCATTAATAGTACAAAAATTGACATAAAAATAAATAAAACTCTGGAAAACATTTTCATAAAGTACTTCAATTAACACACATTCCCTAAAAGCAACAGGAAATATATGTCATGTAATAACTATTAAATATTTTACCATAAAGCTTGTCTGAACAAGGTAACATATTTCTCCTTTAAATGTTTACAGAGCAGTCTGAGGTTACACTAAACAAAAGAAACAGATGCACATCATGACAAGTAACCTTTAACCCAGATAAAGCAACAGCTAGTGCCAAGGTTGTAAACTGAAAGATTACCATTTGTTTCCCTTTTGTGAAAAAAAAGAGAAACTGCAGCTCACTAACAAAGTTTAAAAAGCAAATAGGATGAAAACTCAGTTACTTTCAATGAAAAGGGAAGTACCTGAAAAAACTTGTTCACAACTGTTGCTTTTTTGTATATTTCTAACTAAAACTAAAACTAATGAAATTAAAAAAATGCACAACACCTTCAGATCCACAAATGTTACCAGCCCAAATGTTCTTTCTTGATCTGACACTGAGTGAGCCTATTAGCGAAAGTTTAAGAGAGCGTGACAATAAGGAGCAAAGTGAGGCAGGACAGCAGAAATGGGGGTGGGTGTTTGAATGATGGACTTGAGGCGGGGACTGTTTTAGTCAGCTACATGGAAACACACTGGCCTGCCGGTTAGCAATGCTAACTGTGACTTTGCGTCGAGAGATTACAAACAATGCTCTGCCTTCAGCTTTCAGCTCAGGGGTTCGTGACTGAACATGACAAGCAGTTTCTTTGTCTGGGGTAAAATATCTGTCTCTTAGTGTGAAATCTGCCACATGGTGCTATGTAGGACCCAAACTATTATTTCAAATTTCAAAGCATAGAAGTGGAAAAGAAAAAAAAGAATGGGGATTTTTCAAAGATAAATGAAGTTAAAAAATTGGGCCTTTTTTTAATTGTTAATTTTTAAAAATGTATTTTACAAGTATTTATGAAAAGCAGAGGTATAAAATATAACTTACAAGATTAACAAAATAGCATCATTATAAATATAATTATAATAGAGTTATAAAATATCATTTAAAAAATAAAATGATAACAATGGCATTTGTTAATAAAAATATTCTTTGTATAAATAGGTTTCCTGCTCCTGCTGTTACATCACAACTTGGCGGAAGTGCATCGTGGCAGCAGGGTCATTTATTTCAGGTCTGTACAAATGTCTGTTATCATTTTTTCATAACCCAACACCACATTGCGGTATGGTCACAGAGGAGCGCAAAGATAAAGTAATAAACTTTCCTTATGTAATTTTTTGTATTCACAACTGATGACGTTCAATAATGATGAAACGTGAGTCTTATAAAAAAAATAAAAACAGAAAGAGAGGGAAAAAAGTTTTCTAAATCATTGAGAATATCCTTATTGGTAGAGCAGCTAAAGATTAGCATGTTCAGCTGTTGTGGTAAAGCACCATTTCTAGAGTAGGCAGACATGTACATTTTCAGAACACTCGCTCAATCCCGTTGTTGTTACAATTAAACAAACACTTTTTTGTTTTTTTTAAGATGATGAGAAACAGGACTTATGTTCAAAATCTTTTCCTCTTAAAGGTGAAGAGAGAACTATTCCATGCAGCTCAGTGAAATGAGATGGGGGTTGAACACTACACAGTAGGACTACATCTGAGGACTCAACTGTCTTAAAGGCTGATTGAATTAGTAGTATTTGTCCACAAGGCGCTCATTTTAGGGCCTCTGGGTGAGATGTTATAGTGAATGAATATGTGGTCAGAAACTGATGGCAAACACATAAACAAGGTGTGAACTTCTAGTTCTGGTTTAATGTTTAATATATTATCTAATTTTTATAGTGTCTGTTAAATATTACCACCTTGTCATTAAAATAAATTACTCTATCATTAAACTAGTTTCTGTTTCATGGTTCATTACAGAAGAATGGTCAGATAAACAAACACACTTATGGAGGGTTTTGCATTACAGTATTGCTATCTAAATGAATGTCCCTAAAAATAGTTACAGGTATAGTTTTTTTCTTTGTCTTTCTCTGTGTGTCAACAGAAAGAGACACAACTGAAAGAATTTTTCACAATGTGATCAGAGCTTATTAAGATGTGCCATCTGCAATAATAAGTGAGAAATGTACAGCTTTGCAAACAACACCTTACTAAAATGTTTTTTTTGGAGTGTTTTATTTTGAGGATGGATTTCCTGTTTACACACTGTTCTGTATTCAAACTTGACCTAAAAGTATTTTACCCTGTGCAAAAATGCTGCTTGTACAAATATCGCACTATTCCAAAACCCAAATATAACTAAGTGGGCAACCAGGGCCACAGAGCACGCGAGGGCCGAAGCTCATATGCGTGGACACACTGCAGACACTAAAACTGTAGACCAACCTCAGAAAGTGATTGTGGTCACTCTAAACAAACTGGCAGCTCCGGTTGTCAGGCAATTACCGCGAAAAAAAAAAAAAAAAATCACAAAAAAATATTTCACGGCACAGAAAAAATCATTGATGCTATATGAGAACTTGACCAAGTGAGTGTGACATCATCCATTAAAAAAGGTTTACTTCCAGCTCCATCTACATCACCATGCTAGACCCAGACCATGTCAGTAAGCAGCGTTTGGTCCGGGTCATAAAAATATTATGAAAAAAAAATTATAGTAAGCAAGAGCATGTAGAACAAGAATGGTTATTCTGACACAGAATGAGCGAGTAATAGTTGCCTATTTCTCAATAGAAGTCTATGGGATTTTGGCTTATTGGAGTCAGTAGGTCCTGTCTCTTTGGAACCCGACGGGGGTGGTGTCACTCAGTCCAGTTCCCATTTAAAGTCAATGGCAAAAGTAAACAGTTCAGAGAGTTCAAACTAAGAACCCCGCCCACTGCAACAACCGCAGCATGCATTATGGGAGTTAGAGTTTCTTAACTGATATTGTGTCCTGTCTTGTTGTTTCGTTTGAGTTATTGTCAGAATGAAGTTAATAGTGTTTTTATTTTGAAATAGCTACTTTATTTACTTGTAAAGTATTTCTTGCAAAGAGGACTGACATTTGTTTGAACCAAGTCTATATCTATATATCTATATCTATATATACATATATATATATAGAGAGAGAGAGAGAGAGAGAGAGAGAGAGATACACCAGTGTGCCTGCGCTTGTCCATGCATGCAAATGGACAATATCCACATTTTTTGCAAAGATGGATGTGCATACTGGGCATATAAAATGAAAGTGTTTTACAGATCACTGCTAGCTTTGCAGAGAAAGTGTGTGTTAGCCTGGGGATGGTGCTTGCAGTGCAGACTCTTCCTGAAAGGGGCTGTTCTCAATCTATGACATCAGCTTGTGAGAACACACTCGTTTTTGTGGGTGGGGGAGAAGCTGCTGCAGAGACCACATATTTTTAGAGGATTTCTCAGAAACGCTGAATGGATCAAAATACCGCTTTGAGGTTGTTTATTGTGAGGAATGAACAGTATCATACAATTAAAAGCTCAAAAAGTTGGCTTTTCATGGCATGGCCCCTTTCAGCTTTTGATAATGTCTTGAAGGTGAGTCATGCTGGCATCTGCACCTTTAGTATTCTTTTCACCGGTCACCATAGTATCTTGGATGTGTAATTGCTTTTATCTAGTACAAAATAAGAGACTTCCATCTAATATTAAAGCATTTGCATGAAAAATATGCAGCCACCAGTTTCAAAATAACATAAATAAATAAACTCAGCGAACCTAGCTTGTTACATAAATGTGCAGGGTTTCAAAACAACTTAAAAAATTATAAGCTCATCAAACCTAGCATGGGATGCAAGCATGTCAGGTTTCAAAGCAACTTCAATAAATATCAAATTAGCAAACCTCTGCAAACCTACGTCAGTGTGCCTGGTTTCAAAACAAGCTATAAATATCAACTCAGCAAAAACGGCAGGTTAGTTTACTAATTTGTTTACCAGAAGCTGTAAAATAACTGCAGAGTTTTTCATCTTGAAACCTTAACAGAATACAAAAAAAAAAAAATTGGCGCCACCATGTGACTCCCTGCGAGTTCACAGGAAACCCCGTTATTTTCTTCTCCAGTTAAAAACAATTTGTACAAATAAGAGTTAAAAAAAATCAACAGGACACAGTTTAACTTTAAGGCTTAAAAGAGTAGATTAAAAAAAAAAAACTTTTGGATTTTATAATGACCTGGATGACTGAGACTCTACACCGACATGTATACAGATAGCAGTTGAATATCTGTTTTTGGTGGTTTTCTACTGCCAAAGTCGACACTAACACCTCCACTCCGTTCACAAATGCACTTTATTAATTTTTTTAACAAGCTAGTTATCTCAGGAAGTTGAATTGAATTTCTAAATTTCGTCACGATACACAAAAATAAACAATGAAAAGAAAATAACTTACGTTGCGTCATTGAATTCATGCTTGAAAATTTAATATTGAAGTGAATACAATTAAAATGACCAAGGAAATAACCCTTACGTAAATAATTTAGGCAACAAAGCACGTTACATTGACAATTGGTCTCACCCCGATCTGTACCTTAACCTAACCACTATGCGCATGCGCAAAGATGTCGGCACTTCCTCTTTGCGGCTAACATTTGCGACAGTTGAGAAAATGAACTTTGATTTGCGACCGTCACAAATCTTTGACAGCAGCTACATGAGCAGCTGTTACTTAGATTTGCTTTAAAACGAATATCTCCGTGTTCAAATAAATCCACTCTTCTCAGCAAATGATCGCTTCCTCCAACTTAATCACAGCGCCGTGAAGTAAAAAGAATGGCAACCAAATCTGGTTGAATTGTGAAGAATGACATTACAACGATAGACTAAAGGTAACCACGATGTAGTTTCAGTATAAAAATAAGACTCGTGGTCTTTGTTCAAAAGTTTCCTTGTTGAAACCGTTTTGAATCAAGAGCAGCACCTAATTTCTTCTCTTCATCAACATTCCCGTCTTCTTGCTGTGATGAACACCTGTCCAAATAGGTTATGACTTTGAAGCTGCAGACCCAGAAGAAGAAATCGACATCAGGGTCGAAGAGATGACTACCCTGAATGAAAAGGTCTGCACATTTCAGGGGGGCTGACTAATCCTTACCATTAACTGAGGGGAAAATGGAGAATGTGGTCTGTACAAATTTCCTTTTTAAATTGTGTATCTGATACTTTTATTGCTCTTCTGGATATTGTTTATATATTTCCAGAAAATATTAGAATAAAATGCAATATATATTATGCACATTACAATCGGATTTAAAACAGCTCCATAAAATTGCACACAGTGCAATGCAATGTATAAGTATTCCAAAAAAACCAAAACAAAACATTGGTGTGTTGTCAAGTTTACCAATTTGTATCAGTTCCTGTTGGGAAACTTCAGGTCAAAGAACATCCTGATTTTTTTCCAGCTTGCAGCAGGCAGACGGGTCAAGCTGACCACCACCTCCTTTGCGTGATAGCCCTGGGTCTTTCTTGCTCTGTTTTTTTATTTTTTCCATCTGATAGAAAAAGGAGAGGTTGATGTGTTGTGTTTTTGTGGATGATGATAATGATAATCTCTATTTCAGACAATATTTGCTGTTCCTTGTTCAATGGCGAAGTGCGTTTTTTGGCTAGATTGTCTAACAGCAGACTGGTTCTCAGGGTTAAAGGTTCAACAGGAGTCTTCAAATAGAGTCCATTAACACTGGCCTTTCTCTCTAACATTCACCTTCTAGACAGAAGAAGCATCAATAATTCTCCAGGGAATTTTCCAGCCTATCTTCATGGTTCCAAAGACAACCACCTCCAAACCTTCACCAAGTGCAATCAGACAGGTGAGAGGGGGCCACCAGTTATAACCATTGGTAGATTGTGACCACACAGTGTTAATATTTAGACTATTCAGGACAACACGTGTTTACATACATGGTAATAATCTCCATGTAATGTGATAATCATGTCTTCCATTAAAGCTTAAGGGTGATGCTGGCAGGTGCCTTATTGTGGGGGTCATTGAGTTATTTTCCATTTTCTTTAAGGTGTTTCTACAACTGAATTTAGTCATTGTTATCACACAAAGCTCCACCAGGGCAGAAGGAGACATTATTCAGTAGAGGAGTGAAATAATTGTTTTCCTAATCCTTAATTTACTGTATTTTCAGTAAATTAGTATTTTGAGTATTTTCATGAAAACCTTGGAGCTTGGAGCCTTTTCTTCTTTGTTTAATCCTTTTTATTTTTTACAGGATATGTTGGCAACGGGAAGACAGGAGGACTGAGGGCATTTTATTCAGAGGAGATACCCCTGCTTCTGCAATCACTTTTTTGGACAAATAAACTGTTAATAATTTATTTTCAGCATTTTATTGACAATATCATGCACTTTAACAGCAGAGGAAAATGACATAACATGAGCTTGTATAGCCCATAGACATAGCGATTTACCAATGACCAAAACAGTCAAACCGAGCAAAGACAAAAACAGGAGATAAAACTATGGTACAAGAAAACTAACCTTAACCAAGCAAAAACTCCTTGTAATATTGACGTGAAAAAATCAGATGTTCCAAAGTTTCTTCATTGGAATTGCAAAAAATGCTGAGTTCAACATTAAATTTAAAAAAAGAAAGCAAGTAATAATTAAAAAAAAGACAAAATAACAGAGCCTTCTATTAATCATGAACATAAAAGGATGTGAAGGAAAAAGGTTATCACCAATTATTCAAATCGTATTTTTCATAATCTTAAAAGTTCTTCAGATAAATAACTGTAATTTAGTATTTTACAATGAGTGTCTTTAACTTTAGAAAAAATTGGGAAGTTTAGATACAAAGTTCTTTACTTATTATCTTGATCAAATTTATGTAAAATGTTATTTTTATTAGCTTTTCCAAGATAAATATTGTACTTTAAGGTCGTTCTTATTAATTGATCACTACATTTATTTTTCCCAGGGCTGCTCATAACTGTGATTTCATCCCGATCTGTAACAGCTACCTCAATAACTCATTGGGCTTCCCGATCACCCAACTCTCAACTGTTGTAGATGTTGGTCGCAAAAAGGAAGTGACGTAACATATATGCTCGTGTATTACAAATACGGATCGGGGTGCAACAACGGTCACAGATAGGGGTGGTCCCAAGTACTGTCATGCGATTAATTTTTTTGCACAATTAATTAATCATGGCCTGTAATTAATAAATCGAATTAATTGATTTTAATCTGAAATATTTTTAACGTAATAATTGCTGTTAAAAGCCTAATTTTGAGGTAATTTCACATAAAATTGTGAGATTGTGGCACAGTAAAAGATCAAAATAAAACTAAAAAGTGGCTATATTAAGGTTTTTTTTTTGTTTTTTTTTTTACTATAACAGACTTCCAACTTCACTTTAACATGCTCTAATAAAACATAAAATAAACAAAAGGAACACTTTTCTGAGCAATCCAAATAATATTGACCCCTAATTTTTTATTAATATCAAAATACATATTTTTTACACACTTTATTCCACAGTTTATCACAACAGCAAGACCTAGAAAAGGCATGAGTGATTTTATAGTTTGCTTTAACCTGTTTGGTAAAGTTGATCATTTTGAATACTGAGATGAAGCAGAAAAGAAAGAGAAGAGAAGCAGGACATGAAACACGAGGGCAGGAAACATTGGAACAATTGAACTAATTAGACTTTGTTCCTTTGAAACAAATTTTTGCTTAATCATCTGATCAAAAACATGCGAGAAGAGGCGAACATCCCCTCTGAAATTATGCTTTGCTTATTTTCTCGCGACGATCGTTTTCCTCAGGGAGGAAAGAGCGAGAGAGCACGCGTTAAAATGTCTGCACTTAATTTATCACGATTAATGCGACAATTTGAAACCCCCAGTCCCAAGTATAGTTCACAGGGGCCCTCTATAGTGTTCTTTACTTTACATTGAAGATCACTGCTTTTTTTTCTTTTTTCTTTTTGTTTATTGAATGCAATTTTCTTTCATATAAGGCTTTAGCAAAACAAACAAACAAACAAAATTTACAATAAATAGAAAAGCATCCTCTTTTCCTTTCGGCTTTTCTCTTCTGGGGTTGCCACAGTGAATCAGCTTCCTCCATCTAACCCTGCCTTCTGCATCCTCTACTCTAACACCAGCTTCCTTCGTGTCTTTGTTCCCTGCATCCATACACCTCCTCTTTGGTCTTCTTCTAGTCCTCTTGTGCTGTCCCTCTGATGGACTCATTCCTGATCCTATCCATCCTGGTCACTCCCAAAGAGAATCTCAGCATCTTCATCTCTGCTACCTCCAGTTCTGCTTCCTGTTTTTTTCCTCAGTGCCACTGTCTGTAGAACAAACAACATGGCTGGTCTCACCACAGTTTTGAACTTTTCCTTCTTTTGAGCTGAAACTCTAATATCACAGCTGACACTTTTCTCCACCCATTCCAACCTGCCTGCACTCATTTCTTCACTTCTTTTCCACACTCTCCATTACTCTGAACAGTTGACCCTCGATACTTAAAATCTTAACCTTCTTTGTCTCTTCTTCCTGTAACCTCACTTTTCTACTTGGGTCCCTCTCATTCACGCACATGTACTCCGTCTTGCTGCAGCTAACTTTCATTCCTCTCCTTTCGGGGGGCAAACCTCCGCCTCTCTAGTTCTCCTCCACCTGTTTCCTGCTCTCGTTGGTGTGATTCCTGTCTAACCTCATCTGTCAGCCTGTCACCTCTAGTCACCTCAGGGCTGAAGTTGGTGTGTCTCTGACTAAACAACTTTTAGAAAGTAGAGTTGACGCAAATTCAATGAATCATTATATGGGTTGTAAATAAATTATTTTCTGAAACTTCTTCGAAAATACTTTTTTGACTTAAAAATCTACAGGTGTCTCTATAGTAAAAGAAAAAAGTTCTGATCTCATATGACCTCATTCACAGCCTTGCTC
>BSAI01000073.1:23827684-23850925 GCA_036245035.1 Adrianichthys oophorus | reverse complement strand
TTGATATTTTTGGATTGTCTTTTATTGTGTCAAAAGTTTGCAATAAACTCCAAAAACCTGGTGCCATTGTGAAGATATCCTGTTAAATTCTTAGACACATAGTTTAAGATTAAACATGTTTTGTCAAACTACAGGGGACACTGGTTAATGCTTTACAACCCCAAAAGGCTAAACCACTTAAAAATCAGTTAAACAATGCGGCTCACACCAGTTTGGATAGTTCAGACTGGTGCCGTTGTTAAACAATTACAGGGAGTAAAAAAACACAGACACAGGTAAAACATTGTAACATCTGTAAAACTGGACTTTAATTGGAAATGTAGATTTGGAGTTTACATCATCCCACATATTACTTGCTAAAATATACATTTCGGTGCACAGAGAGCTGCAGAACAGTATTTATAAGGCTTAATAAATTGGTCTGTCATGGTCCAGCAAAGTCTGATCTGTAAAAAGTTCTGGCTTCAAGACCATGAACATCTTTGGAAGGAACTGTATCAGAGACTGTTCTTCTAGCTGTTAAGTTCACATTTTTCCCATTTGTCCCACATAGGCAATTCATAACAATGGTCAAACATTTCAAAACATTTCTTGTTGTAAATAGTCTTTGCACACAAGTAAAGCAGTTATAGTTCAGAGGGATGGACCAGCTCAAAATTGAACCACATGCATTTACAGTTAGCAAAAAAGACACATTATTTTTCTCTCTAGATCGCAAAATTGACAAAAATAGCACAGCCATTGCCTTACTATAGGTTATAGAGTGTATTCTGACCTCATCAAATCAAGTTCTTACGTTGAGCTACTGAACATGCCATTGCAATTCTTCAGGCAGATTTTTGCGAGATGTCACAATTAAGTAGGAATTTTCTTTTTGAGTTTCCAGACACAGTTGAAAAATATACATTTCTTTTGATTATGATGTCACTCAAATACATTTAGAAGTAAAACTATTGTTGTGCTTGACTTCTCAAATCGTTAAACTCTCTTCAGGGAGTCTCCGAGCTGGCAACCTTTCAAGGTTTTTGAATAGTTTCGTCTTCACCGAGTTGACCCAACTACTCTTGTCCTTGACAAAAGAAACGAGTGACACAAGAATCAAAACAGATAGGAAATAAATAAATTGCTTTGCTAAACACATTTTGTCACCCCTTATAATGATGTTTATAATCTAACAAAGGCTAAAGAGTTTTGAAAAACTTGTCAAGGTCAGGCAAGCAGACGAGAACCCAGATGCAGGAAGGAACCACAAGAAAACACTTAAGAGTCCTGAGAATTTATGAACAAAACTTCACTGCAGATATAGTGAGGAAAAACCTTAATCCAACACGCAAAACCTCAACGTACACAGACAGAATGAACTTCAGCATAGTACAAGACAAGCCAACAGTGCAGATAGAGAGAGGGCTTCTGAAATGCAGCGTGGTTAATCAGCAAAGTGCAGGCACCTCTAACGGGATCCATGAGTGAGTGGGCGGAGTGACAATCAGCCTGCGCAGAGACCCACAAAAAGACAAATGCAGAACTAAAGAAAAGAACCAAAACACGAAATCATGATGTAGATACACTCCATGTGGTTGGCAGCACACTTATATTCATCAACAAAGCCTTTTTTTTCAAATATTCCTATGTTTAATTCATTTTTTATTATGTTATTAAAGCATGAGTGAGAAATTTGTTTTCTACAGTAAAACAGTAAGTTTGCAAGTTTTTTTTTCTAGATGTTTGAAATCTAAAGTCCCCAACACAGTCAGGTTATGCCATTCACTTTCTGTAGGCTTTGGTTTTTCAGCAGTGGATTCTAACCTATTTTTTTTAGGATGGGAAGTTTTCCAGGTCATCCGACAGATATGAGCAGTCTTGAGCAGCAGTTCAAAGTGCTTTAAAATTGAATGGAAAACAATTCTTAACACTGAATCAAACATTTGCTGCCATTCACTGACAGTTGTGTTTTTAATAACATCCTGTTCATATTTTGAACAACCAGAAACCGTATTTCCAACCTTCCAACTTCCAGCACAATTATTTCCTGTAGGCAGGACAATAGAGTGATAAATAGCTAAGAGTTAATGTAAATCACATTCACCAATGCATAGCATGTTGTTTCTGTGTATATTTTGACATTTTTACTTGATGTAGACTATTTTTTTATCTTAAACACGTCATTTTATGAACTAAATTTACTAAACAACGTTTTTGTTGTATTTTTGCTCATCCACATTGGAAATCTGGAGATATTTATGTGAAGTCTGCTTATTTATTTGTAACTAACTCAAATTTGTTACACACATTTTTAACATGGTGTACCTATTTTAAAAAAAATTATTAACAAAAAATGTCTTTCAATACAGCAAGTAGTCATTTAATACAATGAATAACGATACATGAGCTATTCCCTAAATAAAGTTTTGAAAATGAGGCAAACTTTTCCCACCAAAAGTGTTTTCTAGATTTCATGGAAGCACCCATTTTGAAATGATCAAGAAAAACACTTCTATTGCCCCTGTTGGACTAATGAACTACAGGACAGAAAACATCCACCAAATTCTAGTTTAATGACATTAAATTAACATAATTTAATAACATAATTCCAGGTGGGGAAAAAAAACATGTTTAACCTTCACATCCATAGTCCACATCAACCACAAATAACTTACCTTTGTCCTTTGGCTGTTATTCGTTATCAGTTTTGCATTTTCCACACCGCAGGGATACCTCCATGTTGTTAAGGTGTTTGTTTTAATCCCCTCCAGCATTAAAGGGACTGGTAGCTGTCAATCATTCCACACCTTTGGAGGCGGTTCAAAGACCTTATAATGCGAAAAACATCAGCTGCAGCTGATTAGTGCTGTTTATTTTATTTATAGACAATGCTTATTTTTAACCATAAAAGGGGTTTAATGAACACAGGTAAAAACTGACATTCTAATTTTACTCACAAGGGGCTGAACATGCAGCTTTGGGGCTCCCTAGTGGCTTGGGGGCCCCAAGGCAGTTCCCTAGTTTGCTTGTGGCAAGAAACGGGCTGGGAACACATCACACAAAAACCTCTAATTTAAATGTCCATGGTACAGCCCTTTCCCACCCATAGCCGTACTAGTGGTTATTTTATCTTGAGGAACAGACATGCATATCAAACTACATTTGTGTGCGCTCCACTGTTTTTAGAGGTTCTTATAAAAGAGTGGTTGTACTTCTCCTCCAGGCCACACCTCACAAACAGCCAATGTGCTGCACTTGGCAAAAGAGAGGCGTCTTGTTCTGAAAGGCAGTGGTCGTATGGAAAAACTTGATCTGCTCAAGGTAAAAAAAAAAAAGAATGATTTACTTGCAAACTGATTTTTAGGTCTAATTTATTCATGTTTCTATTATCAGGAAAAGTAACTTACCAAGTATTAAAATTTGTGAAAATATATATATATACAAATTTGAAATGCAAAAAAAATATTAATGAAATTAAGCATGTCTTTGTCATGTTTATTTGTGCTGTGTTCCTCTTTGTCACATACGTTTCCTAAAATTGCATATAAATGAGATTAACTATTACATTATATCTTTTATTTGGGGGATTAGTTGTTTTTTTGATCGGTTTGTTTAAAATGTGTATGTGTATTTTGGGTAAACAAGCATGTGGAAAACATCCATCTTCCCAAGACATTATTGTTAAATATTAGATTTTCCATTTTCTTAATTTCCATTTTCTTAATCATTTTTTCACCAAAATGCAAGTCTAGAAGAAATTTAGAGTAATTAAAACAACAGAAAAAAAATTGCATTGTGAAAAGGTGAAGTTACATTTTCTGTTTTGGGCGGCAGACTTTAAAGAAAACAACACTTTTCTATGTTTTGCTTAAGACTTTGGTAAAGTATAACAAATTGACAAAACTTATATGCAACTTTTTGGTACAGTTTAATTTCATTTATTCTTTTTATTACAAATAGGAAAAAAACGAACTTAAATTCCAACTTAATCTCATGATGAAGGTGGCAAACATAGAAATCTGTCACAATAAAATTCCTGCAGTAAACAGGGAGGTCTTGATCCAAAAGTCAGACAGAATAAGAGCACTTTCATCAATATATTGTGTTCGATAACAGCTTAATGTTGCTTATGTTAGCAAAATATTTAAGTAGCAACAGCAGCGTAAAAAGGAGCATGATGTACTCTAGCCGTTCTTAACAACTTAACATCTGGAGAGTTAGATAACATAAAGAGAATTCTGCAAACTGCCGTGACGCTTATCTTCACCTCGCAAAGAACCAATTACTCAGAAATGCTTGTAGACTTGTTACACTTCTTAAAAAAGTAAAATTTTATTAAGCTGTGCAATATGTACAGGCACATTACGATACCAAACTTATTGAAAGCTGCAAAATTGAAACAGTTGGACTAAAGTCCACAGCAAGAACTACACAAGTTGTGGCATATCTCCTTATTTGCCTCCAGATGTTTTACTGCAAAAAACCTTCCATGGCATGCTTGGAAGTTTGCATGGGCACTTTGGGCAGTTTGGATGGAGTGCAGGTTCGTTTTTGAAAGCCTTATCATGCGTGCATGAAACTAAAACACCAGAGCTTCTTGTCCTTGAGGAGTCAGCTCATTTTCCTGTTCAAAACAGTTTTTAAGATCAAGCAGCTCATGTCGTATGTTTATCTCAAAGCTATCATGTCATAGTTAACATGTTAGTCATGTCATAGTTCTGTCAATAAAAGTTGATCAAATAGATATTTATCTTTTTTTATTTGTATTAGGCTGTGATGAAGATACATATCTATTGGTATGTATGGTATTCCCTTACTTCCTTATTCCCAGTGCTGCAGTGAAACATTTGTAGTCACTTTATTACCCATCCATCATTACCTGATGATTTTCTAAGTTCATCTGCAAATGTAGTTTTTGGTCATAAGATTCAAGAAGTGTATGAAAATAAAAAAAAAAAAACGGTCTCTTTTTAACTACTGACAGATATTCATCTTTTCCCTCTAAGGTAAAAAATGGACCAAAAGCAAAGCTTCCAGAAGAAAATAAGTCTACACCCTGGTCCCAATCCTGAACAATTTCAGTCCAAACTTCAGGAGAGAGACCAATGGGCCAGCAAGTTGGAGTTCATTCTGGCCGTGGCTGGACACATAGTTGGACTGGGAAATGTCTGGAGGTTTCCTTACCTTTGCTACAAGAATGGAGGAGGTAAACACTCGCGGTTGAAACAGATTATTATCTTTATGCAGGGCAAAATCTGGAAAGCAATCTTTAGGAAAAGGACAGAACATTTGATTATCTGTTTTTTATACTTTCTAACATCATTTTTTTCAAATTTTAGTGTAATTTCTTTTTTTTAAACAAAGTTTTTATCTGGATACCAACAGTGATTGTCAAATTCATAGGATCTGAATCACAATCCTTTATGTACCATGTAACAAATATTTACATTCACCGACTTTTTAGGTTGCAAATTAAAAAGAAAGCATTTATTTGTGTCTCATATTAGGTTTATGACTCGACTTCTGAATTTACTCTCAAAATGTAATATTATCTAAACTGTTCTTTTCAGGAGTTTTCTTCATTCCTTATATTTTGTTTTTGGTCACCTGTGGCATTCCACTCTTCTTCTTGGAGACATCCTTGGGTCAGTTTACCAGTCAAGGCGGCATAACATGTTGGAGAAAAATCTGCCCTCTTTTTGAAGGTAGCTGCTGACACTCATATGCTCCTTTTAAGTTTTTCCACCAAAGGACATTGGTAGAGATGTTTACAGCCAATTTAGACTGCAATCAATGCAAGAATACCCAATGGACATTTCAGTGATGTCCACAAGGCAAACAGTCTGTGTAAAAATGTAATTGGTTTGCTGTATAGTCTTAGGTTGAAAGGGTGGTGTTATTTGTGTCATTATGAAATTTGGAGGTTTGAAACAGATAACTGTAGCAGGAACTGTTGCAAAACAAGCTTTGAAGAACTTTTCCTGTGCTTTTTGACTTTGGCAGACAGAACGTCATCTATGTTACTGCCATTCAAATTCAAATTAATTTGATTTCTATAGCACCTTTAATGTGAAGAAACAGCCCAAGTTGCTGAACATAAAAACAAATAAAAACATTAAAATACGATTCCACACAGATGCAATAAAATAATAAGATAAATCCTTTATAATAATAAACACAGAAACAAACAAATAAAATAGAAATGATTATAAAATAAGCTAAAAAAACAAAACAAAAAAAGAGTACCTATCCTGTCCACCCTATCCTCCTGTTGACTGGGGTGTCAGCATCCAGGCAACACAAGCACATTCCGCTCATCCCAAACATCCTGCCCTATAGTCCCCAATCCCTGGACCCAATGCGCCCAACTGGGCACAACGGGCCCGGCAGCTCAGAGGACCCAGAACAAGAGCGGCCAGAGGACAAGCGGGGCCGTGACTCTGTGAGCCCGAACACAAACATCCCAGCCAAGAGTGAGAAGACACTTGTATACGAGTGTAAAATGTAGACGTAATAGATTTAAAAACAAATAAATAAAATAAAAATAAAACCAGATAAAATATAAAAGTACAAATTAAAATGAGCTAATTCCTAAAAACAACAGAAAAGTATAAAAGCGGCTACAAGTTATAAAATAGAACAGGTTATACTGAAAAAAAGGACAACTTGAGTAAACAAATAAATACGTGATAAAATATAATATAAAATATGAGAGGAAAATAATAGATCCCCATGGGATCTACTTAAAAGCTGAATTAAATAAATGTGTCTTGAGTTTCTTTTTAAAAATTCACGAGAATTCATTCATAGAGAGATTCATCTGTCTTTCACTATTTAAACCCTTGTACAAAGAGAGCATTCAGCATAGAAGTTTAATTAGGGAATGCTAAACATCCATCCATTTTCTGGAACATGCACACCTAAAGGACAATTTAGAGTCACCTATTACCTATAAAGCATGCACTTGGACTGTCCCAGTCTCATTCACCCAGGCATACACTGATGGTGGCTCTGCTGCCGGACACTGGGACCAACCAATACACCAAAGGCAACATGGGGTTTGGTGGACCCTTAAACACATGGGCAGGCAAGGCAGGAAACAACCTGAAATCCTCTGATCAGGGGCCAGCTGCCCTGTCTCTGCACCACGCCTGCTCACCTGTGGGAGGAGTCCCCTGAGAAAACACATGAAAACCCATTTAAACTCCAAACAGTAGGCTCGCAGCTGGGATTTGAACCAGAGTTACTCACTGAGGGTCAAGAGCGCTAACCACCGCACCGCCATGCATTCCTTGGAAATTTAAACAGAAAACCGAAAAACAAAAAACCCCCAGACATATCAGTTTTATAAAAAGTATTTTAACAAGCAATTATTGAAAATTATACCTGTGTCGTCAAAAGGGTTGGTGGGGAATGTGAAAAGGTCCTTCTGGTTTGATCAAAACTAAAAAAGAAAAACTACGACAGCCAAGACCTTAACTTAATGCCCCAAAACATCAGCAGTCTGTAAAAAAAACTTTTCTGGCTTGTCTTAATCAAAAGCTATTGGTAGTCACAGTTTTGCTGGTAGAATTGCCCTATTTATACCACAATTTGGACATTTTAGTGGAATTATTGAATTTTAATCTTGCACTCACCAAAATTAATCCCTTTGCTTTGGTTTTAATCTATGAAAAAAATCTGTCTTTGTAGGCATAGGTTATGGGAGCCAAGTGGTAGTGTTGTACACCGGGGTTTATTACATCATTATCCTGGCATGGACCTTTCTGTACCTGTTTTCCTCCTTTGGTTCTGAGCTTCCATGGGTGAGCTGCAATAACAGCTGGAACACAGGTAACAAGGTTTTCTTCTAATCTAAAATACTGTAATGCTGTGAGTTCACCACATTAACTTCTACATTTTCCTTCATGTAGATAGTTGCTTTCAGCACAGTCACAATCAAACACAACCTTTGCTTGGCAATACCACATCATCTGTAGTAGAGTTTTGGGAGTAGGTATCAAAGCAAGGCATATCAGGACTGCTGTTCCATGTGTTTTTATTAAAAAAACCTTTTTTTTACAGGAGGAGAATTTTGGGGCTATCTACTGGAATCGATGAGATTGGGAACATTCGTTGGGACCTGGCCCTTTGTTTGCTTCTTGCTTGGATCATGTGTTACTTCTGTGTATGGAATGGAGTAAAATCTACCGGAAAGGTACAGCCCTCTGTCCTTTAGGATTTCTTCAAATTCAATCCTACTTTCAAAACAAATCTGCTCTTGAGAAATCGCAAAATTATTGAAATGCAGTTGTTCATTAGGTGGTGTACTTCACTGCAACATTCCCATATGTGATGCTGGTGGTGTTGCTTGTTCGTGGTCTTACATTACCTGGAGCTAAAGAGGGAATTATGTTCTACCTCTACCCAGACCCATCACGCCTCGCTGATCCAGAGGTATGATTGTTGCAAAAAAGATGCAATTTTGCTTATGCTTCTCATCGAAAAAAAAAGAAAAATGCGGTTGATACTTTGCAATGTTACCAGCAGGGATATCATCTAAAACTTAAACAGCTTGCAACCTGCAACTTTAATTAACATTTAAAAATGTTTTGTGTCATCTTTGATTTCTCTAAGACGTCACTTCTTTTGACTATTTATATTTATATATATGTATATATGTATATATATACATATATATATATATAAATATATATGAATAAGAAAATGAAAAAAAACCCCAAACAAAAACAACAAAATTAAGTCACATTTGTGACGTTTGTTAAATATAGTGATTATTAACTAAAGTCTATTAGAGTTTGATTAATTCCTTGTAAAGGAGTGGGAAGAAGCAAGCTTATATAATCCGACCCCGATTTAGTAACTTCATTTTATAGTTTTACATAGTTTTCATAATTCGGTTCTGATCAGATCAAGAGCAGATTTTTTTCAAGTAACAAAATTGAATACTTATTAATTCATCTAAAAAAAACATTATTTCACGATTTCAGTAAACAGTCATATGAATCACACTTAATGTAGCAGATATGTAATACTCAATGATGATCATTAGAAAACAATTTTATGTTCGTCTAGAATTCATCCATAAACATTGCAAATCAAGTTTTCAAGTAACAAAAAAGTGCTTGTTAATTTTTATTTGTAACTTTTTTTTCAGTAAACATTATTGATTCAAACTTTAGGTAAACAATATATAATAAACGTGGATTATAATTAGAACATGAGATTACATTATTTAGTAATCATTGCTACATATTTCAGATCAAACAAAGGAAATCAATATTTAATCAATATTGTTATTAAAGCATTTCCATCATTATTGCACATTACGCAATTTAATACTCATTGGTTGTGATCAAAGAAATTTGATTATTTCACAACATTCAAGTTCTCACATCCACATATTTGGAATTTTTTAAACATCAGTTCATCTTTAACTTTTCTTATCTTTATATTGTGAGATTAGAGTTTCTTTATACGTTTTCTTTTATTTTTAGATACTTGAACACTGTTTGAGCTCAGTAACCTGTTTCAAAGTTTAAAGCCACACACAGACATACAAACATTTTCTTTGTGGCTCTTATCAATTTGGTCTTGAAGTTCCTTCATCCCCTCAGTTTGTAGCCTCCTTCATTACCTGAGAAGTGTTTTTGGACATTCAAAGGTAATGTTTTCCCACTAGCTTTGGATAGAATTTGGGCAAAATCAACAAGGTCATAGAGTTTTAAAAGTCTGGATTGATAAAATACATTTTTTGTATGATCAAGATAGCTGGATTTAAGTACAATTCAGATGGCTTGTTTTTGAAGTAAAAAGAGAGGATGTAGTGAACTTTTATAATTAGTATCCCAAATTTCTATACAATAGGTGAAATACGGTCATATTAAGAGGCAGTACAATAAATATCTACAGTTGTATTCTAATATTTATTTTGATTTTTTTATGATTGAAATACTTGTCAGATATGGTCGTGACTGTGGCTTAATGATAAACAAAATGGAATATTGATATTTCAGTATTTGATATATACATATATCAAAGGTATTTTCCACCATATATTTAGTCATAATAGAGCTTTAACTATAAGAACTAGTTTTAACAAAATATTTTTAATTGAAGTACTAAAAACATGACCTTCCTGAAATTTCTCAGGTATGGATGGATGCTGGAAGCCAGATTTTCTACTCCTATGGAGTTTGCACAGGGGTTTTGATATCATTAGGAAGCTACAACAAATACAACAACAACTGTTACAGGTGTGTATTTTTATACTGTATTGCAATCGTTACGAGCTACACATGAACATTTTGGAACGTTTGTCTCTTCTCACCAACAGGGACTGTGTTTTCCTGTGCCTGTTGAACAGTTTAACCAGCTTTGTAGCTGGTTTTGCTATTTTCTCTGTGCTTGGCTTCATGGCAAAAGAGCAAGGTGTGGATATATCCCTGGTGGCTGAATCGGGTATGTTGTGAATGGTTCATGTTTCATGAAAACTGACTGATATTGTTATGATTTCTTTAAATAAATTATTTTTTTCTCTTTTCGCAGGACCAGGCTTGGCCTTTATTGCTTACCCACGAGCTGTGGCTTTAATGCCATTTCCTCAGCTGTGGGCAATTTTCTTCTTCGTTATGATCATCTTTTTAGGATTGGACAGTGAGGTGAGAGTGTTTACACAACCACAGTTAAGATTCAACAGAAATTGCCTTTGTGAAATTTAGAAAATGTCCGTCTCTTCACTTCAGTTTGTTTATCAAGAAGCCATGGTCACGACCATCTCTGACATGTATCCTTCCATCTTTCAAAACAAGTGCCGCCGAAAACTCCTCCTCCTAGCCATTTGTGCCAGTGGTTTCTTGGTTGGCCTTGTGATGGTGACTGAGGTGATTGATTTCTCTGTGACACATTGAACACTTTTACAAATAGGGAAACATGGTATTTATTAGTAATTGGGATGCAATGTCCCTAAAAAATTCACTCTCCACAAAAATGGAACAACCAAAAGTTCAAGAAACTTGGCTAGGTTTAAATCCAACCAAATCCAACCCAGGATTGGTTGATTTTTGGCTCCTCCCTTTATGGGTTGCCTTCAGCCTATTTTCTGCATCTAACTCACAAAAACCACTGTCATGCCCTCCTTCACTACATCCATGAACCTCCTCTTTGGTCTTCCTCTGGACCTCTTTCCTGGTAGCTCCAACATCAGCATCATTTCACGAACAACATCACTGTTTCTTCTTTCAGCGTGTCCAAACATCTCAATCTGCATCCCTGCATTTATCTCTGATGCGTCTAACATGATCTCTTACTCTGATGGATTCATTCCTGATCCTATCCATCCTGATCACTCCCAAAGAGAATCTCAACATCTTCATCTACGTTACCTCCAGCTCTGCCTCCTGTCTCTGCATCAGAGCCTCAAACCAACAGCTTGGTTGTTGATTTCAACCTGCTCGCACACACCTCTTTTCCACCTTTTGATACTCTCCGCTGCTCTGTTGACCCTGAGTTCTTAAAGTCTTTCACCTTCTTCCCTGTAACCTCACTGTTCCACTTGCATCCCTCTCATTTTAACAGCCATATTGCCTTTAACACTTTCTAAACTTTCCACTGTTTTATTCACAGCTGATAGAATAAGTGGGATACACAGAGCCAGTTTAATTCAATTTGATTGCTCTAATTATTTCTCTGAAAATTCATGGTGAAACATTGGAAATTAATCTGGATGGGGATGTTTCACACAAAAAAAGACTAAATATTTTTTCATGTCACATCTTTTGTTTCCTTACTGTTGCAGGGAGGCCTTTATGTTTTCCAGCTGTTTGACTACTATGCATGCAGTGGGATGACCCTTTTACTTTTTGCTTGTCTTCAGTCTGTCTGTATTGGATGGGTTTATGGTAGGTCATGTTTCTAACTTCTCTAAGTTCTCCAGTGGCAGTGTTTGATGATTTTTTTTTGGTGGTCAATAAAGTTTAACATGCTTATTTGTCATTAGGTTCAGATCGTCACTATGACAACATAAAGGACATGATTGGATATCATCCCTGGCCATTTATGAAATACTGCTGGAAATATTTCACACCGGCCATCTGCACTGTAAGTGTCATACATGTGGACAAACTTGCTGGATTATTGGCCATAGAGTTTAGATTTTTGAGCTTCTTTTGTTACTGCATTTTCTTTAGATGTACAAAAGAGTTGTGTGTGGTTGCTTAGGGAAAGAGCTTCAGCAGCAGCAGAATGTTTTCAAATTTCTTTTCAATTTCTTTTCTAGTGCACATTTGTGTTTTCTTTAGTCAAATATACTCCACTCAAATTCAACAATGTTTATGAATACCCGTGGTGGGGATGTGCCCTCGGAGGATTCTTTACTCTTTCATCAACATTGATGGTTCCTCTTTGGATGTTGTACGCTGCAAGAAGCAAACCTGGATCCCTTACAAAAGTGAGTTATGACAGACAAACTTAAAGAAATAAACTATTAATAAATATTGTTGTGTGGGCCTGTAAGATAATGTATTGTTTACTGTCTGTTAATTATATTCCCAATCATTTATCCGTTGGGTAAAATGTTTTAAATTATTTAATCTCGTTTTACATCAAATTTTTCTTTTTTTTTTTTTTTTTTTTATCACCCAGAGGCTGAAACTTCTTTGCACCCCATCCAAGGATTTACCAATGCCATCATCCAAAAAAGCATCAAACTTTGAAGCATTTCAGACTTTCACAGACTTTCACACATTACGCACAAAAGAGAGTTCAGCTGACACAGAAAATCAAGGAGCGTCCATCGTTTGAAGTGCTGGAGAAAATATTTAAATGAGTACTATTCCAAAACTTGAAGTGTTTGGCAACAAAAGGACATCAAGAGGGAACGTCACAGGACATGAGAAAAAAAATCACAATTATTGATATAAACTTCTACTTGTAAAGTGCTCCTCTTTTGTAGGATTTGCAGAGTTTTTTTGTGTTACCTCCATAAATCACAAAGGAGTTTAACTGAACATTTTCAAAGAACACTTTTTTGGATAGGACTTAAAGATTATACATGTTTTATTGAGTTTACTGGTAGTTCTTGGTTTGTGTTTGTGGAAAGCAAAAGAGCAACGTTCAAGAACTTTAAAGAATGTTAACTGTGTCAAAGACGTTTTTAATTTGACTCCAGTACTCAACCTTTATTCAGATGAGATACAGTTTTATTGACAAAAAAAAAAAAAAAAAACGGTGAGAATGGAGAAAATGTACCAAACCACTGTTGTGGCTGGAAAGGCTATGACATTTGTCAACGAAAGTCTGAACAAAGTTAAATTGGAGGACAAACTCACCTTTCTTATTTTGCACCTGCATTATGTGCAACGGACACCTCCAGGTCCTCAACACTTGAAACTGTGAGAAAACTTGCTGGTCTTTTATTCATTTCTTTTATTTTGTTGACTAATTACAGAGTAATTTAAAACTTCAGACTATGCTTCTTTATACTTAAAGTACATCTTATCTGGAATGTAATAGGAAACCTTGATAGTTCCTTTAGAAGCTTTATTGACAGAAAGAAGACAACCTACACAAAAACAAAAAATGAATAACTCTTGCAGTGTTCATTTAAGGATCAACAAGAATTCTGTAATTTAAAGATAGTTTTTGTACTATTTATTTAATTATACTTTTTCATTGTTAACTGCAAACAAGTACTTATTGAAAATGCTAAAAAAAATGTACACCAATTTGCAAGAAAGTGAAGAAAACAATAAACTAAAAAGTTCCAGAACAACTTCTTCATGAAAAGGACAATAAAAAAACATGAGTATATATATCGTTAATTGAAATAAAGACAATCAAAAGTGGTAAAAAAATAATACGATGAAATGTTAAGACAAAGTTAAATTGATTCCCACAAAAAAACTGTTGTCCAGTTTAAGGTGCAAAGTAATGATCCATCTTCTTATATATTTTTATTAATATTTGCACATTATCTTTCATCCAAAGATGTGCCAACATAAAATTAACTGAAGTTGCTGTGCAAAAGTAGGTGCTTGAGCACCACCTGGAGTCTTTTGTGCACATGTCTTGCATGCATACCTCAGTTTAAAGAACAGTTTTTTTTTTTACAATGTAGTAATTTCATCTAGTTTCCAAAACTATATATATATATTTTATATTATTATTTATATTTATTATTTTCCATAAAGCCATTGACTTCACCAGCATTTTTATTGAAGATTATTTCTTCTGTTATCACTATTTCAACATAAATATGTAAAAAAATATATAAGTTTAACTTCATAATTACTTGCACAAATATTTATGTTTTTTAGTAATACAAACAACAGATGATAAATGCTTGTGATTTTTACTTTATGAATTATTATGTTTTTAACCTCTGGGAGGCACTAAAGGTCCATCTCTCAATGAACGTTTTCACCAGAGAATAGATTCTTTTCACCTTTTATGAGACCAACTTGTTCCTGTGATAGCATATTATATGATTACATTAAATTATCATCAGACTTGTGTTTTTTACCAATATTCATTACTTTTTTAAAATAACAACCCCTCAACAGCTGCTGATCATGACAATGGATCTTCATTCAGTCTCCTAAATACCAAAAGCTCTATTAAAAAATGGAGCGCTTCCTTGAAAAGTAAACATGTGATATTTAAATCATTTTTTATGTGTATGTTTAATAATAAAGTAAGTATTATAGTAATAACAATTAACGAAATTGCTTTGTAGAGTCACAACTGAATTTCTGTTTTGTTTTTAAAAAAAAATCTCATCAGTCCGTTTTTTTTTTGTGAGCGTACACACTTTACAGACACACCCTGCAAAAGAACACTCAATGTTTTTTAAAAACAATAACATTTCACATAATCGTTGAAAACTATGTGACAAGCCAAAGCTAAACTACCTGATAACAATAAAGGCAAAGCTAAAATTAGAAGTGTTTGTTAGGAAATAGACCATATACATTTCATCTTTAAAAATAATCCATGTTAGCTGAAAGAACATTAAAAAATTACTAATATTTTACAGCATTTATGATATGACAAACTTTTTAAGATTTGGATTTTGCTTCTAAACAAAAGGATCTCATATATGTTTCTTGCAACAATGCAGTTTGATGCAAACAGGAAGAAAGTGAGGTTTAAAGCTTGAATACTTTAATATAAATAATTTAAGCAAACTATGTGAAAGTAAAATGTTTACTCTGAAGGAAAACAATGTTAATAAAAAAAAGATGCAAATGAGTCATTGTTTGATGCTTCCGCAAGTTGATATTTTATTTAGATCTCAAAGGGCAGAGGAAGCGAGAGTCGCACTGAGGAGGGCGTAAGGCATAATCCTCGGCTTAGTTGTCTGTCACCGCAACTCCAGAAGGTAAAACCAGACGTGACACTGATCTGTGGAATCATGACCATGGAACTGCAGGTCCAGGGATAATTCCTCTCTTTATTATTTTTAACTTTCTTAACCACATAACCCTTTGTTTTAACAATAATACGAACATGAAAATAAAGCCAAACTGTATAAAGGCTGAACACAAAGACGTTTAGTTCTTTACCAGATCAGAGAGCAAAATGACAGCAGGTCAGACTGTGGCTCAATGTTTTCATCTTCATGTTTTTTCTAGTGCTCTTTGGATCCTTTTTCATGAATCAGGATCAATACTTTTTTGAGTAAATACCCTGCATTATGTCAGATTTTTAAAAGAGAAAGTAAAATGACTCAACACATATTTATACTTTCTATGGCATTGTGAGTGGAATGAGTTCATCTTTATTAGCTCCAATCTTCCACCCAGAAAGATGTTTACATTGAGTAGTTATTGTCATGTTTTGTGGCTTAAAACTAAATGACCAGCTAGTATTTATAACTAGTACTTATAATAGATTATAATTAACAAGAGACAAACACAGTATTCTGCATATGAATTCACCATATGCAGAATCTGTACATTTTCCAAGACATGAAAAAACAAAAATTACACAACTTAATTTTTAAACAAAACCATTGTTATAAATTAACGTTAGGTTTTCCACAGTTAAATTAACACGTTTGCAAAAATGATGACAAACTCTGAAAGATGCAGAAAAACAATTATTATTGCACCCAAAAAACAATGGAGACATCAGCTGACATGTTGACACGGATAGTCATGTGTAATAGATAGATAAACTAAATTGTCTGTCAAATGAACAGAAATTCATCTTTCAACACAGCAGAACACATTACAATTAAATTCAATTGATAAAATTCTTTAAAAACAAACAAAAAAACACACCACCTTTTGTCACGCAACCATCGGATACTGTAAACTAAACAATTGTAAATGAACAGAAAGAATTTTCCAACAGTGCTATTGTGCTTGTTAATTTTTTCACTGACCGAAATACTAAGTGGGTTACAAACTGTTCAGTGTCGCTCATGTAACGTGTCTTAGTTACCTACTGACAGATTATTTGCAGTTCCTGTTTGCTTCCTGTTACAGTTTCAATGCCCTTTAGTCCCCAACAAGTGTGTTAAGTACCTGGAGCTGCAATGCAAGGTGCTAAGTCCAATTAGCTGCTGTTTACGCATGAATGTTGAAATGTGACAGGGCACCCTAGTGATCTAAGCTTTTTTGGACCTTCTCACCTTGGTCAAGCTTTTATAAATCTCATTTAGTGCTCAGCTCCTCAAATCCCTGTGACACCAGATGCCCCTAAACAAGCAAATCTTCAATTTGACCGCTGCTAACTTTACTTGTGAAAAAAAAAATGAAAGCCTCTTTAAATTCTAAGTTTTTAATGATAATATTAACAGAAGGTTTATTTTTATCTGGCTTTTAAAACTAGACAAACACAACTTTCAATGAACAGCCCCACATCCAGTAAAAAAATTTAATTAAGTAAACTAATGGAAAAAAAAAAAACTATCTTACTGAAGTTAACCTGAACTATTTTGTTAGCAGGTATCGGTATCTCTTATTGTTTTGGGTGTAAATGGGTTCAAGTCTTTCCTTTATATTTGAATATTGTGGACATTTGTGTATGCAGATTTATCCTACTATCTTCTGAAGTAAAACTCAGAATTGGCCAATGCTTCTGTTTATCAAAAAATGACAATTTGCAGGGTTGAAAGTACAGAAATGGAAAGAAAAGTTGTATGCATATGAGAAAACAAGAACATAAATGATAAAACAAAAAAGGTAAACATATTTTCAGGTGGCATAATTTATTATTGATTTTTTTGCTCAATTGTTTTTCTTGTTCTTTGCCTCTACTACGCTGCATTTAGGCTACTTTAAACTTGACAACTGAACCCTTGTAATTCCTTGTTTTCATCTGTTCTATGGTGAAATAAAAGGTTTGCTGTTATTGCTGTCTCATATTTAACTTTTAATTCATACATGGAAAGGTTTCATGGTAAGCTAAAAAAACAGAAAGTACCAATTACGTGGCAACAAATTAAGCTCAAATCACTGATAATTTAACATTATGCTCTACAGTTGACAGTAAATGTTTGTGCTGATTTGTTGTACCACTGAACATGCCTTTCTGGGAAAAAAGAGATCAGAAACTGCACATTCAACAGCTTTAAGGACCTCTTTTAATGCTGATGAGGTCATCTATCCATCTTTACATCCAACATACAAAGATTCTGATACCAATTTCACATTTTTTGAAAAAAAAGTTCACATTGAGCCACACAATGGGGTTTATTTTAGATTATTTGTCAAAGAAAATACTTTCCTCTGGAGACTGGTTTTATTTTTCAACTATGGTGACCACTTTTAAAGACTTTATGAATTAAGTAAGACTGGAGTCACCTCTAACACCAACCTTGACTTCCAGACTTCCTAGCCTACTTATCATCTCTGACTTGCGCACAAGGTGTGAATCCAATTTGTAAGGATTGAAGGATTGAAACCCCTCCGGTTTAACAGCTTGCTAGTGACAATTTTTGGATGTTAAGCGGATGAACACAAGCTTCTTGATCTAGAAATCCCACTTGTGGGAATGGTCCGTCTTATGAAAGCTGTGTGACAGATGGTTTTCTGTTGGTGTGTCCAGGAAGTCTTTAGTGGTGGAACCACTGTGATAGTGGAACCATCACAAAACCAGTTCACGTCATCTGTTTTAGAGGTATATTAGTATTTGATCCTGGAATATTTTAGACTTCTAATTGGTTTATAACACTGTTAGCTTGTTAGCTAAACCTGATAGTGTGCTTTGCCTGACACAAAGCTGAGGTTTTATTTTTTTAAGGTTAGATTGTGACATTTAACAGAGTTACATGGTAGATCAATTACAGAAAAAAATGAACAGTATGAAACATTAAGAATATTCATTATTTGTTGATGTTATTTATCTTCTTTTATCTAGCATAGCGTGTCCTTGTTTGCTTTTGCATTTTACTTCCCTGTGCATTGCTGCTGGTGGATCACCTGCAATTTAATTGCCCCTGCAACTGCAATAAAGTCCTTGAACCTTAAAATAGTGAAACAATGGATAATGAACACTATTAAGGAAATAATTTGACAATTTAATGATCTTCTATAGCCTGCACCCTTTTCATTTGTTGGTCTTTCTGGTTGCTAGGAGAATTTTGTAACAAAAAAATAAAAACAAGTCTACAAAAAGTCAGGTGACTTTTCAGAGAGCATTTTTCAGATTTTTTTTTTTTTTTTTAACTTGTCCTGTCCAACAGCTGAGCAAACAGATATGAGCTGAGAGCCTCTTGTATTAGACAGATTTTACTCTTACAATCGGGGGTTATAAATCATAGTGAACACAAAATGTATGTTGGTATAAGCCCCTTTTGTAATTTAGACCAAACTTTATTAATATTGATTTTTTTTTGTGTCTTTTGTTGGACCGGACGGAAAAGGAAAGGGGGAAAAGGAGAGAGTTGGGGGTGGGGGGTGGGGGGAGAAAGAGAGATGGTGGATTATAGAAGTTAGAGAAGGACTACTGTGAAGGGAAGGTAGAGTTTTTAATCTACAGGCAACAAAATGCTGGAGCTTATACCCATTGCAATAGTGAATGTTGGTCTAAAATGGGCGGGGCCTGTCCACACACTCAGCTGTTACATACCTGCCGGCTCCAAGAGTGTTCACAAACTTGTCCACATCCAGTTCACACGCACACTTGTGCATACCAACCAACACATGTAAAGCATTACATTCTGTCACGCACACTATTCGAAGGTGTAAAGGTGAGCTGACGCCTGTGCTCAGGTGAATGTTATGTTAAGCTGAAGTGGATGATGGAATGCACAAAAAAGGAGGGAGAACCCCCAGCCATCCCCACACCAAGACACCCGCCGAGGCGGCAGCGCCGACCAGGGCCCGCCCCCGCACCCATACTGTGGGGTCAATGGAGGAGATCCACCCGCCAGGCAGCCCGGCCAAGCACCCAGACCAGGGCCCGCAGGACAGCCACACGGGCCCCCAACACCCGAGCGCAGTGAGGTACGGAAGCGCAGAGCGCAAGGCCCAGCCCAGTCAGGAGAGCAGCCCTCCCACCGCGCCAGGTGACCCAGCGCGGGGCCCCACCCCCGAGAGCCCCACCGCCCCAGACAAGCCGCCCACCACCACCCAGGAGTTCTGGGCATCCCCCCACCCCAGCCCCGGGTACGAGCCCGGGTCCCCCACGGGAGACCCGCTCCAAAGCTCCAGGCAGCTGCGGAGATCCAGAAGAGAGCACGATGGGGATTTTTCAGATTTTTGAAAGACAGCCAGAAGAACAACATTTAAAACAAATGCTACTTTTAAATGAAACTTTTTTCAAACCCATCCATGTTAGGAAGGTGAACACGCAGTAGAATTTTAAAAATAAGTTAGTTTCAAAGCAGAATTCCTGCAGAAATATTCAGTTCAAAACATTTCTGTTTATGAAGCTGTTTCCACAAATCAGACTATGTTGATGCAATACACACAAAAAAAAACAAACAAAAAAAACAAAAAACAGATTGACATGATCAAGTTTGTCACTATACAAACTCTTGATTGAGATTGTTACCATAATGATTCTGTCAATGAAGTCTTCCAACCAAACTGTCTTTCCTGCTTTAATATAACCCCCCAACCAAGAGATTATATTGTTGAAGAGATTTATGTCTAATACCTAGTGATGAGCAACTAATTCCAGGGATACACAGTTACATTATACAAAAGGTATCTCTTTAAAATCAAGCATGGTCTGCATCATAAAGTCATTCATAATCTGAGTTAAAAAGGTTTCATATTGCACCAGTTTCTGTAAGCAGAAATCCTTTATGATTTTGCCTGAAAAATGTTCAAAGAATAAATACAACTTTTAAGATTTTTGAAGTCAAAAGATGTGCTGAAAGATTTTTCTTCTTTTGCTTTTTAACAAAAAGGCATAACAAAAGTTTAAGCTATTTTTCTACTTATTAGGCAGAAGTTTCTCTACATTCTGTAACTGCAGAGCATGTTTTGATGTTTTAACATTTTTTACTTAAACATAACGTCTAGAAATTGTTATGTATAGCTCATTCAGGTGTACATGTAGTTATTTACATTACAATACAATTACATAAATGTAATTAAGATTTAGTATTGTTGGTTTAAAAATAAAATGTCTACTTATGTATTCCATTTCTAACTTTATGCAAAACAATTTTTCCGATTAAGTGAATTTTACTTTCAACCTAATGCCTGTTTTTTTTTTTTTTAAGAGATGTAAAGACAGGTCAGTTTAGAGCACAGAAGTACACTATCCTTCATCTTAAATATTCTCTTTTCATTTAGTCACCTGGTAGTCTTTACAATACTGTGCTGATAAAAAAAAAAAAAAAAACAACAGAAGAAAAACAGTCTCCAGTTCTTGGCAGGAGAACGACTCTTAATGCTTTAATTACTAATGCAATGGTAAATACAAAAACACATTGATTTTCAGGAAATCAAAGCTTTTGAATCAGTTTATAAGGTCATTTTCTGAAAATGTAGAGAGTTAATTGGATTTTGAAACTCTAATGGTGTAAGCTTGCATTCATCATCAAAAGCAGGCCCTACCTGTAAAGGGATTACCTCAGGTGCTCCCAAACTTTCTTCACCCTGCCACTAATCTGGTTATTTGAATAGGTATTAGAATCCTTATAAATCAAGGGTGCCCAAACTTCCTTCTACATTGTTTGCTGCTATTACAAGACATGCAAAAATGTTTTTACATTTTTTTGATTCCACATAATTTTTGCAAATTTTTTTTAATAAAAAAAAATATATATATATATATATATATATATATATATAATATGCTTCATTGTGTTTTTTTTTTTTTTTTTATTATGAAGCACATCAGTTTTTAAAATGGCCTGTTAACAATAGTTCTTTTAAAGGAAGGCAAATCACAGAATAAATTAGACTGAATATCAGAAATATTTATTAGGAACCACATGTATTCTACCCCTGCGACAGACTGGCGACCAGTCCAAGGGTGTACCCTGCCTTCGCCCATGAGTAGCCGGGTTAGGCTCCGGCAACCCCGTGACCCCGAAAGGGATAAAGCGGATTGGAAAATGAATGAATGAATGAATGTATTCTAGTGCATTTTAAAGACTTAAAAATGAAATTTTACAGTTTTGGAATTGTTTTGTCCAAAAAATTCCATTTAAAGTGGCTCATGTCTAAGATTAAAAAGTTTATTCCAGATTTTAATGCAAATTATAAAACCTGAGGATTTTTGTCCATTTTAAGACAGATACATTCCACTATAGAGGTGTAAAATAATAGGAGAATGAAAGGTAAATTTAAATCACTTGTTTTGTTAATTTAAAAAAAAACACTGAACATTGTCAAGACTTTTAAAATTTCAATTCAGAGAACTGTGTTGAGCTTCACTCTGTCATGTAAAGATTTCACTTGAACGTTTGATTAATCTAATTTACCATAAGAACTAAAAAAATTCAAAGACACTGGGATGTTAACTTTGATTTCACTGTTTGGCAAACATCTCTACAGCCAACACTGTAGTTTAATTAGGAAGGGATCTGGTTTGATTAACAGGATCCAATTACTTCATCATTACTGGCTTGTGATTTGCATCTGGTGGAGGTAAATTGAGTTGATGTAGTTTACTTTACTGCTATACAACACAGATCATGTCCTGCCAGGAACCTATTACCTCATTATGAATGTCTTGTAAATTGCATCTGTTTATGTTAAACAGTATTAGTCAGCTCTTAGGTGAAGATAGTATAGTCAGTGGCAGCTGGCAGCAAGAGCTCTTGATAGAAACCCTCATGGGTCTCCAAGGATGCATGCAGTGGCTTGGAGTCAAAAGTTGCTCCTCTGTCCTGAAAGACAAGTTCTACTGATGTTCTCAGAGGTCAAGTTTTCATATTTTAACATTTGAATGTTGCAAGATCAGACTGACCTGAAGCATCTGCTTTGCTGAAGAAGCTCTCTGACATAGACACTGTTCTGTGCAGAGAGTGTGCAGTGTTTCACAAGCAAATAATGATTGTTCACCTTACAGGGAGTCCAACTTTCAACCATTTCAAAGTAAACACAAACAAGAATAGCCTACAGTATGAACTTCAGTAAATAAGTAACGAAAAAAACTTTCACTATAGTAACATGGAGAGAAAATAGACTCACTGGATTTGTGTGTATTTTATGATTTGTCACTTGAGTCTTCATGTAACTTTGAATTTATGTGTACGTACTTCTTAATTTGTAAATCCTACAATACATTTTGTGCATAACAGTGTGTACTTGCAATTGTGTATTCACATGCACAGACATTAAAAAATACAAAACACAATTTACACAACTTTAGATTACAGCAGCTTAAAACCGAATACACAGACTTATCTTTAAAAAGCACGCATCTGTCGCCTGATACACACACACAAAACCACAGTTACACACAAATCAGATTTGAGATGGTTTTCACTTCTTTAGTGTTGAGTGCTTTTTATTTAAGACTTTTTCTATTGATTATTGGGGCATAATTGTTTAAGAAAGTGGAAAAGTGTCACGTTTTCACCAGATATTATTCACAGTCTAAGTTTGGTGAATAATGTTTGAAGATTTGTATGTGTAGTGAGTTTTAAGTTGCTATCATTTAAAGTTCTGTGTGTGTAAATTGTATTTAGTAATTTTTTGTATTTTGTAATTTTTGCACATGTAAATATACATCCACACAGTTACACACAAAATGTATTATATGAGTTACAAATCAAGGACTACACAAACACAAATCCAAAGTTACACACAAACATGCAGACACAAGTTACAAATCAAGAATTAC
>BSAI01000073.1:23659097-23827674 GCA_036245035.1 Adrianichthys oophorus | reverse complement strand
CACACAAACATGCAGACACAAGTTACAAATCAAGAATTACACACACACAAATTGGGTGAGACTATTTTGGCTCCATATATTTCCACAGGAGTTTGCAGCTTTGGTTTATTTTGTCCAAGTCTCTGGACAAGTCCCCCCGGAGGGGGCTCATGCTCTCCCTGTTTCTGTGCCATTTTGCATCTAAGTCATGAGACTGTTCATGGCCATACTTGCAGCCACACAGCTCACTAATTCAGACAAGTGAGTCAAAGTAAATCCTAGTACATTGTTATAATGCATTGAAATTACACGCTTGAATGCCTGCAGATATTCATAATATTAATGATATGCACGTATTTGTGTGTGCGAGTGTGTGTGGTGTTATGCACATGTTTTTAAGATAATTTGTGTAAGTAGCATGTGCAGTTATCTACGTGAATCTGCATATTTACAGTGGGTACGGAAAGTAATCAGACCCTTTAAATGTGTCACTCTTTGTTATATTGCAGCCATTTGCTAAAATAATTTAAGTTCATTTTTTCTTCATTAATGTACACACAGCACCCCATATTGACACAAAAACAATGAATTTTTGCAGATTTATTAAAATAGAAAGAAATATCACATGGTCTAAAGTATTCAAACCCTTTGCTCAGTATTTAGTAGCAGCACCCTTTTGATCTAATACAGTCATGAGTCTTTTTGGGAAAGATGCAACAAGTTTTTCACACCTGGATTTGGGGATCCTCTGCCATTCCTCTTGGCAGATCCTCTCCAGTTGTGTCAGGTTGGATGGTAAACGTTGGTGGACAGCCATTTTCAGGTCGCTCCAGAGATGCTCAATTGGGTTTAAGTCAGGGCTGTGGCTGGGCCATTCAAGAACAATCACAGAGTTGTTGTGAAGCCACTCCTTGGTTATTTTAGCTGTGGGCTTAGGGTCATTATTTCCTGGAAGGTGAACCTTCGGCCCAGTCTGAGGTCCTGAGCACTCTGGAGAAGGTTTTCGTCCAGGATATCCCTGTACTTGGCCACGTTCATCTTTCCCTCCATTGCAACCAGTCATCCTGTCCCTGCAGCTGAAAAACACCCCCACAGCATGATGCTGTCACCACCATGTTTCACTGTTGGGACTGTATTGGATGATGAGCGGTGCCTGCTTTTCTCCACACATACCGCTTAGAATTGAGGCCAAGAAGTTCTATCTTGGTCTCATCAGACCAGAGAATCTTATATCTCACCATCTTGGAGTCCTTCAGGTGTTTTTTAGCAAACTCCATTCGGGCTTTCATGTGTCTTTCACATGAAAGATGCCACTCTGCCATAAAGCCCTGACTGGTGGAGGGCTGCAGTGATGGTTGACTTTCTGCAACTTTCTCCCGACTGCATCTCTGGAGCTCAGCCACAGTGATCTTTGGGTTCTTGTTTACCTCTCTCACCAAGGCTCTCCTTCCCCCGATAGCTCAGTTAGGTCAGACGGCCAGCTCTAGGAAGGGTTCTGGTCATCCCGAACATCTTCCATGTAAGGATTATGGAGGCCACTGTGCTCTTAAGAATCTTAAGTGCAGCAGATATTTTTTTGTAACCTTGGCCAGATCTTTGCCTTGCCACAATTCTGTCTCTGAGCTCTTCAGGCAGTTCATTTGATCTCATGATTCTCATTTGCTCTGGCATGCACTGTGAGCTGTAAGGTCTTATATAGACAAGTGTGTGGTTTTCCTAATCAAGTCCAATCAGTAGAATCAAACACAGCTGGACTCAAATGAAGGTGTAGAACCATCTCAAGGATGGTCATAAGAAACAGACAGCACCTGAGTTAAATATATGAGTGTCACAGCAAAGGGTCTAAATACTTAGGACTGTGTGATATTTCAGTTTTTCTTTTTGAATAAATCTGAAAAAATGTCAAAAATTCTGTGTTTTTTGTCAATATGGGATGTTCCGTGTGTACATTAATGAGGAAAAAAATGAACTTAAATGATTTCAGCAAATGGCTGCAATATAACAGAGAGTGAAAAATTTAAGGGGGTCTGAATACTTTCCGTACCCACTGTATGTGTATATGTGTTCAGATTTGTGCAGACAGTGAGCTTTTTTGCGTGAATATTTTAGCATGAAGATTTGTGTGTTTGTGCATGAAAATGTAGGTCTTCTGTAAACAGTCATCTATGACATCAATAATGTTAAGCCTCAAGCAACTTTCATTGCCTATTTTGATGCTTTCATCATTTCTTTCTCAAGTTTTTTTTTGTACTCTATACCCTCTGTCCCTTTCCCACCTTATCTCTACCCTTTAATCACCGTTTGCCTCACTTTCTCCGTGTTTTATCCACTCTGGAACTTAAAAAAAAAACCAAACAAGCAAAAAAAAAAAAAAAAAGCAAATAATAAAATATTAGCTCAAAACAAAGTTTTGTTTTAAATACACAAGGGGTTCATACAAAAATACACCTGCTTGGGCAAAGGACTAAAGTAGTCTTAAAAAAGAAGTTTGAAATTCACTTTACTGCTGTCAACATCAAATTCCTTCTGTTTAGATTTTAATGATAAATGCAACATTAGCACATGCTGCCATGTTGACTCCATGATTAGGTGAAGGCAGCATTATGCCATTTTTTTTTAAAGTGGTACATCTTTGTCTTGGAAAAAAAGCACAAGTAAGTAAAAGTTTCCTTTATTTTAGTTTAAATGCATTTTAATAGATAGAAAATAGTTAAAAAGTTACACTTTCAGGCCATTTGGGCAGCAAAATAGCAACGCCATCAGTTAAAAACAAAGCAGAAAATGAAATTAAAAAGATTCCCAATCAAATCACTGCTTTTGTTGCTAAATTAACTGTTGCATCATTCCAAAAAATGTTCTGTGGACAAATGAGACACCAGCACTGTAAAACAAAAATAAAAAAGCAATTATTTTTCACTGAAAAAAGGCAAAACTTTGTAGATGTACTGATGGTGATCAAACTGTGCAGCGCCTGTCCTTGCTGCTTCTGCGTACCTCCTTCCAGGGATTTATGTAGAGCACTAGGTTGCTGTATCTTCTTAAAAACTTTCTTCTGTGGATTGAGATTGTCTCCCTGGGTTTGGCTGTCTCATGTAATCCAAGACTGTGAAGTTGAGACGCCTATCCCTGTCTGTCTCTGCAAGGAAGCATTCAGTGCCAAACATGAGAAATAAAAATAAAAGAAACGAGAAAATGACAACAGTCACAAATTCTTACCACTCATTAGTAAATGTAAAATATTTAATAAATATTTTGAATAATACTTTTAGAGAAACTGCGAATCCATTAATGTGGTAGTAACACCATCCTTTATAAAAGTTACCAGTTCCCTATCTGATAATAAAAGAGAACAATTGTCAAAAAATTTGATCAGGTAACGTTGGTGCCAAGAAATTCTTTCAATCTGACTTCAGCTAGAGTCCCATCTCAAGACAAGGTGGAAAAAAATGGAGCAAGAAATGCTGCCACAATAGTAGGTATTATGACGATTGATGCCTGTGTGGAAATAAAGTGTGTCAGTTGTCATTTATGACCGTTAAACTGCAAATGCATTTGAGTGAGGAGAAGCAAAATTTACATTGAAAGAACAGTAGAAATAAAAAGTTTAAGAACTGAGGATATTTTACCAAAGGAGAGACTGCATTTCTTTAACTGAGAGAAGAATAAAGACAGAAAGCAAAGTGGAAAACCAGGAAAACTTGGCTTTCCTACAGAATGCCAGCACAATGATGCTGTGACACAGATGCCTCTAATTAGCAAACATGTCCTAAAAACATAGAAAAAAAGATCACTGATTAACAAGTGATTATACTCAGATTATCGGCTGATCTTCTTAGCTCATCTTCTTATAACGCCTTTAGGAGGTATATAAACATGGCTCCTGAATCACATGTAAGGAGCTGGACAGCTGCATAGACAGAGCTCAAGAGTAACTCTTCGTGGCTAATCCAGATCCTAACTTGCAAAGATGGAGAACGGTACAGAGGGCAAGAACTTCTACATCCCCATAAACAATAGGACCGGGCTTGCGAGGAGTCCTTTTGAATACCCTCAGTATTATTTGGCAGATCCATGGCAATTCAAGTTATTGGGGATCTACATGTTTTTCCTGGTCATCACCGGCTTCCCCATCAATGCTCTGACACTCCTGGTCACAGCTCAGAACAAGAAGCTCCGTCAACCTCTCAACTTCATCCTGGTGAACTTGGCTGTGGCTGGACTGATCATGGTCTGCTTTGGATTCACGGTTTGCATTTATTCTTGTATGATGGGGTATTTCTCTATGGGACCCATAGGCTGCACAATGGAGGGATTTATGGCAACACTCGGAGGTAAAATGATACAAAAGAGCAAATCATTGTCGCGCAGTCACGGCTGGTGGTAGAATCTGTGCTTTTTGCTCATACTGTGGCTCTTGTGCATTTCATCAACAGGTCAGGTGTCTCTGTGGTCTCTTGTGGTCTTAGCTATTGAGAGATACATTGTGGTCTGTAAACCCATGGGAAGTTTCAAATTCACAGCAACCCACTCTGCAGCAGGCTGCGCCTTCACCTGGATAATGGCTTCCACCTGTGCAGTCCCTCCTTTGGTTGGCTGGTCAAGGTAATGAGATAAATTACTAAATAGATAATGACCTGTCTACATCTGGAGGCCAGGTTTTATTTGTTTGGGTACTACTATACTGTAATTCCATCCAATTTTTTTTAAACAATTCTGTTTTAAGTTCAGTTTTATCAAGGACGTGTAGTAATGTTTCATTACCTAAAGTTTCATTACCTCAAAAATGACGATAGTGTGTCTTTAAGGCATTGGTGTCGTCTTTTTATTTATTTCAATAGATTAAAAGATAAAATAAAAGAGGAAATATGTAAATGAGAACAAACAGATAAATAACATAGACAGACATTTGTTTGATAAGGTGAATTTTGACGATATGCTTCAGCTATTTACTTTTGCATTTCTTGAGTTGGCACGCACATTTTGGTAATGCTGCCCGCAGAGCGCTGTATCGAAGATAAACAACATGATTTTAGACATTTAAAGACAATTCCAGTAACCCAACATTACAATAAAACTTTTTCAGATTGCTCTTTATCTTGACTCTCAAACAGAGGTGCCTGAAAGGCACATTTACCATCTCAGTTTTAGGTTTTCAGAGCTTTTGTTGGCTTGAATGCTGTAGCTACAGCACCTCACCTAAGCTGTTAATGACACTGGAGTTTCAGCATTCCTAAAATCTCTGGAAAAAAGGCAGTGTCTCATGTGTTATGTTTTCACATCCACAGGTATATTCCAGAAGGCATTCAGGTTTCCTGCGGACCTGACTATTACACTTTGGCCCCAGGCTTTAACAACGAAAGCTATGTCATGTACTTGTTCTCCTGCCACTTCTGTGTGCCTGTCTTCACCATCTTCTTCACCTATGGTAGCCTTGTGATGACAGTAAAGGCTGTAAGTACTGAACGATGTACTAAATAGTTTTTACTGTTTGCACAAGCTATATGCAGTTACCCAATCTATTTTAGGAGCAAATCTTAATGCATGATCAATCTCTAAACAAAGATGAGCTGACATTTGTGATGTAGTCACACACCCTGCACCAGCAGCTGGGATCTATCAACACACAGAGTTCAACATGGAAATAGTTTCTGCATCTTATGAATCACAGAAATCTTAGTCAGACTCATTAGACCGTTCTATCTGGGAGGAAAAAGTTGTCAAAGTTTATGTATTTAGTATGACAATAAAACTGAAACAGAACATCCGTTTAGAAACATATGTTTTCTTATGAAGTCAAAGTTTGAGACCAAGCCAATCTCAGAGGTTTTATTTTTCACTTTGGTACTCATTGAAATGGTCTCCATTTTGATAAACAGAAGTTATCAGTAAGCTGTAAAGCTCCATTAAATCCATGTTATGGTGCAATCACATTGTCTAAAATCTTGATGACACAGAGAAGATGATGTTTTGCAGTGAAATGGGTCATTTTTAAGATGATCAGTTTCTGAGCCAACATCACTTAGCCCTTCCCTAAGCCATCTTTACTCTCAAATTCTTCCTGCTTCCAAGAACATGTTGCAGAGAGAGACTTCTCTCTTGCTGCTTAATACCTGCTCATCCCATACCCTAATTCTCTTTTTCCATTTCACACTAGAGATCAATCATTCTTTGTTACTGTTTCTCAAACTTTTAGTTTAAAAACTTTTGAAAATGAAACATCATGAATGCTGCACAGCACATTAGGAACAGTTTTTACCATGACCTCTACAATTCTTAAGTAACATTAGTTTGGGGGTTATAGTGAATAAGACCTTTAAGGGGTCAACTAGACTGAGAAAGCACTGTACAAGTTTAATGACCATGTTTCATTGTTACTGGTTTGGGAAAGCATCTTATGTAGAAAGCAATACATGTGGATTTTAGGCAGCTCTATTATAAAGACGTTTTTTGGTTCTTGTTTCTAACTTTGTTATGCTATAAGTTCTAGTAAATAAATGACAGATGGTTAATCAGTTAATATTTGCAATTAAATGAAAGACTTTCCTTTTTTTATAAACAAAAGGGATTTCATGTTTAAGAAACTGAAGGTAAAAATCTAAAAGCTGCACTTGATTTATTATTAAAACAGACTTTTTTTTTTTTACATTGTTGGCCTCCTTTTCAGGCTGCAGCCCAGCAACAGGATTCAGCTTCTACTCAGAAAGCAGAGAAGGAAGTAACCCGCATGTGCATCCTGATGGTGCTGGGGTTTCTGCTGGCGTGGGTCCCTTATGCTTCCTACGCAGCCTGGATCTTCTTTAACAGAGGAGCGGCCTTCTCAGCCATGTCCATGGCCATCCCTTCCTTCTTTTCAAAGAGCTCAGCCCTGTTCAATCCTATCATCTATATTTTGATGAACAAACAGGTATGGCTTTTTGTAATACTAATACTAATAAAAGGTTCATTCATTTGTGCTATTACTCATAGGTGTTAATGATTCTAGGTATGAACTCCAACACAACTTGACAGGATTTCATCAATTAAGAACTGAGATTTGTGTGTGTGTGTGGGGGTTTATTTTAATACTGACAAATTTGTTCTTTGAACATGAAAACAGTCTGATTGCTTTTTTCTCTTCATTTCAGTTCCGTAACTGCATGCTGGCTACAATTGGAATGGGTGGCATGGTTGAAGATGAGACTTCAGTGTCCACCAGCAAGACAGAAGTCTCTACTGCTGCTTAAGGACCACACTGGACGTCTCTGGACCGTCACTTTCGCTGTGTCTTCCTCACTTTGGCATGGAATTAAGCAAAAAAGATACAAGTCAACTTCCTTCTCATAAATGGACACCAGTCTAACATTTCTGGACAACAACAAAACCTGAACTCTTAAATGAAACACAACCTGAAGTGTTTCCTTGTTGACGGGTCATTGTAACAACTTGTGAAATGTTTGAATGGTGAGTGACTGAATTCACCCTTGTATATTTATGAAATGGAGAGGTTTGTTTATGTTTCAGCCTTGGATATGATAGCCTGTAAATATTTTATAAAGAAAATAATTGTAGAAAAAAAGATTAAATGCATGCATGAAAAGATATTTTGGTCAAGAATTCTTCTTCTCATTTTCCAGTTACTCCTTCCCGTGTTTTTTTTAAATTACCGTGATTTTCCAAGTGGATTTTTATAGATGTGTCAGCTGTACAAAGTTTTTTTTTTTTTTTTGGTATTGTAACCGTGCTTACACATATGCAATGAGTCAGCTGGTACAATGCAATCCCAAAAAATCATTTTTTTCCCTGTTCAAATCAGCTTTAGGAGATGTTGGGTTCCTTGTTGTCATAGTGATGGGCTCAGCAGGTTTAACATCACTGAGATTTTGCTCTGAGGGAACACATCAGCAGGCATCTTTGCATGTAAATCAGGTTTTTAGTAAAGATACTATTTAAAAAAAAAATTAAAATGTAGAACTAACTAAGATTAAATGCTACCATCATCCAGAATTTTTTTTGGCTTTGCCAGCATATGGATAAATAAGATTCTTTTCCGGGAATTCTTGCATTGCATTACCAGTCATGTCTGTGTTTGTTGGTGATTGAGCCTAATTCTTTTAATTATGTTGACAAATCATAAGCCAATTCTCCTAATATGGCTTCTATTCAAAGCTTTCATTTACAATAATTAGCTTACGATAATTTGTAAAGTCAAGTAGTTGTCCGCTCTGTGTCACGATGTCAAAGACACAGTGGACAGGCACTGCACGAACAGTGATGAGCATTTCAGCTCATTTTAGCTCAGGCTAACATGCCCAATGAGGGTTAGATCAACCAAAGACCCAGTTTGTAGTTTCACAGGAACTTTTTTTCACTGGAAAAACTCCAGTCTTACTTGTCCAACCTGCCAGAGTGAAGTTCTGGTTGCTTTTCAACCACATGATGATTGATGTGACAGGTTGCTGCTCTGTCAGGAAACATTCACTACAACAGAGATGGAAGTTTGTGGTCATTTGACCTATTGATTTGAATTGAGCAAATCTGAAAAGGGTTTTTCAGGTCTGTGGCTCACCATGTCAGCAAAAAGGTTTGGGTTTTTCAAAAGTGGCGAGATAAACAAATGACCGTAGTAACGAAGGAGAAGAAAAGCTGCAGATTCAGTGATCATTCATCTGTTGTAAAGCTGGAGCATTTCACGTCAGTGAAAATGGGACTAATAGTTTACTGAAACACAGTGAAGAGCTTACTTGGGAAACTGCATTTGGCTGCTGCAACATTCTTTTAAAAACGTGCTTCAATCTGGAAGTCAAAATATTCTTCAATGGTGGAAAATTAGGAAAGACATTTGGACCATCACACTGGATTATAGGCAAGAAGAGGCACAAAATGTAGTTTTAGCAGGTTGTTCAGAGGTAGTTTGTATTCCCCAAACACAGGAATTACAAAAATTACTGCATGAGCTTTACATAAAACACATGTAAAATAACTTTTATACTAATTAAGAATGAGAATAATAATTGTAGCTGACAATTATATTGTTAACATAAAAATGAGGACTCAGTGTTTGTTTTAACAAATGTGGCTATCAGAAAACTGCAGTTAATGATAAAGCTAAACCTGACAGACTATAAGACTGAAATTAGAAGTGCAACTGACACATTAACAAATGTTAAAAAAAATAAAAAACTAGAGACCATCTTTATTGACTCAGACTGTGAAGAAAAATTTGTCCAAATGTCTGTAAAAGTTGACTGTAGAAGCTACAAAGAGAGAGAAAAAAAGCACTGTTTTGTTTTTACAAGCTTTCTTACTATATTGTGACATGACATAACTGTTAATGGATGCAGGCAATTTTATGTTAAAGTTATTTAAAGCTTGTTAAAGGACATTGTATGTCTAAAGGATTACTAAAACAAATGTACAAATGTTTACTGGCCTGCTTTCTTTGCAGCAACCTGTAAACTTTTGGTCAGCACAGGAAGAATATAGAAGTATGAAAAGAAAGACCCTCTTTGGCAATCCATGCACAATCCTGGCGTCATCATCCTATCACAGTCCATCACATTCCAATCCTCTTCCTGCAGAAGAGACCCAGATAGCAGGATTTTTCCTGATCCTCTCTGTTCCTGTGGGCAAAACACGAGGCTCAAAAGCAAACCTAATGGTTAGAGACGTGAAACTTTGACTGTAGATTTCCTGATTTGTTGAAAAGAAAATAATAAATAAATAAAGTAAAACTTCAAAAGAAGTTATATGCTTGTTTAGAAAAAAAATGGACACAATGTTAAAATAAGGTTGTTGGTTGAATTGGTTGTTCAAACTAGCAAAAACTGTAAACACTGTGACTGTTCTGAGTAATTTTCTAATTTCTTTATTTTCCTTCTGGAGTAAGTCAAATGTCATCAACTATTTAGCCAGCTTAATAGCTGTTTTTGAATATTTTGGGAAAAACTAATATGACAGTTGCTTTTGAAAAGTTTCAGGAGGTTTTATTTATTCCCTAAAAACTGTAGTACATAACTAAAGGACTTGTCAAGCAAGTCATGACAAAAAAAAAAAAAGAAAAATTCATATGATGTTCATGTACTTTATCACAAACAGTTTTTTTTAAATGTATTTCTTCACATTTCTTGAAACAGAGACATTTTTCTTCCAAAGCAAAATTTTCATTTTAATGATGCATTTTTCAAGCGTCTTCTAAGAAAACAAAGCTATTTTGGGATGTTGTTTTCTTTTCTTTAATGTATGTTCAGTTTTACCGTCAGCTGAATGTGAGTTTAGGAAGTGCTTTCTATGTTCAGTCGTGTTGCCGATTTTTCCCAGTGAAACTAGCAAAACTTTAGAATGTGGTGCATTAAACTTAGTGTAAAAGCAAAAACATGAGCAATACCTATGCTATACGTCGATGCTTGAGCCTTAACACCTCCTGTTGAATTATCTTAAGAGCTTCAATGGATTATTCTGTTCTCAGTCTAATAGACTTACATCTTTCCCTAATTGCATTTCACTTTAAATCCTTGTGAACAGTCACAGCTACAATTACTGTTTCAAAGGTGTGTGCTTCCACAGATCATCCAGGTTGTTTTGTTTTACATCTGAATTTAATAGTAGTTTATCTTTATCCAAACATGATTGTTATAGGTCAAGTTTTTATAAAAAGCTGTCCGTTGTTTTCTTTTGACGACCCTTCCCCTTTTTTTTCCGGGGTCACCACAGCGAAGGTTTTCACACGGTGGTTTGTTGCCGAATGTCTTACCTGATGCAACGATTACAGCTCTACCCGGTGACTTGATGTTGAAAGAGTCGAGGGGCAAGGTATTATTTCTTCACTTATTTAAAGAAATAATTAGATTTGGCTCCAAGTGAATTTCTTTGGCATTTGTGCAATAAATGACACAATTAGTTTATAACCTCAGTCAGTAAATTCCATTAGTTTGCTTGCTAACCACTTTGCCGTAAACTTGCGGTTCCCTCACTAACCTGGTTAGTTGGATACATTTTTACCCATTAGGTTTCTCTCTTGTTGACTCAACTCTGAGGTTGTGTTTTGATGACCTTTTAACCCTTCGATCTTCATTGGGTTTGCTATAATTTCTGTCCTTCTTTTCCAAAGCAGAAACCCTGGGTGAAGGGTTAACCAAAACCCATTTAGCTGTGTGTAAAACCCACTTGAGGACAAAAACTTAAGTCATCCTCCAAACCTTTCATGACAGCAGTTAGCTGTCCAATTTAGTGATGAGGAAGATCACTTTTTGCACTTTTGCTAGCTGAAACCACCCCTTTAATTTTTGTTTTGATTAAAGATGATATTGATGATCATTTCTCCTGTCAGATTTAGAATAATTTTAGTTAGGTAAAGTATTTCTCAAATTCCTTATTAACATGTGAAAGATCTTTTATCTAAAGGAACTCCTGAAAACTTGCCAAATTCCACATCATGAGGAAAACATCTGCACAAAAGCCGACTTGTAAACATTTTCATTCACATCCTATAAATCTAGAGTTTGAAGGTCACATCTGGATAAAATAATGACTCTCTAATGGTTTTCTTATTATATTTACTATTTTTTTCAACACAGACGTTCTTTCAAGATGGACTTCAGCGCCGTGTGCCTTTGTTCAAGTAGCCTAAGATGAGGTCATGGGCTGAAAGTCCTACTGAAGTGCCTTTGAGCAGGAGCCACACGTGATCACAGAGCTGAACTGGTAAGTGGATGTGTGTGCGTACAGTCACGCCTATTCTCTTATTTGGTTTATTTTTTGGTCTATTCACTAAACCTTTTAAAATAGTTCTCATGACATGTTAGCAGTAGATTAAAATGCTCTAGACTCCCAGTTAGATTAAGGTTAAGACGCAAAATCGGTTAAGTTAAGGAGTACGCCCTTTTTCACTGCAACAAAAACTGATTTTTAAATATATTGTGTTGCTGAGCCATTTCTTTATCGTTGTGGATTAGAGAAACCAATCTTTAGTAGCACAGATGCCCTTATGGTTTAAGGTTACAGGCAGTAAGATATTAAAAACTTCACTTTGAACACTAAGTGTTGATCAGCTGGTCTAAATACATTTCTGAGTTACTGTGCTTGTTTCTCTACCAACATGAAATTACGTTTAGTCATTTAATATCTTTCTTTTTTAACAAACTCCTTAAGTATTTTACATTTCATGCAACATTTTGTACATAAATATTTTTACTTTGAAGTTGAACTCTGATCGCCACCCAAACTGTTCTGATTTTCCAAACCTGCTGCAAACAAGTCAGTTTGAACAGGAATAAAGACATGTGCAGCCATTTTTTTAAACACATATGTTCAGCCTTAGAAAAAACAATAACATCAACACACACACACACACACAAAACAGTTGACGACAAAAATGATATAAATTAGTTAAATAAAAACATATTTTATTCTTAAATGTTAGCAGAAGTAATTGCAGAAATGTGGCAAAAGTCTCCAAGGATTTTATTCAAACAAAAACACTTACATCTAATTATACTGTTTTATGATTTCCCCTCTGAAATGTTAAAAATCATGTTATAGAAACTAGTGCAAAACTTGCAGTGATGTCAGTCCTCAAGCTTCATGTGTGGGTCTTGACGCCCTCTACTGACTGCATCCAGACATTGACAAATTGAGCTTTTTTTTTCTTTTTTATTTCACATTAACAAGAAAACATATAAATCAAAAACAATTCAAGACTTCTTATGCAGGGGAAATGAAAAGAGGCAGAATGAAGAAAACAAAACTACTTTTCTGCCCCTGTTACATGCATACAGTCAACAAAAGAGCAAAAGGTACATCTACAACTATAGTTACTCAAAATAACTTGCAGTATATAAACATCAAAAACATAGTTGAGAATAACATAAAAAATTAGGGGATTTACAAGCATCTTATTTTCTACTTTTCTACACCAGTTCAGTAATTAAATAACACATCTTTCTTTAATTTTTGTTCTGAATTTGGTAATGAGAAAATCTCATGACCTTTTGTGTTGTAATTACTCGTTCTTTTTGTAAACCTTTTTTGTTTGTTATATGTCAGACAGTTTTGATGAGCTTTGTGCATTCATTTAAGAAAACTTGGGTTAATTTTACTTTAAAGTTAAAATGTTTTTGATTATATCCAAATCAGGGCACATCATGCTCTTTAACAGTATTGGAAGTAACTCATTTTAAAAGGTAATGTATGACAAGAACACAGGAAAAACAAGATATTTTGCATCTAGATGGCCCCTCATCTAAATGTAAAATGCTCTGCTGTGCATCTACTACTTCAAATTTGAAATTTGAAAGAGAACAGAAGTGATGTAACACATTACATTCTGAGACAGAACATTTTTCAGGTCAGGGATTACTTTTAAATAGCATTTAAACGTCATGTATAATGCATTTCAAGTAACTTTTACATCTCTGTTCCTGAAATGATCTCAAATCTTTTTTGTGTTTTGACTCCATGACTTTAGATGACAGTCTTTCAAGAAGATATCTTGGTCACTGCTTGTATTTACTCATTTGGTTTTGATATTAGGTTAATGAGTTTGGAAATTTAGTTTTGTGGCATTCTTATACAGATATTTACAGAAAACACTAACTTTTTAAAGAATATTTGTCAATCAGTTGTCTTGTGGCCTAAATGTGAAAATAAACAAATGTTCAATTTTTTTTTAGAGAATTATTGGATTCTGAAAGACAAAGGTAAAAAAAAGTGATGCAACAACCTCTGTCCCTGTTTTAATATGCAGCTTCTGCCTAGTGAAACATTCCACCACCATGCACCAACACACTAAAAAGTAAGTTAAATACTTACTTCGTTCTCATATAATCTTTCAGATTTACAGCTGAAGTGCTCAGGTTACTTTGGCAGCACTTCATAATAAACGATCTTAACTCTGACGGAGGATGCAGATTAAAACACAAAACTAATAGACTGCATGTGAGTTCAACCTGTCACAGTAAGCTTGAGCTACGACACGTCAGGCCACTGCAGGACAAGAGGATATTGAGGTTAATCTCATCAGGATACGGCCGATTACAGCTCCCCTAAATGAAGATGGACACCGAAGGTGCAAATGCTTGATCATTAAATCCCAAACAAAATAATCCTCACTGTTATCTGGACACAGCAGATTTGATGTTTATGAATCATTGTAGGGTCCACCACAGCTCCTGAAATAAGGTTCAAAAATAGCAAATGATGTACAAAAGATGCTATTACATTGAGTAACTTGTGTAAAACAAAATAAACAGTGTAAATAAATGAGTAAACTAAAGATAACACAACTTTTAATTACTTAAAATAAATGGGATGTTACTTTTTTTTAATTTAAGGAGTTTTGTGGGGATTATAGTCAATTCAGTGATCACAATGATCCAGATTCTGTGGTGGCAAAAGATGTCAAACACACAGTTCATCGTGGTTTTATTGCAGATCATGCATAATTTCTGTAAAAAAAAATCGAGGTTTAGATTTTGAAATGCAACAAATCAATATTTATAAAGGTTTTCTATACATAAACACATTTTTCATGACTTATTAAACCCTGCGACCAATTATATGCAGCTTTCACTTAGTAAACATGACATTTTTCTTTAATTTTTGCTTTACTTGCTGGTTAGAAACGTGGGAAAAAAGGCACAAAAAGGTTCTTTAGTTAAGAACAATGGATTTCAAATATTTGAGGTTACAGTCCTTCCTAAGCTTTTAGTTTAGGTAGTAATTCCTTTTTGTCATATATTTTTGTTACTGCTCAGCAACAGGCTCGCTCAGGACCAGCCGCAAACTTTATTTCTCCCTGTGGTGATATGACCTTAAAGAATCCTTAAATCTTTGAATCTTGGAGGATGATAACTGGCTAAACCTAAACAGGATGGCAAAGTAATCTCAAAAAGGACATGACACCTACATATTTGAATATAATAAAGTGGCCTAATTTGAAATAATCTGATTATGATATGCCAAAAATCCACACTTGATTATTTATTAGATGAATGAAGTTAAAAATGACACACAGAAACACAAACTTTCCATCAGGCATCATTACAGTCGGAAGTGTCTTAAGCTGTGGAAGCTGACATCAAATTCATTCTGCTGGGATTACAGGAGTTTATCCGGACTTGAAAAGTCGATCAAGTTACCCGGCATTATCAGGTGTTAAGATAAATTACTGGCCTCTTAATTTCCGTACGGCCTCACAATCCTGCCAACATAATCCGTTTTAGCTATTAAGCAATAAGGAGAGTGGGAAGGTATAAAAATCACAAAGCTAAGCTCTGAGCTGCATGTTCGGAAACTCTCCCAGATTCTCCACCTCAAGAAAATTCAAGGGAGCATCAAAAATGGGTTGGGAGCCCAATGGCACCGAAGGACAAAACTTCTACATCCCAATGTCCAACCGGACGGGGGTTGTTAGAAGTCCCTTTGAATACCCTCAATTCTACATGGTCGATCCGATAATGTACAAGATTCTTGCTTGCTACATGTTCTTCCTGATCTGCACTGGGACTCCCATCAATGGCTTGACGTTGTACGTAACGGCGACCAACAAGAAGCTTCAGCAACCTCTCAACTTCATTCTGGTGAACCTGGCGGTGGCTGGACTCATCATGTGCGCCTTTGGCTTCACCATCACCATCACATCGAGCTTCTTTGGCTATTTCGTTCTCGGACCAACTTTCTGTGCCATTGAGGGATTTATGGCCACACTTGGAGGTAAAAAACAGGAAGTAAAAGACTCCTCAAAAAGATTAGAAGGTGGTACACAGCCTTCATCTCTAGGAGTTTTTCTTTGTTTAAGGTTTATCTTTTTTTGAACTTGTCTCTCAGGTGAAGTTGCTCTCTGGTCCCTGGTTGTGCTGGCTGTAGAGAGGTACATTGTTGTCTGCAAACCCATGGGGAGTTTCAAATTTACAGGAACTCATGCTGGGGCTGGAGTACTGTTCACCTGGGTGATGGCTCTGGCTTGTGCTGCTCCTCCACTCTTCGGCTGGTCCAGGTAACGTCGGCACATTTCTGAATGAAAGAGAGAAAAACATTTTTTTAACAAAAACAGAGAACAAATGCACTGACTTTCTTTGACTGTCAACCAGGTATCTTCCTGAAGGCATGCAGTGCTCCTGTGGACCTGACTACTACACTCTGGCTCCAGGCTTCAACAATGAGTCATTCGTCATATACATGTTTATTGTTCACTTCTTCGTCCCAGTCTTCCTCATTTTCTTCACCTATGGCAGCCTGGTGTTGACTGTCAAAGCTGTGAGTTCATTTCCCCAACATTTTCACAAGAAAAGAATCCTCAGCGCAGAGTTTATCAGCTAAAACTATGAAATGGTTTTAAGTGAATCTATATTTTCTTTTACCTACCTCAATGTCTGCAGGCGGCAGCGCAGCAGCAGGACTCAGCTTCTACCCAGAAGGCTGAGAAGGAGGTAACACGTATGTGCCTGTTGATGGTCTTCGGCTTCCTGGTAGCTTGGGTTCCTTATGCCAGCTTTGCTGGCTGGATTTTCCTGAACAAAGGAGCTTCCTTCACTGCTCTGACTGCCTCCATTCCTGCTTTCTTTGCTAAGAGCTCAGCGTTGTATAATGCTGTTATCTATGTGCTGCTGAACAAACAGGTGGGTTTGATATCCAGTCACTTCATTTACTTTGGGTGTTTTCTTGGTGTATTGTGTTTGATTCCATCTTTTGGTCGTCTAGTTCCGTAACTGCATGCTGGCTGCCATTGGAATGGGAGGCATGGTGGAGGATGAGACCTCAGTGTCAACAAGCAAAACAGAAGTTTCAACTGCAGCTTAAGGACCACATGTCTTAATTACAACAACCTCTTCGCTTTGTGGATGCTTTCATTGATTGCTTTCAGATTTTAAGAGAAGCACATTAAAAAACCAAAAAAAAAAGAGAAAAGAAAAAAAGGAAAGTCATTAACTTTTTTGCCAAAGCATTCCTTTTGGATTTGTCAACGTTGGACATGCTAAGGAATTCCATCGACGTGCTTGTACTTCCAAACAAGCGGGAGCTAATCTGCTTTGGAGATTGTCTTGAAAAGCGCATTTGATTTGTGTGAGAGCCAGTGTGACTGAACGAGCGGGTAAAGGAGCTTAAGTTTTGCCGGTCTACCTGATGCAGGATTTTTATGGATTTGAAACTGTAAATCTTGTGGAGTAGACAATAAATGCATGCATAAAAAGATCTACCTCTGGGTCATTTATCCAGTGCTTGATCATTGACTGTTTAAACTTTCAAGGACAGAATATAAATCTTGTGTTTTTGTATACTAAAGACAAGAGTCAGTTAATTCTAAAATATTTCCCAATTCCACAAAACACATTTATGCTGACTTTACTCAAACGTTTAGTTTTGTGTATCGTTTTTATTTTATTGCATCTTTTTTTGCATCACCAAAACAAATCAGTTTAATAGGTAATTTTTCATTTACTGAGTTAGTTATCATGCATTGCCGACTTTAAATCTGGGTTAGTGTTGAGCAGCTGACGTCAGTTGGTTGTTTTAAATACCAGACAATCATCTTCTCCTCAGAAAAGACTCACAACTTCACATTCATCCCAGGAAGTCTGTTATTTACTTTGTCTAAAAGAATAAAAGCCACTAAATTCAGTTCAAGGAAAAATGTTACTAGTGATCCAGTCATGGAGGGTTGGACAGCTGTCTGGACCTAACTGTGTGTGACACCTCTTGTTCATAGCTAACCTGATTAATTAAATGGTCTCTATATTAGCCACAGCCCATTAGTACAATGTGTTCCCCATAATCTCCTCTCTCCTGCCTGTGACCTGGGAACTGATGTCAGACATATACTTATGATGTTTTAAAGAAAGCCACAAAAAACCACGAAGAAGGAAAGAAAGGTCAATCCAATGCATCTGTTGTGGAAGTGCTCTCAGCGTCATAGGTGACACACATTAATGAACATTTAACAAAGATGCAGTTTATGTCTGTCTTTCATGTGCAAATGGGGGGAAAAAAAGACGTTCTAATGCTCCTACGTAAAAATATTCTATATAACTGACAATAACTGAAAATTAAATAGGATTTTTTAAATTCAAATATTCCTTTTGACCAAATTGTTGCTCTCTGTAAAATTTAAAGTTGGAATGTTTGGTTCTCATGTTTCATTTTCCTTTTTCCCTCCAAAAAGCACACAATTTTCATAAAGTAAATAACTCATGAGTGTTGTTATTTACCTAATGAAGAATTATATTACAAAAATTCAGATTAAGTCTAAAAAAATGTGTTATTTTTAACTAAATGATATAGATAATTGTTAGTGAGCTGTTTTTACTTTAATTGTAACAAACAAGTAGATGAGAAAAACAAACATGCATTTGTGGAGTTTGCTTGATCAAAAATAAAAGAAAGATATTGAAAATATTGAATCAAGCTTTGTTTTTTTTTTATTTACTGTAATAGTCTGAATTAAGAATAAGGATTAAACAAATATACATTACTTAAAGGTCCCAAAGCGCAAATCAAAGGTCCTTGAGGTCAAGTCTTTTGTCAGAATAGAAATCCCTGAATGTCAGGCTTAAATGGGACTCAAGTCTTCAATACTGCTTACTGTCTAAAGTGGGAATTAGGACTTTATGTGGTAGGCAGGATGTGGAACTCACACACTCTTGTTTAATATAAAAACGTTTGATATCTGATTCCACAGGGCTAGTGATGTTAAACATGGCTATAAGGGGGCAGCATCAGCAGATCCTTAACACAAGGGACTAGCTATAAAGGATATGCAACATTTTATAAAGGCTTTTTACGTTTAAAAAACCTCTGAAATAATTGCCAATAACTCCATTGTAGAAGAGTACACTTCAGGAGAACCACAGGGCTGGAGAAATGGAGAGATTCTTGCTTGACTAAAAAAAAAATGTCAATCAATTGTGGTGAAAATCAAACGGTAAACAACATCCTGTTTGGCACTTTAAGGCAGGAACTGTACCACTTACAGTTTATGATCACTTAAGTGAGTGAGATGTCACCCATAAAAAATGACCTACTTCCGGTTCCAACGAAATGAAGTCAATGAAGTTGCCTTTTTTTTTTGCGACACATGTGTCGCAAAACTGGAGCCAGAGGACGTCAGTAAACAGCGATTAGGACGAGTTTCTCTGAGTCATCATTTTAATGGCAACCACTCTAGCCAATCAGGAGCGAGCTTGTTGGAAGTCCACAACTTTATCACAAAGTGTGCTCAGGAGAATTTGTCAATCAGTTGTTACGAATGATTGATGCAGGACCACATACTGTTATTGAGGCATTTGATTGGTCAGTTTAAAACTTGAACAACTTGAACTACAGAAAAAAATATGAAAAAAATTAGGACTAACAAGAACATGTAAAAAGATGATCAGAGCAAGAATGGTTATTCTGACAAATAGAAGGACTGAGTGATAGCTGTTAATTTTTCCAGAAACGCGTATGGGATTTTGGCTTCTTGGAGCCAGCAAGTACTTCCTGTTTGGATGCCACTGGAGGGGTCACTCACTCCAGTCCAGTGAAACTGAGCTAAACACCACAGATAAACTCTACAATAATATACACAAACTTTACAGCACTTCCCTAAAATGCTGGCACCTTTTTAAACACGATTTAATTGAAAATAATAAAATTAAAATAAAACACCAGGTGTTGAGTGTCAACGGTGGAGTGTTCCTCACTGTACACACTAAAGCAGGTGTAGAGTCTACGTCAGATCAAGATAATGCAAAGCTCTTAACTGAAAGGGAAACAAAACATTATTTCTTGTTTTTTTTTCAGATCAAAAACAACAGAAACAGATAGACAAAATCTTTGGATTCCACTCTGTACATGTATTTTAAGGTTTGTGTCTCAATTTGGGCTTCTGATTTAGTTCTTAGCCTTCTGAATATTCTTGTTCACCTTTCAGCATATCCCCTCAGAGGTTGCCACAGCGAATCAGCTTTCAACAATCTACACACTTGGTTTGGCAGAGAGTTTTACGCCAGATACCCTTCCTGATACAACCCTGTATTTTATCCAGGCTGAGGACCAGCACAAGGGGACCCAGATTCAGGCCCTCCTGTGGCTACATAGTTTGGCAGTAGCGTGAAGGGTCTTGCCCTGGAACCCACACTGGAGTAAACTCATTGCATCCCCTGGGAATCAATCCTTGGTTTCCCATGCACCAGTCCTGCATGTGGCCAATTGAGCCATCCAGCTGCTTCCTTCTGTATATTATTTCTGTGAAATATTTCCAAATATTAAAATGTGTTTTTTTTTGTTTGTGACAAACTAACATAAACCTTTCATTATGGGCTAAAAGATTGATTAAATACTCTTGAGGAATAATATGCGTCCTCGACATATAATTTTTGAATTTTTTTCTGTTGGTAAAGAGTAATTAAAAGTTGAGAAATAAAAAGATGAGTAAAGACAAAGTGAGAGCCTAAAAAAACAACAACCTGGATGCAGATAACCAAACCCACAAATTTAAACATGTGTTATCTTTTTTCTAATTCCCATCACCTGTGAACCAGTGATTCCTTGAAAACACCTCATGTGACTCACTGAAGTCTGCGCCCCCAAGTGTCCAGAAGCAGTCATTACATAGACAAAGCCATCTTGTTTTACTCCAACACACAGCCCAATACAACATTTTTTTTAATTGTTTCTGGCTACAATTTTAGTGAGCTCTGACTTGGCCATGCAAAAAAGGGGTGTTACTTTGTAAATTTAACAGATTGATACATTACACCACACACCTACCTACTTCCGAGCTCACACAAAGACTTTTGGAACATCTCGCTCCCAAAAACATCACTCGAAACCAAGACCTGATCAATAAGAGAAACAAAAAAAAAGTTCAGGCAACAAAACTACTGAGGCAACAGGAAAATTATCACATTTTAACATAATAATTTAACAGTTCTCAATCCTCACATAGTTTTTCCAATGAAACCCCAAACACAGTTGTTATCTCATTTCAGATTTTTTAAATTAAATTACAAGCAGAAGTAGCTAATTAGCTTTGATCCAAATGACTAAAATTAAGTTTGAATGATCCTCCAAACTATTAAAAAGAAAAAAAAAGAGTCAGACTCACATGTCTTGTACCCACACTAAATTTAGAGAGGCTTCAATTTCTTCCGCTCCAACATGGCCAAAAAAGTAATAACCATCTCTCTGGTCTTCCAAGAACGACGGTAGTACTGGGAATTCATCCAAAACATTGCTGTCAATTTGAGTTGAAATCAGGAGAACAGACCACATATGAAACCTGACCACCAAGGTGTCAGAACTTTATCCAGCTTTGAATCTAAACTGCTTTTGTTAGTTCATCTGCATTCTCTGTCTGCATGGATCCCAGGAGCTCACCAAGTCTTTACATATTCTTACAGAGCAGCTTAATAAGATAAAAGTGTTAGTTTGGGTGGTAAACTTTTCCTTATTTATTTTTTTGCTAAGTAATATATTTTTAAAAACCAGTGGAGAAGATATGTGTTTTCTTAATGTTTAAATGAATAAGAAAACTGTTCTTCATTATGTTGCTTTACTTTACTGGACAGTCTCATTGTATTTAAATGAAAAGGGTTCATGAGGGTTGCTAAAAGGAGTTTTAAGTGGAGATCAGCTTTCACCCTAAATCCTAACTTTTTGTTTTGCAGAACAAAGAACAGTTTAAGGAGCTCTGGACCATTTCATCTATAAATGTCAAAAGCTCCTTTTGTTCTTCTTTTTTTTTCTTTAACTTTGCTTTTATTCAGAAAGCATAGAAGCTTGTATGCAATGTGAATGTAGTTTTATTTTATTAGTAAAATAAATACATAAAAAACAAAAGATTAGGAACAAAGAGTTTAAAAAATTGTATACAAGGAGTGTCCATCTCTGCTAAATTTCCGAACATCCCCTCCACTGTATTTTCTCATTGATGGTAGGACAGATAACATGGAAACCAGGAGAGCAGCCTGGAGGACTGAAGTTTGAGCTTTTATTGGCCACATTTGAAGATAAAAATGCTGATACATCCTTTACAGGAGTTAAAGAGGGTCAGTTCTGGTTGTTGGGTTGCACATGTCATACGGTAAAGCCTGCAAATCAGTGTAACTTGGAAATAGAGACAAAGTGGTCAGAGCAATCTACTAGTATCAACCCTACCGTCCAGATCTACCAACAGCCTGGAAAGATGATGTGGAAATGATTTTGAATCAGATAGACAGTTTAGCTAAACTAATAATGAGCTCAGTCTTGATCAGGTTCAGCTGAAGACAGTATCCTCTCATCCATGCAGAAATTTCTGAGAAGCAGGTGGATCACTTGGCTGAGACTGTGGTATCGTATGGTGGCAGATGGAGCAGATTATCTGCATAGCAGTGAAATCTGAACCAATGTAAGTGGATGATCTTGCCCAAAGGTTATTTGTCAAAAGCAGAAGGAGCAGAATTCCTGGAGTTCACTTCATGGAAAGAAGATGATGTAAAGAAACGTGATAGAATAAAAGGTTGTGGAGTTATTAATACCTTAAAAAAACTGACAGAAGCAGCAGAAATGTTCCGATGTATCTTTGGTTTGTGTCACAAACATCAGTTTGTTCCTCTTTTTCTTTCAAATGTGTTAAAGAGCTTTTTTAAAGTATTAAACTCCTGTTATATTCCTCAGAAAAGGACATTGCCAATTACAAAAGCCATATTAACAAGAAAGGAACTTTTCAGAACTTTACCAGATGAATCAGAATAGTCGTAAAACGGGACTGCTGCCCAAAGCAGCTGACAACTCTTACGGTTCCACTTTTACAAGCCTCAGATTCTTGATTTTCACAAATCCTTCATAGACTGATGGTCATAAGAAGAGCACACTAGTTTGCTCATCCCAACATTCTTTTTAAATGGTCTCAGATTCCAATGACATTATTAATGGGCAGTTTATAACAAGTGCAGTGCGCCTGTTTGGGCTCCCACTAACTTTATAATGTCGATCCTTCACTTGAAATTAATTAACTTACCAGTTAATCTGTTGTTGATGTTACATTGAGGCATTTTCACACACATTATACTCAATAGGAAGCAGAAAATATTCCTGTTTTATATTTCATTTGTGTTTGGATTTCAAAATAAGATGTGAACATCTTAGATATGCATCAGTCGACCAGGGGAAATTGAACATTTAAGGTCATCGCCCTGGCTTGCTATCTGATTCAATTATCAGTTGGACTTGAGCTGTTCACTTCCTGACAATCCGCCAGTAATCTAATTTTGCTAATTTGAGGATAACCCCCTAAGAAGGTATAAATTGCCACGTGAACAAATACTACCTTTGTGAGCTTGTCGATTCTGACACTACTGAAACTTTGTGTCAGCTGAAGCTGCTGGAGACCGAGCAACCAAACATGGGCTGGGATGGAGGAGAGCAGAATGGAACCGAGGGAAAGAACTTCTACATCCCAATGTCCAACCGGACGGGGGTTGTTAGAAGTCCCTTTGAATACCCTCAGTTCTACATGGTCGATCCGATAATGTACAAGATTCTTGCTTGCTACATGTTCTTCCTGATCTGCACTGGGACTCCCATCAATGGCTTGACGTTGTACGTAACGGCGACCAACAAGAAGCTTCGGCAACCTCTCAACTTCATCCTGGTGAACCTGGCGGTGGCTGGACTCATCATGTGCGCCTTTGGCTTCACCGTCACCTTTATATCGAGCTTCTATGGATATTTTGTTCATGGGCCAACTTTCTGTGCCATTGAGGGATTTATGGCCACACTTGGAGGTAAAAAAAAACCAAAACAAAACAAAACAAAACAAGCTTAATAGGTAGAAGATGCTGAATGGCTTTGGTCAAAAAGGTTTTTTGACAGGATACTTTGTTTTCCACTTTTCTCTCCCTGCAGGTCAAATTGCTCTCTGGTCCCTGGTTGTGCTGGCTGTAGAGAGGTACATTGTTGTCTGCAAACCCATGGGGAGTTTCAAATTTACAGGAACTCATGCTGGGGCTGGAGTACTGTTCACCTGGGTGATGGCCCTTTCTTGTGCCGCTCCTCCACTCTTCGGCTGGTCCAGGTAACACTCATCTTTTTTCAGAACAGGAGGAAACTAATACGTTGGATTTTTTTCATTGATTCACTATAGAATTAATTCGACTAACCACAGCTTCCTCTATTTAAATTTCCTTTTCAGGTATCTTCCTGAAGGCATGCAGTGCTCCTGTGGACCTGACTACTACACTCTGGCTCCAGGCTTCAACAATGAGTCATACGTCATATACCTGTTCAGTGTTCACTTCTGCATCCCAGTCTTCCTAATTTTCTTCACCTACGGCAGCCTGGTGTTGACTGTCAAAGCTGTAAGTTCTTATAAACTTTTTATGCTTAACACAAAGAAATTATAGCATACAAGAATCGTATAATAGAAAACAAGTACTGACTAAGTTGAACACATAAGTCATCATTTCTTTTACCTATTTGATACATGTCTGCAGGCGGCAGCGCAGCAGCAGGACTCAGCTTCTACCCAGAAGGCTGAGAAGGAGGTAACACGTATGTGCATGTTGATGGTCCTCGGCTTCCTGGTAGCTTGGGTTCCTTATGCCAGCTTTGCTGCCTGGATCTTTACAAACAAAGGAGCTTCCTTCACTGCTCTGACTGCCTCCATTCCTGCTTTCTTTGCTAAGAGCTCAGCATTGTATAATGCTGTTATCTATGTGCTGCTGAACAAACAGGTGGGTTTGATATTTCCACTGCAAAAACTCAATCTTAAGAAAGTCAGAAGACCCTTATGTCAAGAAAAAATATCTTGTCTTACGTCCTGCAAGAAAAATAGTCTCATCAAGAAACTTTTTCAATGGCAAAATACTGAGTTTCAGAAAGCATGTTTTAGTTCCATACATTTTTTTCCTATAACAAGACAATTGTCTTACCCCATTGGCAGATATTTTACTTATTTAGATATATATTGTTTTTATTTTAGGAATGTTTTAGTTATTTAGGGAACCTTCTTTGCACTGCAGTCATTTCATGTACTTTGGGTGTTTTCTTGGTGTATTGTGTTTGATTCTATCCTTTGGTCTTCTAGTTCCGTAACTGCATGCTGGCTGCCATTGGAGTGGGAGGCATGGTGGAGGATGAGACCTCAGTGTCAACCAGCAAGACAGAAGTCTCAACTGCAGCTTAAGGACCACATGTCTTAATTACAACAACCTCTTTAAGTCTGACACTTTCATTTAAAAGATCCTTTTGAGATTTTAAAAGAAGCCCATTAAAAAAAAAAAAAGTTTTGAATTTTTTGCCAAAAAGTATCTTTTAGTTTGGAGAACAATAGATTAGATCAATTGAGGAATTCATTGCGGTTATATCAATATGAACCACATTTTCTGAGGAACTCATCTGTAATGCATTTTCACAGAACTGCATTTGGGAATTTGCTTCACTGATTATTTTCATTATTTTTATGTATTTTGTGAAAAACTGAAAAAAAGACAAAACTCTGTATTGAATAGATAATAAATGCATGCATTTAAAAAAGAAGAGCCTGTTTGATCATTTGATTTTGTTGGTATGATCATTTATGAATGGAACTTCACACAGCTAAAGCGCAGTGAGAACATGTACAAGACCACAAAAATGCTAAATTGCAAAGCATCACATGATGAAAGCATTGAAAGCTTACTTTAATTCCATTTAAGAGTAATATATCATCTTCTTACGGTCAACTTCCCCTTAAATGTTTGTCTAATCTTTAAAAATGTCATACTGACAATTTTTTATGCCTGTTTTTGAACATAAAGACTGCAGATGTTCAAAATAAACAATCCAATAAATGAAAAAATGACTACTTAGGTTAAAATGTATTTGACTTTAAAACAAAGTAAAACAATAAAATGTTGAATGACTACAGCTTAAAACAAACTTATATATTATTTTGAAAAGTATGTGAGTAAAGTTTGTGTTTTGAGAGTAAAGTTTCAACCATACCATTCTTGGTTTTTCATTGTTGAAACATTGCAATAAGTTTTAACTTTAGAAACTTACAATTTCCTAAGTTTGTGGGCAAACTCATTTGTGTGCATTTTGCTCAGATAAAAGATTTTTTGATTTATTGTGTTTTTTAGGGAAACACTTTTAATAGGATAGATAAAGTCAATTCAGAGGTGGTTCAACTACTTTGATTCTTGGAGACATTTTAAAATTAAACTGATCATTACCATTATCCTGTGTCATTTGATTATTCAAAATTTGCACAGAAGTGAAAGTGGTCTCTGAGTGTATGCTCTAAGTAAGTGGTCCTTTGACACCCTCCTGAGGCAAACATGGTTCACAGCTCTTTCATTAGGCTAAATTTGGTGCAGCATGCCATGCCGTATTTGCAGAAAATTTTTCCAACAATTGTAAACAAGCACACAAAAAAGAAAAGAATGAACAAGAATGAAAAAAAAAAAAAAAACGACACAGCACAAATCTATTGTTCAAATCTTTCTTTCAGCTCTTTCTTTGGTCAGTAAACCTGACCTGCAGCTCAGAGAAATGGTGTACAACGCTCTCTGCTGGTAGCTCTGAGGACAGGAAAGAACATGACCTGTTGTAATGGTGAGCAACAAGGTCTGATTTGCATTGAGCTTCATTAAAAAAATAAGCCTTGGCTATTTTATGCTTCTTCAGGAAATCAACAAAACCTTCTACACACTCGTCTAAAACAAATTGTAGCTTACGGGGGGTGTAATTGCTATGAAACTGGCACTTTTCACTACCTGATAGGCCATCTATCTCATCTTGCAGCCCCTCGTTTTAAGCAGATAACCCGACCCTAATTGTCATGCTGTGGGCACACACACTGTAATTTTCTTCAAAGAGCCAGCTCTGGGCACCTGCACGTGCTTAGTCTCTCTGTCAGGGGGCCGGCAGAGGCGGGCATCACTTCTTTTTGTTCTGACTGTTTGGATCAGATAGAAGGAGCTTTAATGACTAGCTCTGGGAAGTGCCGACTGCATTTGGAGGCAAACGTTCACTTAAAAGAATACTTTTCCAGTAAAAGAATACTGGAAAACGTTTGTGTGTTCACAACCTGTACTGCAAGAGCGCAGTCTGTCGCAGACTTTAAATGTTCTTTTCCTAAAAAGAAGAAAAAATGTTAACCATCTTGATCCATGTTTGTGCAGTTTGCTCAGGAAATTCTAGATTTTCTGACACGGAGGGTATTTTTCATCATATTATTTGAAAAATTTTACAATTGATGCGTTCAAAGATTTAAATCATTTGAATAAAACTTGCAATCATGCAAAACTTTACTGCTGACTGACTACTGACGTTTTCACTGGTTTGTTTTGGACAAAGTGACTCTTTCAAGCTTTTCTCTCAGGATCTTTTTCTTTAATTGACAGAGAAGCATTAACAAGAGTGCAGCAGTTGATTGGATTTATTGCCAGACAACTGTTGTACTTACTTTTAGGTAGTCTTGGGGGTCATTTATCCACAGTTTAAAGCAAAAAACAACAATTTTTATAAATGCAAACTGTTATAGGTTTTGGAACAGACAAAGCACGTCCAATTGCCTTAAAAAAAACAGTATTTTCCACCATGTGGAGAAGTAAATGAAGAAATGCGTGTTTTTTGGACTGTGAACATTTACATGCCAATGCCTGCTTGAAGCTTGAAGCCTGCTGCCATAAAAACAACATGGAACCACAAAGTGATTGTGAAAATGTTTAGTTTTCAACCTCAAATAATCAAGCTTAACACATGAAATAAATGAGAACAGCTGAGTTTTGTTCAGAACACGTACCGAGAGTCACTAAGTCAGAATGGTGGGAGGTCTTAGGTGTTAGTGTTGTTTTAACAGTCTTAAGCAGGATAAGACGGAGTTATCCCTTTGGCTTTTCCGTCTGTGGCTCCTCCAGTAAAATCAGCATTTAGTATTGTCCCCTTACATGCCATGTGTTTTCTCAAATGTATTTTTACTTTAATAAAGAAGAAAAACAATGTATTTATTTCACAGCAGACACACTCACTTTCTTAGTAGAGCAATTCAGAGACAAACACAAGCTCAGGGAGAAATAAAAATAAATGTAAGATCAAAAACACAGTTTAAATTAATTACTGCAAAACTAACAACTTTTCCATCAATTTGGAGATTACATTGAAATAATAAACTGTTGTTGAAAGTTATACTCATTATTTATTTGTTATCACAGACTGTTATTAATTTAAAATGTCCAAAAGAGGCAAAAGTCACAAGAATATCAGAAAACTCACCAACAATGACAAAGTAAGTTACCAATTCAATCAAATGTAAAAAAGAGAATCAAGATTTCCTTTTTAACACATCACAGTTCACATACTGCATGCCACGATTTCAATTACAAATGCAAATAGACACTGTAGAAAAGTCATGTCCTTTTTTTTTACTCGTTCAAACCCAAAAGAAACATCAACTTTTTGCTACATAAGCATTGCTGTCCAAGTCATAAAATGTATTCTATGGAAATTAAATGATGTTTAAAGTTTTGCTTTCTGATACAAGTTGCTAAAAACCATGGCAAAAAATCGAATGTTCTATACACACGTGTGCTTTAAGCTACAATATAAGAATGGAAAGTACTAATTTCCTACAATTAATTACAAATTTGTCAAACTCCATGTTTGATTTTCTATTGTTTTATGGAAAGGCGACAGGGAAGGGGTGGGGTCACTGTTTATGATGATTAATCAAAATTCTTCACTGAGAAAAGCCAATTACCAAAAATGTTGAGTTAAATTAAAGATCCACTCGAATGAAAATTGTGTTTTTAACATGTTCTTGTAGCATTTTTCCAAAGATGGAGGACACAAATAGAGAAAATAATGGTTAAAATGGCCTTTTTGAGGATTTCTCTATTCAAATCACGGTGAATCAGGAACAGATGAAAAAAATATTGTTTGAAAAAGCTTGTGGCTTTGATGCAGCTGTCTGCACAAGCTCCCTAATTCTAAACTGTACAGCTGGATAGCTGAAAGCCAACAGTCCCGCCTCCAACTCAGAGATGAATTTCTGAAAAACTCCTGCTGATCTGCAGAAACTACGTCCTAGAAACGACACAAGTTTTTAAAAAATATTTTGGCTAAAAACGTCACAATCGTAAGTTAAAGAACCACTTGGAACACTGAAAATTATCCAAAAGTGGGACTTTCATACAAATGGAATGATGTTTAATGTTCCCATGTTCTGTTTTTGAGTGGGTTTGGTTTTAACTGGCATTTGTTTGTTTAAACGATAGTACTAATACTTTAACTTACCAGTAACATCTGCCCTCATAAGTGCTCAGTGGCTTCATTTAGCGCTTAAACTTCTAGTCAAATGTCATTGACAAAGATCATTGGCCCTCGAGAATCCAATTGGATTCTTTCATTCATTAGCGTTTTGCCGAGGTATGTTTGTGGTAAGCTGAAGTTAACATGTGACTGGTTGATACTGGCTTGTCTGTGAACCTGACTGGTAAAATCCCCATTTGATGGACTAAAACTGTCTTGTAGCGATGGGCCAAAACTCTCCTCTGGCTGGTCAAAGCTGCTCTCACTGTAGAGTCGCTGTCGCATTTCGCTTGAACGTTTCCCAGAAGCACTCCTGATGGGGTATCTCTGACCGGTCTTGTACCAACCTGTCTCCTTAAAGACAAACCAAATATTCCCAGACCAGAGGACCACATTAACAAAACCAAAAACCTGAAGAAGATAAAAGGGGAAGAGTCAGGAGTTAGTTCTTTGCTTTGTGCAGATGCACCATATTCCAGTCTGAGAACCTACAGCAGATGTGTTGAGACGAGACCAGACAGGTTCCTGTGTTGCAGAACATGTATTTTTTGGAGCTCTACAAGCAGAGATGAGAAGAAGCACCTGGGTTGTGTTTGTTGAAGTTTTTAAGTCGACGAGAGTTTTGGCCCAGTAACAGCTGCTGACCATCCACATGAGGGAAAAAAGGACAGTGACAAAAAAATCCTGAATGAGACAGAAACAAACAGAAGAGGACAAAGTCAGAATTTCTTGATTGGCAAATTTTCTCCTCCACTAAATGAAAAAAAGGCGTTTTCATTTCGACTTGCTGCTCAAGAAACTGATTTCCCTTTTGTCTTTTCTTTTTGGATTTTCCACAAAACCATGATTTCTTTCTTGATCCTTTCTCCTTGATTTCAATCAGATTTTCAAAATGATTATGGAATCGCCTTCACATTAGAACAAAGAATGCTACTCTGACTTTACTTTGTTTTTCTAGTAAAATGGCTGTATTGCTTTTTATTTTTTATGCAAATGGATTTTGAAGTGAATGTTGAAATGACAAAATATACAATTAAACATTTTCACATTTCTTTTTCTTTTCGTTTTTCCTTCTTCAAATTCAAAACCTAAATTATTCAGAAAAAATCAAGAATTTACCTACACATTTTGTAATAATGTTTATGATTTCTTAACAACTATTCATTTGAAAAAACGATTTCTTACTGGCATTTCAGGACTACAATGAAAATGTGCATATATATATATATATATTTTTTTTATATATATATAGTTGTGTTTGGCCAGGTGTCTTTTAAAAGACCTTTGTCACACTTGTTGAAAAGTTTTTCAAACTTATGTTCATTTGTGATAAAACCTTGTTTTGTAGGTCTCTCTGTAGAAAAATAATTTGGTGCTTTTGTTTTTTTTTTTTTAAATTGTGTCATTTTTCATTCTTTTTCATTACTAAATATTTTTTTCCAGAGTTCTCACCCAAATTATGCCAGTAAGGTTTAATCCACTACTTTAGTCGAATTTTGGGATATTTTTTAGTTTTTTTTTCCCTTTTGTTTTTCTCCTTTTATCTTTTTGTTTGTATTTTTGACTGCTGTTATTTTTTCTACCCAGAATGGTCAAATTAACTTTAAAAAGGAAAATTGTTCTTTGGTTCTCCAGAGTTAAAAACAACTACAGTAAATGAACAGTAAATGTTGTGTAACATCAAGTGAGAAACACAGAAGAGGATACATTCTGGTTCTGTTGGGTTCAAGGCTGAAGACTTGCACAAAATGAGAGGCATCCTGAACAAAATGTATAATGTTTAATCCAAGGCACTGTGCTGAGCCCTGCAGTCTAGTTGTTCAGGGGTTCTGCCTACAATCATCGTGAAACAGATTCTGAGTAATAGCAATGGTGATTAGTGCAGGTTTATTTTAAAGAAGAAGATTTTAAGTTCTCAACTTTAGGACAATATCACCTGAGCAAACCAGACCCTTCCCTGACAGTGCTGGTTTGTTTTGAACATAAAAACAAATAAAGTGAAAGGAAAATGTAACTGCTGAGAAACACACTGTTATAAGAATCTCGGTCACAGAAATGGAAAAACTTGATTTTTAGTGTTGAAAATGATGTGTTCTGTTAAATTTACCAAAGACCAACTTCAAAAATGTAAAAATGGCTTAAGTTTTTTTTAGTTATCATTTTGTTTTATGCTTCAGTGTCATTTAATTATGATTCTGCCATTTTTTGGCAAAATTTGTCATTTACTAGGACATAGCTTCTGCAGAGCAGCAAGAGTTCATTAAAAATTCAATCTCTGCGGGGCGGGACAGTTACTGTGTGGAGAAACCCCGCCCCCGTTCCCCTCTCCATTGCTGAGAGCTTGGAGCAGTGAGTTTGTGGCCCGCCCAGGGCATTTTCCCAGTTATTTTCAAAGAAAATGTTTTCATCTGCTCCTGATTCACAACAATTTGAATAAAGAAATACTCTGAAATGCAATTTTAAGCTTAATTTTCTTTAAATATGTCCTCCATAATCAGAAAAATGCCACAAGAGCATATCAAAAACACAAAAAACATGATTTTCTTCAGACTGGGTCTTTGACTGTAACATTATTTGGAGCCAATATGTGCAGCTCAAATTTAAAAGCATTTCTTTACTTAGGTGTATGCATGTCTGGGTGAATCATGTGAAAATGTTTGAAAATTTCACTAGAAAAAACAAAAAGGGTGTTGAAGTGATAACAAAACCCATTAAGATATAGGGAGCTACAGGTAAGTTTGATGTGAAGAACATTTCTTTAAACTCCTAATTTGTTGAGCAAGACCGACACAGACAAAAATAAAAACTCACGAACCACATGAGGTCCTCTGTTGTTCTTCAAGTACTTGTTCTGGTAGAAGATGTAAACGACTGTTGCCAGGAGTGAGTACAAAAACGCAAAAACACCCACAGTCAAGAAAAACTGAGCAGCTGTGGAGAAGTCACCATCGAGAAAAACAACTTCCTCAGAGTTTCCCTCACACAGGGGAGCCTTGAAGTGCACTTGGTGTAATCTACAAAACAAAAACAGAAGGCTTACAGAGGTAGAGAGTTAGAGTGATTGAACATGTGTTTTGAGACGCCCACGTCTTACTGGTATTGAGCGAGAACAACGGTGACTAAAAAAAAAAGCAGGAGTGAAAGATACAATACTGCACAACTGTCTGCTGTATTTTCTGTGTTGTACTTTAGAAAAAGATCTGAAAGGATTTACAGAGAAATGCCTCAAGAGAAAAAATGCATTTAAATGTCTGTCTTTAAAAAATAGATAAAAAAATACTAAGTATAAACAAGTGAAAAAAATAAAACTACTTAAACTGAAGATGAAGTGCAATGATCACAGTAAATCCACAAGACAAAGGAATGATTCCACTTGTCATTCAACCTTAAGCTGCTCTTTCTTTATATAAATGTATTATGGCTGCATTTAAGATTAAAAGTTGATAATATATATTGTATTTTCCGTACTATAAGACGGACTTCCATCCATCCATTTTCTTAACCTGTTCTACCCCTTTTCAGGTCACCAGCCTGTTAAGTTAAAAAAATAATGACAATGCGCCTAAAAATCCGGAGCTCCTTATATATGGATTCATTCAGGTTGTGTGCACTGATGTTGAAGCAGTTTTGAGAGGCTCAAGGTGCCCTGTCAAAATGCTTCGTTGGGTGTTATTGTGAACATGCTAACCCGGCTGATGTGTAGCGGTGTCAGACGTTTCTTTTTTTTTTTTAACAAGATTTGGAGTTAGCCTAGTCACAGTAACGTTTTAGTGGTAATAATCTGTTTTTTTCTTTTTTTTTTGTGAGTTACAGGTATTGTGAATACGCTAACGCTTCTAACCATTGACTGTATATAGAGAACTGGACTGAACAAGTGAGACGCCTATCATAGAAAATGACTGACTTCTGGTTCCAACCAAATGAAGTCAATTCAGTCGCCATTTATCCAAAATATGGCCATCGCCATGTCTGAATAAGACGTCCTCAGGAAACTGTGATTGGACGGTGTCAGTCTACATTTAATGGCAACCATTCTCTCCAATCAGTGTTGAGCACTTAGGCCCCATCTCTTTCCACTGAGAGCGAACTCAGGAGAATCTGTCAGTCAAACGCTTTGAACATTCAATGCAAAGCCATTTACTTTAAATGAGGCATCTGATTGGCCAGTTTATAACTTGAATAACATGCTCTACTTCAAAAATATGAAAAAGTTAGGATCATCAAGAACATGTTGAAAAGATGTACAAGAGCAAGAATGGTTGTTCTGACAAATAAAATGATGGAGTAATAGCTTTTTATTTCTCAATAGAAGTCTATGAGGTTCTGACTTTTTGGGAGCAGCAGGTACTTCCTGTTTGGAAAGCTAGGGGGGTAGGGGTCCCTCAGTCCAGTTCTCATCTATACTCAATACTTCTAACATGACTAACGTATAGCGCTTTTACAAAAAAGTTCTAGAATCAACAGACTTATCTCTGACTCTTTTTTTTTAACACTTATTGGGCCTTATAGTGCGGTGTGCCTTATATACAAACAAGTAAAAAAATGGATTATTCATTGACGGGGTGCCTCCTAATCGTGTGCCTTTAAAAGGTGATACACAGATGCAATTTATTGCATCTTATACTTTTATAACACATATTCTTAGGAGATTTCATCTACTTTTTTTTGTCTTTTCTTTGTCACCCTCTTAAGACAGGACAATACCTCAAAATAGACAGTTTGGGGTGGACTTTATGGCTTAAAATATTTTCTCACATTCTGAAATAGTGAAAAGATCTATTTCACATCAGTTATGTTAAGTTTTGTTTTTAGGTTGTGATTACAGTTCTTTAATAAATATTTTCTTGCTTTTTGTTATTTCTAATTACCCCCCCCAGTCAGTTACTGGTTTTGTCTCCAGAAGTTGGCCTAAGCGAGCATGTCAGTCATTTGAGGTTTACGCATGTGCAGACACAGAGCAGCAGCATTCATGCCAGCTGACTTTAGACTAGATAACATACAATTTATTTAGATTATTTCCTGCATTTAACATGAAGCGGTTAAACGTCCCTACAGTGTATTGTGGTAGAGTTTAATTAATCAGTAATACTTTAATAGGTACAAAGGTGGGGGGTGGGGGTTTGTCACCATGGGTAGGGGATTATCTGCTGATGAATAAATGATCATACAAAAAGCAATCCAAAACAAAATACTCTAAATAAAACCGGAATAAATACGATTTTTTAAAATATAAATAATTGGAACCCTCCAGCCTCCTGTTAATTCAAATAACTCTGTGCTGCTCATTGTGAATTGCAGGAAGACATTTCTGACCAACAACCGCAGAAAAAAAAGAAAAAAACTGTACTAAAAATGTCACAACTGTGAGGATTGCGATTACATTTGTGTCAAGCACTGAAGGGCTGAAGGAAAATATGTAAAGAAGCTGGGCTTGTTGAACTGGGTCGTGTTCCCGTTCTGTTGTCCAGCAACCTCATTTTAAAAAAGGGTGAGTTTCAAGAGAGAACACCAATCCTTCTATTTCTGAAATCAAAGGTAGTAGAACATGCACTTATCAATTCTAGTATCTGACATCCTTTGGTTTGGGTGATGTAATAAACAACAAGCAAAACTGATATACCTGAATGGATAAGCAAAGTCAACATTGATGCTCAGGTTGCTCTGCTTCCCGCCTGCACAATCCACCTTAACCTGGAGATGACCAGAGTATCCCCCACATGTTGCAAATGCACAAATGGCAAATATCTAGAAGAGACAAATTGGGACACAAAATGATTGCTAACACACAGGGATTCTTAATACATCAAATAATTGTGCGGAGACATCCCTCTGCATCATGAATGAACATCAATAGCCTACATGTCTGATTATTAGGGTTTATAACTGCTCTGAAGACAAAACATAAATAATTCAAAGGTAGGAAGATAACTAACAGAGCTGCTTTCTGTGCACCAGAGGGAGGCCACAGCAGCACACTGGGATTTGGCCGGCATTTGTAACACCTTTTTCTCAAGTCTAGCAGTTGCTTTTAGATATTTCTATACTAACACATTTTTAAAAGAATAAAAGCTTTTTTTTATCTTTGCTATTTTTTCCTTCAAAGTCTCTGTTATTTGTGTGATGACAAGACACAGTTTCTTTTATTCTGCAGAAACCAGACACATTATAATGTCACAAATAAATAGTTTTTATCAAATTTTTATTAATTAAAATTTTAGAAGCGAATGTGGGCAGAATTACAGCAAAAAAAAAGCCAACTGCTGAGAGAAAAATCAAAGAATAAAGGAAACTTACCGGTGCAAAAATAACCATACACATTTAAAGATCACAAAGCTAACTCCACACCGTGCCAGCAGCTGTAATCAGGTTGAGATGTAACTGATATGGACAGGAGAATCAGAACAGCTCTGAGAGCAGAGGGGAGGGCGAACAGGAGGTGGACTGCAAGGAGGAGTCTGAGATTCTGTTGAGCTCTAAAAACATTTTAACCAACTCAAAACCAACTGGACCATTTTTGCAGTAAAGGTGTACATGCTGTAACCACGATGCAGGAAAAAACTACCCAAAAAAATCAATTTGTTCCAAGATGAAACACAAGAAGTGTGTTTAGGTTTTCTGACTGATATGTGTTGCAGTCTCATTCAAGTGGAATAAAATCATAACATGTCTCTGCTTACTATTGGTGCTGAATGATAAGAGAATACACTTATTCCATCTTTTTAAAATAGTTTGCTAAAAGCTTAAGATATAGAAAAGACATGGAAAACAGTTTTTGCATTGGGAAATTCTTTAAGAGGGATATGTTAATGCAAATACATATTTTAAAACATATAATTGAAATAATAACATATTTGCTGTATTTTGTTTACTATTAAAATGTAAAAACATTCACCTGTAATCAATACCTGAAGCTGAAGCTTTTTTCTTTCCAAAAGTCTCTTGCTGCCCTCTGTTGGTAGACAGCACAACCTTCACAGAAAGCCTAGATTCTTTTGTTTTTTTGTTTGTTTTTCAAAAGTGTCTCTCTGCAGCAGAAAGATTTTAAGATATTTACCTTATTCTATATGTAGGACAAGGCAAGGCATTGCAGTCGTTAGGTTAATTTAAGTACATTCTGGATTTGAATTTAAATAAATTAAGTATTATGTTTGGTCTATATAATTATGTATTATATACGTTTTTTTTTTAAATAAAACAGAACAATATATATATTTTAGAAGATATGTTGGTTTATTAACCTTTTTTGTTTATTAAGTTGTAATTGCAATATTGATTCATTTTTAAGCTTTAAAATAATCAACAAAACACAAATTAAAAACATGAAATAATTAATTTGTGAATGCATTTATAAAAATTAATAATTAGATTTTTTTTCAAAGGGAAAAATTAGAGATGATCATGTTCTTTAGTGTTGACATTAGTGAAATTATATTCTGATAATTTGAAGGAAACAATCAGAAAGAAAGAAATCCTGGTGTCTGTTAATGAAAAACTATAAAAGTTGAACACATAAAAATGCAGGGTAAAATTTAAAAAAAGATCATTCAAAGATAACTAAGAAATGGATGATTTGTGAACAGTTCATAAAAGGAATTTCTGTAAATTTGAACATGAAAAAAGGTCACAAAAACACCTGAACTATCACCAAAAAACTGAAAGCCTGAGTTTCATTGGATAACTTGGAAATTAGGTTCAGTATGAAGTTCACGTACAGTTGGATTACAAGCTTAAAAAATAGCTATTTAATATGAAGACTGAGCAGAAACCTTCTTCTTATTTTAACTGAATGAATTTGGAACATTTGAACTTCTGAAATGTTTCATCAGCATGTATGATGGTAGAATCATGCTTTGAAACGTGTTTCCTGCATTTTGGCCGCTTTGGTTTGTTCTCACTGATGTGATAATTAATTTCAACAAAATATTGATAAACTTGGATGTAAATCATGACTGACCAAGCTCATTTTATTTCTCCCCGAGAGAATTTTAGTGGGGACGTGACATTCCCAATTTTTACTAAAAAAATTCTACCTGAAAATTTGCCAGTTAATGAGGGACAATATAGCAAAATCTGACACATGATGACAGGTCAGATTGAATACTTCAAAAAATGTCCTAAAATCTCTAATGATAGATTCCAAATCCCAAAGAGTAAAGGCAGATGACATGATGACTTTTTAAATAGTCATTATGAGTCAGCTGGAGGCTGACAGAAACATTAAATCTGTGTAAAAATAGAAGCTGATGTGGGAGTCCTGATGAGAAGAGACGTGTGAACCCCTCTGTGACGTGGGTCAAGAAAATCTTTGCCTTTGTAATTCTGAAAGGCTATAATAATTAGCTATCAAAGCAAAAACGGTGCCTGTGGTAAGTGAGACACTTGGGACTGAAACCCTGAAACTCGAAGAGCAGCTCCAGTGGAGCAGGAACAACATTCCTGATTTCTATTTAGAAAACCCTCAAGCTCCTGGGCCTCCAGCGAAGGACTTTGTGAAGGATAAAAGATCAGCCACAATGTAGAGCATAACACACAAATATAGACCCTTTAAAAAATTAGAATAACATGAAAAAGGATATTTATTTCCATAATTCCATGTAAAAAATGTAACTTTCATAGAATGTGGATTCAGGTTCCGTTGTTTGATTGATTTCAGGTCTTTGGTATTTTTACATCAATTTGGGTTCCAGCTCATGAAACTCAAAAACAGAGTTTCAGAAAATATTGTAGAGAAATCTGCTGAACTTCAGTGGGACATGAATGTTTTAAACTGAGTTTCACCAACTAGTAATCTACTAAACTCAAAGCACAGGTTCCCCAGATGTCATTGCATTGGTTCAGTTTGATTCTATTCTCTCAGCTTGACAATTGAAATCAATGAAACAGTGGGGCCTGAATCTATTTTCTATTAAACTTTAATTCATCTGTAAATGTGGTTGAATGCAAATTTTCCTCCAGCAGAGGGAAGTGTTTCTCTGTTCTGGTTTTGACAGAAAAATCTGTGGACCTGCAGCGACAAGAAGCTCTCCCTCTGCTTTACTACATTTGATCCTTCCCTTTGCTTTCAAATATAGTTCACAAACGCTGCTCCTACATATAGAATAAGGTAAATATCTTAAAATCTTTCTGCTGCAGAGAGACACTTTTGAAAAACAAACAAAAAAACAAAAGAATCTAGGCTTTCTGTGAAGGTTGTGCTGGAATAACAGCTGTGGGTTTTTTTGACATGCTAAAGTGGTGAGGCTCCAGCATCTCACTGCATTCATTATTAATGAATCTTTTTCTGGCATCATTTCTTCTCTCTATAGAGGAGAGAAATGGGGAGCTTGATGAGTATTAATCTGGTTGTTGCAATTAGGTCTATATATAAGTGAATTATGCGTAGGGGTGTGTGTGACAATGTTATGTCAAGAGATTTAAAGACTGTAGTTTCTTTAAAACAAGTTCCTTTTCAAAGCGTGTACAACATTCTTCTTTTTAAACAGCATTATTTTCCTGAGCTCCACACCTCTGGGTGATTCCAGTACGATTTTTTGCACTGAATTTGAAGTTTGGTCTTTGCAGGGGCGGAAAATCCTCTCTAAGATGGCTATAATAGCTACTGACCCTATTCCATCAATCTCCGATTAAAACTGCTCTCAGCATTTAAATATTTCAAAGCTTTCTCTGTCAACTCAGAGGAGCTCAGAGCACGTATGCTTCGAACAAATGCTTTCATCTGCTACTGAATGTATTACAAACTGATGCCTCTAACAGATAACACAGCTCTGACTGAACTAATGTCAACACTATCAAACACATCTATCACTGTAAAACATCCAAACCTTTTTCCCATCACCCTCTTGCTCACACTTTGCTACTCTTCAATAAAACAAACTCGTCTGTGGAGAGAATCACCTGAAGGCTTTTTTTTATATAAATGAGGGGAAATAATGGCTAGAAGACATTAATGTGACATTTTGAAGTTGCTCTGTGATGGTTCCACCGATCCTGATCTCACCACTTTGTCTTTTACAAACTTGTCATTCCCTCCAAATGACAAGTGTGCAAAACACACACACATCATTCTTTGGTACTAATTTATTTTCTGTTTGCATGACTGCATTTTGTTTTTTGTTTAATTTTTATGGTTTTTCTATCAACAGTCACTGTGTTGAACGTAGTATGAAACCTGAAAAAGGAAGAAGGGAAAAAAAACAGTTTAAAACACTCCTTGGCTGGCAAGAGGATGATGATGAGAATGATGAATACCATCTGGCCCCGATTGACTACAACAGTGATTAAAAATGAATTTCAATGTGAGGTCAAAGGAAGTTGAAGTGATTCAGCTCAATTCCACTGATCACAGTCTCTTTAGTTTAGTTGCTTTTGTTGTTTTGGAGTGTGGCTGGAGTGTGGTGGTGTTTACAGGCAGTTGTTAATACATTCCTCAAATAGATGAAAATGTTGCTTACATGGAATGAAACTTCAAACATTTGTAAATTCATCATATAGAGTTGTCTGTTTACAAAATTGTGAATTCTAGATGATAAGTATAGGGAGTTACAAAGAGCAAAAGATTTGTTCTCTCCTCGGGAAATTAAAACATGAACTGAAATTTAAAAAAAGAACTACAAACTTGACAAACAACAGAACCAGAATTTTGCAGGGCCAGAGAATTTAGCCATAGAACAACTGAAAGCTCTGGACTTTGATTATACTGAGATGTAATTAACAGAAACCAATGATTAGAAATTGAAGCCATGTGCTGTAAGTGGGGGAAAAAAGGAACATAACTGAACACAAATCATGATTATGGATAATAAAAACATACACTTTTAACATCACCAGTCCTTACAAAAGCAGCCTAGACATTCTTGTTAGTCTGAGTCTTACTTTTGCATTAGTTTATATTTTCTTTTGCTATTGTTGTAATTATTTTTTTTAATTGTAAACTTGAAATTCAACACTTTTACTTCAACCAAGTTGTTTTATTCAGAATTCAGAAAGCCAATGTAGAAACTTAAAGAAAATATCAATATGGGATTATCTTCAAGTCTAGGTATTTAAATGGACAGTCATACATTTCCATGTTGACCTTGCGTGTAATTGTTTGAATTAGCAAGAAAAAATATATCTAACAATGTTAAATTAAAATTAAATTAAAATTAAAAACTGTTGGTTGAAAAGGGATGTTAGAGTACATTTTCCCCTCAATATCTCATTGCAGTGCTGTGTCTGTGTTGTTGAACTCCAAAGTATATCAACATTTAATGTTAGGACTATCAAACCTGAGTACTGTAGAAGAGCAGAGGCAAAGAACATCTCTTAATTATTAATGCTTCTGAAGTTTAGATACTTTCTGTTGCTAGAGACGGTGTTAAACCAGAACAGAAGATTTAGTACAAAAGTACAAAAAAGCCCAACATCATTATTTGAGTTTACATTTAGATTTTTATTATTTGGTCAGGGCTGCACGGTGGCGCAGTGGTTAGCGCTCCTGCCTCACAGCAAGAAGGTTCCCGGTTCAAGTTCTGGCTGGGGGACCTTTCTGTGTGGAGTTTGCATGTTCTCCCCGTGCATGCATGGGTTTTCTCCGGGGACTCCGGCTTCCTCCCTCCGTCCAAAAACATGCTTCACAGGTTAATTGGTTACTCCAAATTGTCCCTAGGTGTGAATGTGAGTGTGAATGGGTGTGTGATTGTGGCCCCTGCGACAGACTGGCGACCAGTCCAGGGGTGTACCCTGCCTTCGCCCATGAGTGGCCGGGTTAGGCTCCGGCAACCCCGTGACCCCGAAAGGGATAAAGCGGATTGGAAAATGAATGAATGAATTATTTGGTAAATGTATTGCTCTGATTAATCTTGATACACTATATCTGGCACTAAAAATTATTAAATGTGTAACATTTTTATTAGTAAAAATGGTTTGAATGTTAAAAATAATGAAAGAACCAACAGGAGATCAATAATGAAAGCCTGGATGATGTATTGATGGAGACTTAGATTTGAAACCAAATTCCACTTTCTGCCCAGATTTAGCGACAAAACAGGAAGCTTCTCATGTTGCAATTCTATATGGGCTGCAATTCAATTTCCTTTTGAGAGAACAGATAGAAAACATTTTCTGCCTTTCAAAAATGAAGTTATGATTTTTTTTTAATCTTGTCTGGACTAGAGACGTCTGACTTTTGCTGTTTGTCAATGATGTGAGCACTAAAGGGTTTGGATCAGTTAAAACATAACTATGTTTTAAGTTCATTCATAATAAAACAAATTAATCTAGACAAGCAAATGGCTGTTTCCACATAAAAACAAAAAAAGACATTTTGTAAACACAGGCTTGCCCTAACCCTAACCCTTGACACCCTTGGAAATATTTCTGAAAGTTGTTTAATGTTAAATGTTCACATTCATTTTGTGAGGATAACCCACATCACCAAGTATGGGTAAAATAGCAGAAGTCTTCGAATCAAGCCCTGGGGGACTCTTCTTCTTGTTAACTGTTTCAATGGATGCATAGTCTCTGTCTCCAAGGTAATTTCTGAGCTAACTGTGGAGTGTGTCTCATAAATCCACCCACCTATCAGCCTGTCAAGAAGGATAATATGGTCCTCCATTTCAAAAGCTGCCTTGAGATCAAGCTGCTTTAAAACTGATGTCTGACCTAAATCTGTATTGACACGAATGTCATTTATCACCAGTGTAATCAGTGTAGTTTCAGGGCTGTGGTGTTTTCTAAATAATGACTGTAATCTCTTGCTTGTGTTTTCCAATTATAAAAAGAGAGATTGGCCTGTAACTGTAATGAGAAAGCATCCAGATTATTTTTGTTTATAAATGGTTTAATAACTGCAGTTTGCACTTTGTTAGATCGAGCATAAACAATTTTCATTTATTTAGGAAACATTTTTTTTAAACAAAAAGAAAGAAAAATAAAAAGACAAAATCAAACAGGTGAAGTTAGGTTCCAAATGTTGCCTTTCAATGTTTTAGCACAGAAGCAAAACTTCTGAAAAGTATAAAACTTCTAAAAGATATAAACTGGCTAATCAGATGCCTCAGTAAAAGTATGTTGTCACACGTCAAACGAGTAGATTGACAGATTCTCCCAAGCCTGCTTTCAAGTGTTAGGGGTGTGGACTTCCAACAAACTCACTCCTGATTGGAGAGAGTGGTTGCTATAGAAACTATAACGAGTCAGATCAATCACTGCTAAGTGACGACGTCTGGTTCCAACATGGCGGCGAAATTAAGCATTTTCAATGGGTGATGTCACACTCACTCTGTCTTGAGTAGGCTCCTCTGCCATGCAAGGTGCCAACTGGTAACCACAAAGAACAATGAGAGGTTCAGTGTCATGCCCACGGTCACTTTGACAAATAAACAGGCAAGGTGAAAATTGAACCTACAACCTTAGGATCAAAGGTCAACTGCTCCACCTCTGCAGCAACGCTGCCTTTTAAGAAGAAAAAAAAACTGTCAGTGGAGTTTGTTTCTGTAATTGTTTCTGTTTCCTGACTTGCAACAGTTGGAGTGAAGGTGCATGAAGCTTGGTTGCTTACAAAAGTGTATTTAAACGTGCCAGATGTTATTGTTTGAAGTTTCATTAGTCCTTAAAAATTCACATTTTTATAACTTTTAAACAACTAAAATTGATCAGAAAAGAGTGGGCTGAAGCATCGTGCTTATCGATTGCCAAAATGACTGAAAAAAAACAATCAACTGATTTTAGATCAGCTGTAGACATGACGCCCATAAACACTGAAACACGTGTTGCTCTACAGAACAATCACCCTGGGAGTCACAGACTACTGATGCTCCTTAAACTAACCTGTAGATTTCAGAGGTGAGTAGAGTAACTGTAACTGTTTTCACTGAGTTAAGCTTTCATTCCCTTTCATGTGGTTTTGACGAGATGCATTTTTTGACACAACCAGACTGTGGTGGCACTCAGGCTTGAGCTCTCAATTTGGTGATTGCAAGTCCAGTGAAGTAATCACTTTAACACAACCAAGCAAGTACCGTCAGTCACAGTGACAGTCAGAACCGTAAGAACTGAACAACAGCGAGAAGGAAATGGTCAAATTAGTCTTGATGAAGAACACTGAACACCAGATTAGACCAATTTTACATCGACCATTCAATGCAAGTCTAATGCTGTATTTTTATTCTTGATTTTCACTCATTCGATCGGTGGAATCCTTTTGTCGTTTTTAAGGTCAAAGTTCAACCTCAGGGAAAGTTAGATTGTACTCTTTGTGAAGAGCGGTGTGATGTGACAGTGCTAAAGTGAATCTTATTAGTTGGCACACACCTGAGTTTGTGAAATTAGTTTCCACATCTGACCTGCCCTTTGGGGGTTAGCTGCAAACACAGCGGTTTTCTGGAACCATTTAATGGTTTAACACCCCCCACCCCCAATCTAATCCCTTAATGCTGAGTGTCAAGCAGGGGGACATTGGGTCCTATTTAGAGTTATTGTTATTACACAACTGTGAGTTTGAACTGATGACTTTCCAGTCTCATGGTGGACACTCTACCACAAGGCCACTGAGTTGTCCTTTTTAATAACAAAATTGGTTTTTATTTTTATCAATCCAAGCTCTGACAACATTGAAATCCAACTCTGCTTTTATAGCCCCACTTCAGTTGGGTCAAACCACCACAAAAGACTAAACAACCAGAAAAATATTAAAAACAAGACCCTTTTCAATCGTAGTGGTTTTAGTTAATTATTTAAAATGGCTGCCAAGATGCTTAAATATTTGTCCAAACCACGACCTGAGCAGTCAGTAAACACAAATAAAAGAGTGGGTGTGTTTATAAGTGCCTACTTTGTTACACTCAATAACAAAAAGCCCAGCATTTCAGTCTTAAAGTTAGTGACCTACTACAACTTTGATTTACGACAAGGCACGTAATTTAATCTATCATTTAATAAAATGTGTTGGCCTATCACTCTGAACAGATCTGTTTCATTTTTTCTTTATACTAAGAAATGTACTTTTTAATTAAAATACATATAATCAGACAACAAAATCAGTTCAATCTAAACTGTGTTTCAGCAAATGGTGATGATAATAGTATTTTTTTATTTAAGAAAAATGTGGGATTTTGTAAAAATACAATTGATACTGTAGGAGTAACTGGTGTACACAGTGTGTGCTATAGTATTGTATATTAGGAGTGGCTGCATTCCCACCACTCCTGGCAACGTGTGTTCAAGCAGCCACTTCCAATGAAAAGTCTATGTAAACACTCGTAAACGCACGTTTACACTCTTTGCATTCACACGTCACTACATCAGTTTTCATTACGGTTTTTGGGCTTATTCCTTGTACTTCTTGCAAGATAGTAAAGGGTAAATTAAATGTGAACAAACAAACAAGTAAATAAGAATTAATGTCAAATTAATTCACATTTTAGTTTAATCAAATTCAGCCCACTGTTGTATTTTTTACATGAAAATTGTACAAATTGAACGATATTAGCTTGATTAATCGATTAAATTAATCAGCTCCAAAATTACCTTAATTATATAGTTGAAAGCCAAAGCATTAATACATTTTTTTCATGGTTGGAAAGAAATTTAGGCGTCAAAGGTGTTTAATCACCCCAGTTCTTGAACACATGTCACATGACCAGTGTGAAAATAGCTTTACTGTTTGAGAAAAACTTTTTTTTTTTAAACAGGAGGAGAAGGAGGTACAGGATGAGTTTACAACCTCGTTTACATTTTGACTGCAGGAAAGCTGCAAGCTTTGGGGGCAAATACTGCACAGGTGGGTTTATTGTCTCCATGGCAATATATTTATTATGGTACAACATAGATTGTTATGGATATGTTCTCTAATATCTCCTTCAGAAATGTGTTATTGAGTGGAAGCCCATGACAAAAGAGAAGTTCCTCTAAACTGAAAGCCAGCATGCACAAAGTCACGTGTACACAGAAGGAGTTCAAGACTTTTGAGACCTTCTTGTCTCCTTCATGCACAGATAGTGGAGGAGGAGGTCTCACTCAGCAAAAATAAATACGTTTCCACGTTCAGTCAGTGACTATTTAACATAAATTCTGTGGCAGCCATCTTGGGTGTTTCGCTGCAGGATGTTATGGTGGTGCTACAGTAAAGGCGCTTTGCATCCTCCGCCGCACGCGCGCTCCTCCTGCCTTCAGGACCACGGCCAGCTCCGGTCGAGCGAGCCCCTGCCTCGCAGGAAGGGAGAGGCCATCTCACGCTTGCAGGAAGAATAGCCATCTATCCTGCTCCTCTCCTCTGTAGCCACACATCACTCCTCCTGCCTGCCCCTCCCCTCGGCGTCCTTCTCACCTCCCCCTCTCACATCCGCAGCACCGACCGACCAATAAAATCCAGAAAAGACGTAAGCACTGACGAGAGCTCGGAGCAGGGGAGGCTCAGCGAGAGGCAGCCCGAGCTCCTCCAGCGCCGCTCGTACTGCTGTCATCTCTCGGAGTGCGACTGACCATCGGGGCCTGCGTCTTCCTTCACAGCGGGGCGCAATCTGCTGGATACGACAGCACCTCAGCCACCAGCAGCGGGGAGGGACATCCCGAAAACTTCATTAACAGCTCTGAGGAGGTGCATCCAGCCCGAGCAAGATGCTAGATCCGTCGTCCAGTGAGGAGGAATCTGATGGGATAGTAGAGGAGGAGAGCAAAGAGGCGATGGCACCTCAGGCCGGATCCCGCATGTCTCCAAGCAGGACGAGCGAGAGCTCCGGAGGATTGGCGCCCAGCAGCAGCAGCCGCAGCAGCGCCCGTCCGACCAGCCCGAGCCCCTCGGCCGTCAGCGAGGAGAAGGAGGACCTGGAGAAGCTACAAAGAGAGGAAGAAGAGCGCAAAAAGAAGCTGCAGCTGTATGTTTTCGTGATGCGATGCATCGCCTATCCATTCAATGCAAAGCAGCCCACAGACATGGCAAGGCGACAACAGAAGGTAAGGGCCTATCGGTGCAAAGTCACAATTAAAAAAAAAAAAAACACATGAAGACGAGGTGACTCCTTTCATTTCGCAGATGTTGTCATTGATGACCTACATAAGCTGGAAAAGCATTAGGCCTGTCCTATTGCGCATGAATACAGTGCAGTCCCACAGAGCACAGTTTATGTTTTGACGCAAAATGTACAGTCCTCCTGGTGTGACAGGGGCAAAGAGCCTCGGACAGTGAAGAGACTTGTAGTGCTGCGGAGCTGCAGGCTGAGTGCAGTTCATGTGACTCCAACACACTGAGAGATCAGTCCTGAAGCCCAGCAAGCCCAATTGAAAAGGCATTCAGGAGATGCAGGATGGTGATTCACACCCAGACCACGATACGGTTAGACTTGGACCATGTGTCATCTGGTCTCCAGCAGGTGTACACGTTTGTGTCCTGCTTCCTTGGCAGATACCCAGTTCCGAGCACTTTGCGCTTGTCCCCTCAATCTGACATCCCAAGGTGACTTTAATGCCCAGATCTCTTGAGGATGGTAGCTTAATAACCTCTTATTTCCTGCAGATGGGCTTGCTTCCTGTCAGGACAATGTTTGCGATAAAACAATTCCAGCTTTCTACACCGTTTTAGACAAGCTGAAGAGGTTTACATAAGTTGTTGGAAGGGACAGGGCCTTCACTCTGGTTTCACTCTGCTGCTGAGTTCCTCCACTGATGCTGGAGCTAGTTTTAGGTCATGCTGTCCTTACTGTCAAAGTCACAGCCTCACACAGGCCTTACTGTACAGAAGTCGTGTTCAACAAATTGGCCGTTGGAGGAAAATAAGTCTTGTTTTTTTGTTTTGCATTTCATTGATACATTCAGGGAAATAATTGTCTGGTTTTACATCCTTTTTCTTGATAAATAAACATTCAGGAGACAACAGTGACCTGTTTGGACTCAAGCTCCTTTTTACTGTTTTGATACCAGCAGATAATTTCTGACCTGTAGCAAATGCAATTTGCTGTGAGTGTGCACTGACTTAATTACTTTTATTGACTGGCACAGGAAATGCAACAAATCACTTTGCCTTCAGGAAAAAATGAAGTATTTCAGATTATAATTTTTTTTTTTTTTTTGAATTTGCAAAAAAACACATTAGAAAGGCAGGAAAGAGGCAATACGTTGATTTAAGGGAAAGTTAGTTTAGACAGTCAAAAGAGTGTTTATAATTCCAGAAATCCTAATAGTGACATGCTTTTGTGCACCACACATAACAAGACAACACAATTCTATAAAATCTTTATAATTTTATTTAAAGAAGCCTGTTTAGATGATAGAAGTGAGCTGCTTCATCCATTTCTCCCCATACTCTTCACTGTGAGCCTTTTTTAACCTGGTTTTGCTGGTTTATGCTTACTACCTGTAAGATCAGGGATGCTGATAAAAGATGGATAATTTTATTATAAAGTGGGTCTGTGATGTCACAATGTACTCTCAGATCTTACTGTCTAGACCTAGAAGCAGTGACAGAGCTTTTGAGTGGAGTCACAGAGAAAGTTTATATTTTAAGTCCCCTTTAAAGTCATATTCCAACTATATATTTTCTATTGCAAAAGTGTTCCCAGCGGTCTTTTAAATGTGATTAGGCAGTAATTAGCCAAAATCAAAAATCTTGTGTCATTTTTTTAAGACATATTTTTCACAGAGCAGCAGGGGTTCATCAGAAATTGTGGCTTGTGGGCAAAACTATTGGCGCAGAAGTTAGCTCCACTAATTCCCCGTCATTCCTGTGTTTACACTCTCTCTCCAGCTGGCTTATAGCACCTCACAAACCCAAGCTAACATACGCGTAGCAAAGAAAAGAAAAACTGTGGAAAATATCAGAGCTATCCTGCTGAACAGTTCTGAGCCAGATGCCAGCTTAGATAAGGAAAATGAAGACGTTAATGGATCTATTAGTCTGCAAGTGGATGCATCAGAATTGTTGTGGAGAAGAAAGACTTGGCCCGCCCAAGGCAGTTGTTGAGTCACAAACCCGAAGTTTTTACAAACTGGTTTTCATCTGCTCCTGATACAACACAATTTGAATAAAGAAATACTTATAAATGCAGTTTTAATCTTAAATCATTTTTTACATGTCCTGCGATATGAAAAAAAAGGGTAAAAGAAAACGTTAAAAACACCAGAAACACAATTTTCACTGGAGTGGGGCTTTAAGCCCTGTCATGTGACCACTGATTCATTTTAATTAGCTGTAAAAAGTACAATTGCGTCTGGCTTTGAAACTGCAGGTTTTGTTGAACCTGCAGACTCATCTTTCTCTGGACACTTGAGCCATATGGTGTGAATTTTCTGCTCGCTCATGCACATGTGCATGTGGGAGGCAGGAACCACAGTGTTTCCATTTTTTTATTTGTTTGTGGCCTTGGTGAGCGTAGGTTACCAATACAAGTTACAATACAATAACACCAATGCAAACCTAGTAATTCATGTTTATAACAGGAAACTTGGACAACTATGCTCCTCAATTGTGGGTGAGTAAGAATCTGGACAAAAAAATGAGATGTTTTCTATCAGACTACTCAATCAAAGAGGGCTTGTCTGCCCACAGTCTGCTGCCTTTGATTTAGTATATTTATATCTCTGTTTGAACAAATGATAAGCTTCAGAAAACAAATTTGACTTGCTTCAAAGCTTGGTACACAATGCTTTATTTGTTTACATAGAATTCATTCAGTAGTTAAATTGGCAATGATGTAGAACCAGCAGACCTCACTAAAGTCTGAGTAGATGACTTCCATCCATTATCTTAACGCACTTTATCCCCTTCATAGTCACAGAGTTGCCAGATCCTAACCAGGCTATTGTTGGGCGAGGTATACCCTGTACAGATCCCAGCCTGTCGCAGGGCGTAGATAACCTGTTGTCAGCTATACTTATATTTAACAGTAGTCATTACGGTAACTAGTAAAGTTAAATGTAAAGTATTAAACTTTCTTAATTTACTAAACAAAGAAAACTCAAAAATTCAACCTGTTTCCATAGATTCTGCTTCACCACAAGCATCCAGTGTCTGTGTGGTGATTTTTAAAGGGAATTCCTCCTTGTGTTGGATGCACAATTTAATGCTTGGCCTTTTAGCCATTTTAGCTATTGTAGATTAGTCACAGAAATGAGATGGAGTCATTTCTGTAATGAAAAGACTTAAAGGCCTCAGAAAAACATGTGGAGCAGCTCCACAATAATCCGCTATTAAAAGCTCTGGCGCACAAACAGTAGTGATGGGCTATCGCGGAGAAGCAGGCCAGGCTGCAGACTTTGCCTGCTCCGCAACTGCTTCTAGGGAAGTCTCACCCTAACCTTGAGAGAGGAGAAGCCAGCAGGCCAAGCTGTGGCCTTTTATGGAGGATTGAAGCAAATACTGTATTGTTCAATGTAATGGAGGCTGCTCCTTAAACTCTGTATGAGTATTCATGCATAATTAACTGGTGGCACATGTGCTTGTGTGAAAGGCTTGCTGTCCTTGGGCATAGAAACAGGAACGGCATAGAAGGAGACATTTAGCGTTTTCGATTGTAGTTGTACAGATGTCATTGTTGCAATCTCTTTGATTGTCCTAAAGGGCAAAACCTGCTTCCATTTAATAACACCAGTCATCCTAACATGCATGAATGAAGGAAAAAAGCCGGAGATGACAGGCACTTCAATTAAAAGATATAAAAGAAAACAGCACGTTTTTTTCTCAAGCTTTTGTATGTATTTCTATATTCATTTAATTATACCTTTGTGCGTGTCACAGAAACTCTTACAAAATTCAGTCGACTATAGTATTTTCTAAGTGAAAAGACAAGCATTGCTCATTAAAATATAATAAAACGTGAAAAAAAGTGTTTGGATTCAAATAAGCATAAATCAATTCTGATGTATCAAAATTTGGATTTGAGTAAAATCTAAACAGCTGTCATAATCCCTGAAAGTCCCACTCCAATCATCATTTGAGCTTTTGTAAAAGCCCAGTGGTCTTTTAATTTTAACAATGGCAAAAAAAAAAAAAAAAAAAAAAAAAAAAAAAAAAAAGTGTCATTTTCTAGAACATAGTTTCTGCAGAGCAGCAGGAGTTCACTAGAAAATCGTCTCTGAGTTTAGGGGTGGTAATGTTGATGCGAAGTAAACCTGGGCTGATATTCTATCATCCCTGTTGTTTACGGTCTCTCCCGCTAGCCAACTTACCCTAAGCTAACATTACCGGCGCAAAAAAAAAAAAAAGGTGAGTAATATCGGAGCTATCTGGCCGCACAGTTTTGAGCCAGATACCAGCTCAGAAAAGGAAAACAAAGATGTACATGGTTCGGTTTGTCTGCAAGTGGATGTATCAGAATGGAGCGGAGTAGGGAGACTTTGAATTGTCAATTGTAGTTTGTAACAACTACAAGTATTTTCAAATGGCCTGATTTGGTCTGCTCCTGATTTCCCATGATTTGAATAAAGTAATACTTAGAATACTTTTCTTTATAAATGTCCTCCCTCATGAGAAAATGTCACAAGAACATGTTAAAACACCAAAACACAAGTTTTATTGTAGTGGGTCTCTTAGTGTGTGTCTTTGAATTTTAAGATCCAATAGACTATGTGCACTCACTCAGCAGGCAAGCAGCAGTGGATAGTGCAGCCCTCTGGTGTTGTTAATTAGAAATGAATGATCCTCGCTGATCATAAAAGATTTCAGTACTCCCGGGTTGGTTACTTTTTTATGTCGTCTGATTTAAAGGCAGGATAACAGCTTTGATCTCAAAGTTGCCCATATGTGTAGTTCTCTCACCTTTTAACTTGACACTTGTCACTTGTCCACTTGTGTTTGTGGAGGATGCTAACTTAAGAAAAAAATATGGTTTTTATTTTTAAAATAGCAAAATCAGTGGTTATGGCATGCAGTACTGTACAGAAGAGTAAACATAAAAAGAGATCAAATAAAAAAAATGTATAAAAAATGGTTTGTTGGAAATTAAAAACTGCAAAATCATTTGCATTATTATGTAAGATCACTAAATTGCATTTAGACAGAAAAAAAAGGCGTCCATTGACAATGAAAGATGATTAGCTGGCAGCAACAAACTCAGGCGCTCAGTCAACAATAAAACACGTCAATCAGGAGGCAAAAACCGGTGCAAGGAGAAGCCATTCTCTGCTGTGGCAACACATTCTAAAGCATTTTTCCAACATGGCAAAATGTGGTGGCAATGGTGTGCAATGACAGCACAGATATGCAAAGTGGACACGAAAAGGGTGACAGCTGAGAAGCAGCAGGTGAAATACCCCCTTACCCGCAATCTGGGCAGGTTCATGCAACAAATCACAGCATAACAAAATCACACTTCCCCCATTGACAGCAGATTGCCAACAAAGAAATCAGAGCTTTTTTTAGCACGACTATCTAAGGCTTGACTATGTGAAAATAGGATTTAACTGATCAACGTTGTAACCTGACTCGCACATAGTGTAACGCTGTAACCATAAACATGGATGCAAAACTGCACACGTCCCAGATTTCTTCCTCTTCATGTGATTTTATTTAAAATAATGGAGAATGTGGGTGACATCAGATTTGATATATCTCTAAACATGTTGCAACTCAAGTGTATGTAATCCACCATGAATACAGTATGTCACATATGGATTCCCCTCACTTTCTGCTGCACAGAGTACAAGATGTACTTTTTAATTATTGTCTGAAACCTTTCAAGCAGCGACCACAGAGCTGGTTTACATCTGCAATGTGAGTCAGGTAGACAAATGATAACCATTGTTTTTGCATTTAACACTATTGCTATTCCTTTTTCTTTACTGAATTTATTATTTGCAGAGATAAATAAGCAAAATAGAAAAAAAATCCAGGTGATAAAAATACACCTTTGTTTCACTGTTTGACATGTTTAAAGACAGTGATGTAGCTACTAGAAAAATAGAAGTATTTTGTGTTGAGATGAAATAGAAAGCTTTGGTTACTGTTAAACCAGCACTAGCTACACTATCCCTAAAAACGCCTCTCAGATGCTCTGTGCCTTTTTAAAATTACCTTTGAGGTTAGGTACAGCTAAAATTTTGTAAAGAATAGTTAATATGATTGTTGAAGTGTAAAAAAAGTATCAAAGAAAAGCTTCACCATTTGGAACCAGACAACTTTAGTAAGCAGTGATTGGTGCAAGCGGCCTGAGTTATTATTTCTATGGCATTCTCACTAATCAGGAGTGAGTTTAATTGAAAAGTCAAACCCCTACCGCTGAAAGCGGGCTCGGGAGAATCTGTCAAACGTTTTGAACATGCAAGGTACTTTTACTGAAGCATCTGTTTGGCCAGTTTATAACTTGAATAACTTGTGCTACAGAAAAAAATATAATGAAAAAATTTGGTTTAGCAAGAGCATGTTTTAAAAAAGGCACCAGAGCAGGAATTGTTATTCTGGCAAATAGAATGGCTGAGTAATAGCTGTTTATTTCTCTATAGCAGTCTGTGGGATTTTGGCATTCTGGGACCACTGAGTACTTACTGTTTGGAAATCAGGGGGAGGAGTTACCCAGTCCAGTTCACATACAGTCAGTCTATGGTTAAAACCGGAAATTCTCAGTGAGCAGTGATTGGTCTGAGTCAATATTTCCATTGCAAACACTTTCACCAATCAGGAGTGAGCCTGTTGAAAGGCCACACCCCTACCATTTGAAAATGGGCTTGGGAGAATTTGTCAAACTTTTAAAACATTGAGACCACATACATTTAACTTAAATAACTTGTTTGCACTACAGAAAAATTATAGAAAGGAAAAGAGGATTTTCAGAAACATGATAAAAATGTATTTTCTGGTTTTTCTGACAAATGGACTGACTGAGTAATGCTGCTTATTTCTCTTTGGAGGTCTATGGGATTTTGACTTTATGAATCCAGCAGGCACTTCCTGTTTGGAATGTCGGGGGGGGGCACTCAGTCCAGTTCTCATGTGCTGTACAGTCAATATAGCATTAGTTTATAGCATTTACTAAGCATATAAACATTTTTATTATCTGTATATTTCACTAATTACCTTAAAAATGCAATAGGAAATGTATTTTAGTTTTGAAATTTACCTTTACTAAAAGTAGACAATACAAATCTTTCCATTATTTGTAATTGTTTCTATGTTATTGTTAGAATTCCATAAGGAAAAGCAAATCCATCAAATATTGAATTTTGAAAGAGTTTTCAGAGATATATTTTTAACCCTTTAACCCTTGTATGGGGATCGGGTCTGTGGGACCCGTTTTCAGTTTTTTTATCCGTAGAAAAATGAAACAATTAATTTTTTTTATAACCTGAAATTCATTAGCTTTGGCTCATTTTCTGTGAAGAACATAAATGAAAACACATTTTCATTGACCGCATACTGTACACCCACCCTACACATATATATTACATAGAGCAAAAATACGAACACCACACAAGGGTTAAAGCAGAAACGTATCATATTTGATATATGAGTTTGTCAGCCCTCCGCAAGAGTAATGGAATGGAAATACAAATTTCTTTTTTTTTTTTTTTTTTTGTCTTAGAATATTTTGTTAGCTCAGGATAAAATATATATTTGAGCTGTGTGACCTGATGTATGCCTGTATTAGATATGGTACAAATTTAAATTTGCTTTTTTGTTCAGAGGGACCTATAAGTCCCTATAAATCCTATAAATCCAAAGAATTTGAATTTTCTGTCATTTATTTAATGGTTCAGGTTTTACGGGGTTAAAATGTATTAATGCCAGTATTATGTATGGCCATTTAGTTAAGCACAAATAAAAACATTTTCTCTGCTAATCAGAAATGATGGAAATAAACTACATTTTTTATAAAGATGATTCAAATTAATCAAGTTCAGTAATAAACCTTACTATTCATTTAGTCATTATGCAGCTGTAACTTTTTGAAGCCGCTACACTTGCAACTATGATTCACTCATTCTCAGAGTTTTAAAGGATATTTGAATAAAAAGGTTGATATAACTGCATTTATTATTATTAACTGCATTAACTGATATGCAAATCCATCATCACACCATGTCTTTCATTGAGGGATCATGCTTAGATGGCTGCACTCTCTGAGTCAGGTTCTGTGGGAGAATGTCTTTGCTATTGGCATGCACAGTATGGGGGGATTGAGAAAATCTCTTGGTTCCTTACCCAAGATATTTTTGAATTCAAAATGACAATTTATTATCAATCAGAATGAAGAAGATAAGGGTGAATTGGAGGGGTTTGGGAATACTTTGCTTTTCCTGCATAGGACTTGGCAAGAACTATAATTAGAAATTTCCCACTTTATGAATAATCTAAAGTAAAACTTAACTGCGCTCTTTTGGACCCTGTTTTAAGCATGCGCACGTTCAGAAGCAGGTAATTCGTTCAACTGGACATGCTTTTGAAATGCTCCATGTTGGAGAAGAACGGCTAAATGATCAGGATTAAATTGACAATTAAGGTGTAATTCTTCCATTCATTTTTTATTCAAGGTTTGTTCTGTGTAGGGTCATGGAGTCTGTTCCAGCCTCTTTATCACAAAGGTGGACACAATGAACAGGTCAACTGTCCATGGCAGGGTTACACACACCCAAAGAGACAAACTCACTCTGAAGAGACAATTTAGAGTCACCAATTAATCTATGATGCATGTTTGTGGACTGTGGGAGGAGACCAGAAGAAAACCCACAAATGCCCAGAGAAAACATGCAAACACGTACACCTGTTGAAATTCTTCTTTTTTAAAAGTTTCATAAATCTGAATTGCAAATGTAGTCAACAATAGCAAAAAAATATTTTAGGACTTAAAAAAAGGAAAAAAATACTTTCATGTGTGAAGAGGAAAATACAATGTGGATCAATCGTTTGGGCACCCCAGGTAAAATATTATATTACTGTGCATAAAGAACCCAAAGAATGATTGAAAAATCTTCTAAAGACATCAGTTTACAGACGAGGCATTCTTTTAACATGTCAAAAAATTAGGCTTTATTTCCATCATTTACCCTATCAAAATAACAGAAAACAAAACAATGGCATGTGATTAGAATTCGCTGCTTTAATGTCTAGAAGAAAAATGCTCATTGAGCTCTTGGTGGGATCTGACACCTAATTAAACAAAATCATGGGAAAACGATAATAACTTTAACCTTTTCAAAATTGACGTTTACAAAGTTTTTAGAATTGTAACACTTTTTATTAAAGCTTATAAACAGTAAGTGTTTTACTGTCACCAGCACAAAATACTGTTTTATTGAGTAGGATAAGCTGAAAATGAGGGCAAAAACGGTAAATGTTTTATTGTTTTCAAAACTGACATGAACAAAAGTGTTCAAAATTGTAAAAACTTTTACTAAAGCTTAAAAAGGGGGAAAAAAATGGAACCGTGAGGGTTGCCAGTTACGCCTCAGTTCGAGGACTTCCGGTTCTGACTGATGCTGTCTGCAGGCTTTCTGGACTGTAACTGAGTATTAAGGGAATAAACTGCTGTTGAATTCATGCTAAAAAACATGAGCTGTGGACAGACCTGGTGCATTGAAGAGATGCTGGTCATCATTAATATATTGACAGATGTACACAAGTGCAGAACACAGACTGCTACGATTTTTCTTCCAAGGTCATTGCATTGCACCACCCTTATGATTTCTGACCAATGAGTGCTAGAGTCCTTACACACACATTTCAATTTACACATCTTTGTCCACTTGCAAACATACAATGTGCATACAAACCAACCAATCTGGACTAAATAAACAAGCCAATAGACTTTTCTGGTGTGATCTGAAATCACCATGCAAAAAGACAACTGTAGATTTCTAACCTGCATAATGGCTGCAAGTCATATAGCTTGAGCAATAAATCCCCCTTTGGAGGTAATATTTTGATATGCAGCTGCTGTCTTGTAGAAATTAAGAATAAGGACAAAAAGCAGCAATGATGAGACTTCGTCGTGGTGATTTTCCACATTAAAGGCTGAGCAGCTCAGGTTGTACCATTACTGCAGCTTTCCCTGCTCCTTACTCGGATCACTCTCCCTGAGGCAGTCAAAGCCCGCAGAGAGGCATGAAGGAGGCATGAGCCTGTTTGTCAGGTAGATATTCAAATCCAGTTTCTCATCCCAGATGTCACATATTCGACTTGTAGCAGGTCACTTCTATACTCTGATGGTCATGAAACAAACGCGGCTTAAGGTCTTACTATTTTTTTGCCGGGATTACTGCTTTAATGTGATTTAAAACAACAGACTATGTGCTACAAAGAATGCATCAGAGCAGCACAACAAAAATAATGACATAGTGGAGTAGAGAGCTTGCAGAAGAGGGACCAGTAGGAAGTACAGTAGAATAAAACAGCAGATTTTGCTCCTCACTAATTCTGAAAATAGATGCAATGAATTTACAAAGCAAAAAGTCAAACCCTGACATTTAGTTTTTTTCTTTTTCATACATTTTTGCTTTCACACAATAAAGCTATTACACGCTGCTAAGTTTCCCAATAACAAACGATGCCACATTTAAATTCCTTTTATTTTTTGGAGTTCCTCCACACTAACATTGATGAGATGTGAACTTTATTTAAAATCAGACACGTTTCTAAAGAATAAGCATCTTTAAAAGGAAAGAGAGCCAGGAAGAAAGAACATTTAGGAAAAATAATGAAAAGTAATCATATGTTTGATAGGTTTCACAAAAGGAGTTTTTTATTTTTGTTTCAACAAACCAGCAGTGAAGACAATGACCCACATCCTGCTACTAAAACATCTTTAAAAAACAAAAACAATTCTGCACAGAATTCTTAGTAATGATAAATTTTATTTTAATTCTAATGTTGTGCTCTCAGACTGCATTAAATTCAATGCTGGTCAATTTAACATTAGCCAATGTCTAATTAGTCTAATTTGTTGGTCATTTGCTTTATTGGCAAAAATACATTATCTGTTGAGAATTACAATTTCAGTGTTTAGTGGAGAGCTTGTAGCTTGCCGATTGTAGTTTGTACATAGCACTACAAGCTTTTTCAAACAACTTTTTTTTTGGGCCATTCCTGATTCACCATGAGAAATGTGAATGTCATGGTGAATGTCCTTCATCATGAGAAAAATGCTGCAGAAACTTGTTAAAAACAACAAAACGCAATTTTATTGGAGTGTGTCTTTAAAAATGTATTCTTCTTTGCCTGTGACAAAAGTACAGCAACCTGGATTTTGCAGTTACCTTAATCCAATCCATTTTGAGAGCAGAGGCTTGTATTCTGCTCTTGCAAGGTTGGAATTAACCACAGCTTCATGAAACATGTTGTTTTGGGGGACTAACTAATCTAATTCTTGTAATTCCAAAAACCTCAGTCATTTATTTGACTGTAACAGAGGTACGGCAGCTCAGCTATGTACTGATGTATGTTTCGTGGTCTTGGATGACTGATAGAAAGTCAGGGTCTATCTGTTGTAAGTGACACATGTTGCATAGGAAGACAACTCTGTAGAGCCACTTTATTAAGAGCTCCTTGTTTTCTCCATGTTTGCAATGTGTCATAGTCTATCTGAACAATAGTCTTGCTTTTTAACCGGGGGGGAGATATTTACCCACCGTTCACTGCTATTTGTGCACAGAACATGCATCAGCTTGTACTATCTGTCTTTATACAGTTGTAGTTGTGCGACTGTAGTTGCCACACAATACTGAGGCTTTGGGTTTGCTCAGGCCTGTTGCTGGCAGACCTTGTCCAGCCGTCATGCTGAGCTCTGTGCTGTTTACTCAAATGTGGACCTCTGGTATTGTTTGCAACATGAGCAGAATGTTCTCAGCAGACCCACTGACACCATGTTTGCTTAACACAAACAGAACATTTACCTGAGCAAAATTATTTACTCTGAAAAACCTTTTACTTTTATTCGCTTGTTGCCTTTTTAAAACATTAATGTTTGCTTGAAACTTTAAAGTTTTTTAAAATGTACTTTTTAAGCTAAGCACTAGTCCTCTGACTATTATTATCCTTTGTTTATTAATTTTATTAGAGCCACACTTTGCTGAATCATATATTTTGCATTCATTTAATTTTGGAAAACAGCCTCATTTGACTTTTAACATTTTATAACTTCAAAGCCCAAGTATGAGTCAGCACACCAGTGACTGGGCTGCACTGACACACTACAGCTCACTTTACACTGCATTCAATTAGTTAATGACTTCAATCATCACAGCACTGTAAGGACAGCTGATAAAGCTTCCTAACAAGGTGATGGAAAGTTCCCCTCAGAACCTTGAAAAGATGAAATGATCAATATTTACAGCTGAATAAACATTCATCCATCCATCCATCCATCTTCTTCTTCTGCGCATCCGTGACCCAGTTGCAGGGGCAGCAGTCTAAGCAAAGATGCCCGGACTTCCCTCTCCTGGCCATTTCCTTCAGCTATTCTGGTGGCCCTGAGACGCTCCCAGGCCAGCCAAGAGACGCAGTCTCTCCAGCGTATCCTGGGTCTACCCTGGGGCCTCAGCCCAATGGGACATGCTCGGAACACCTTCCCAGGGAACCAGATGCCCGAGCCACCTCAGCTGGCTCCTCTTGATGTGGAGGAGCAGCGGCTCTACTCCAAGCTCTCTCTGTGACCGAGCTTCTCTCCCTATCTCTAAGGGAGCGCCCAGCCACCCTGCAGAGGAAGCTCATTTCAGCCGCTTGTATCCGGGGTCCTCGTTCTTCCAGTCATGACAAAGAGCTCATGACCATAGGTGAGTACTGAAACAAAGATCAACTGGTAAATTGAGAGCTTTGCTTTCTGGCTCAGCTCTCTTTTCACCACAACGGGCCGGTACAGCGTCCACATAAAGGCAGATGCTGCTCATATCTGTCTGTCAATATCACGCTCTAATTTTCTTTCAATTGCGCACAAGACCCCAAGATACTTAAACTCCTCCACCTGGGGCAGAAGCAATCCAACCAGCCAGAGAGGCCAAACTACCTTTTTCCGGTCAGAGACCATGGGCCCAGACTTAGCGGTGCTTACCCTCATCCCAGCCACTTCACACTAGACCGTAAATCACCCCGATGCAGGCTGGAGGTCCTGGCTTGATGAAGCCAACAGGACAACATTGTCCGCAAAGAGGAAATCCTGTAGTCATCAAACCAGACCCCTGACCCCCTGGATGCATCTGAAAATTCGGTCCACAAAAATTATCAACAGAACTGGTGATAAGGGGTAGCCCTGCAACACGCAACGCAAAAAGTTCTGGCTTACTGCTGACAATGCAAACCAAGCTCCTGCTCTGGTCGTACAAAGACCGGACAACCCTCAGTAAGGCCCCCATACTTCCAGAGCATTCTCCGCAGGACACCACAGGGAACACGGCCAAACGCCTTTTCCAAATCCACAAAACACATATGGACTGCATGAGCGAACTTCCCCGAACCCTCTAGCACCCTAAAGAGGGTATAAAGCTGGTCCACAGTTCCACAACCAGGACGGAAACTGCACTGTTCTTGGATCTGAGGTTCGACTATTGGACAGACTCTCCTCTCCAGTACCCTGGTACAGACTTTCCCAGGGAGGCTAAGGAGTGATTCCCTGGTAGTTTGAACACACCCCCTTCTTGAAAAGGGGAACCACCACTCTTGTCTGCCAGTCCAGGGGTACAGTTCTCGATTGCCACACAGTGCTGCAGAGACATTTCAGCCAAGACATTCCCACAACATTCAGAGACTTAAGGTATTCAGGGCGAACCTCATGCACTCTCGGAGCCTTGCCACCGAGGAGCTCATCAACTTCAGCTTGGGTGATGGACAGCTCCACCCCATAGTCCTCCGCCTCTGCTTCCTCAAGAGAAGGCTTGTCAGCAGAATTGAGGAGATCGTCAAAGTATTCCTTCCACCGCCCAACAATGTCCCCAGTCCAAGACACTAAAAACCCCCACCTGCACTGAAAACTGTGCCTGCAGAAAACTGCTTTCCTTTCCTGAGGCGCAGAACGGTTTGTCTGAATCTCTTTAAGGCCAACCGCTAGACTTTCTCTGTAGCCTCACTAAACTACTCCCATGAGCGAGGGTTTGCCTCCTGAACGGCCTGGACTGCAGCTCGCTTAGACTGCCAATACTTGTCAGCTTTCTCTGGAGTCCCACAAGCCAGTCAGGCTTGAAAGGAATCTTTCTTCAGCTTGACGTCATCTCTTACTTCCGGTGTTCACCACTGAGTTCGGGTGTTTCCAACTTAGGTCTGCCAAGTTGTTCTGGCCTCCTTCCCACAAATTTTGGCAAATCCAACTTACCACCAGGTAGTGATCAGTGGACAGCCCATCTGAGCAACTATCTATCTGTGGTTCACTGAGATGAGAGCCAGACAGTCTTCAGCCACTGCTCATGACTGAAGCCCAGTGTTGCCTGAGATCTTTATGTGTCCAAGACACATAATCGAAAGTCACTTGAAACAACTGCAAAGTCGATCATCAATCTCCTGTCAAGGTTGTCCTGATGCCACGTGTATTGGTGGACACCACTGTGCTTAAACATGGTGTTCTTTTTGGACAAACTATGATGAGTACAGAAGTTCAACAACAAACACCGCTTTGGTTCAGATCAAGGAGATTGTTCACGCCCCTTCCAGGTCTCACTGTCGTTGCCCACGTGGGCACTGAAGTCCCCCAGGAGGTCAATGGAGTCTCCCATTGGGGCACTTTCCAGTACCCCTTTGAAAGACACTAAGAAGGTCAAGCACTCCAAACTAGTGTTTGGTTGGTAGACCTGTCCCCCACCCAAAGGCAAAGGGACACGACCCTCTTGTCCACTGGGGTAAACTCCGACACTCGCGATTAAGCCCACACTGGCCTGCCACCTCTCACCATGTGCAACTCCAAAATGGTAGAGTCCAGCCCCTCTTAAGGGACTGTTTCAGAGCCCAGGCTGTACGTGAAGGTGAGCCCAACTATATATCCGGTATCTCTTAACCTCTCACACAAGCTCAGGCTCCTTCCCCCCCTGAAAGGTGATATTCCATGTCCCAAAAGCCAAGTTCCATGACCAGTTTGGGCCGCTGAGGCACCAGTCTTTGCCTGCCACCCAAACCACATTGTACCAGCCCCTTCTGAGTACTCCTACATTTTAGCTTAGTATTTACACGCTTTTTTGTTCTTTAAAAAAAAAAAAAAAAAAAAAAAATCGCATATAGACAAATGAAACAGACTTGTTTGCAAAATCTCTGATAATATAACCTGCAGTGCCTGGTATGAATTTATCACAATATCTTATAATTTATTTTTTAGCATTCTAAAATGCATTTTTCTTTTTAGCATTCTAAAAGAAAATATGCCTAAACAATACAATGGTAAAACCATAATATAATTAATGATAATTATAATATATTGAAGCTGTAATATAATAATAATCTTTCAATAACTAAAACCAAATGTTATGAAAAATGCAATGAACATATATACCTTTAATGCAGACATGTTTAAAGTACTTTAATGTGTTCTTCACCCAATAAAAAAAAGGATGCAAAAAAACATCAACTCCAAAAATAATTGTAACTGTAATGAAGTCACAATACATGTGCGTCCTTCTCTATTGATACGTGCAGGATGATTAATGTCAATCCCTGCTTCTCTGCAGGCGAATTAATCACTTTGTAACACTGCAATCTTGATAAAAGCTACAGAGAGAGAATCAATATGAGCAAAGCGGGAAACTGTGTCTCCAGAGCTTTTACTAATGAAAATGGACACTTTTTTTTTTTTTCATTCATCAGCTTGGATACTAATCAGAACAGTTTCCTAATCAGTGATGAATGGTAGCGCACTGAAGCTGAAAGTTTTAAATTTTTAATGCATTTCTATTGTGCTTCAGCTTAGAAGTGCACACCATTTACCTAGTGGACTGCTGCATGCACCACCTGCAGTGCTCTTATAAAACACACTTGTGTGGAGTCCACGGCGTGGTGTGCTGTCACATAAAGTCAGGCTGGTCAAGAGAAACCAACAGCAAAAGCCAACTATTATTAGCTTTGACCTTTCATGACAAACGTCCAGGTGGAACACAAATCAGCTCTGTCGTTGTTGTGGAAACATGTCTTTGATTTAATTCACCTACTGCTGGAGGTCTCATCTACATTCTTATGTGTGAATAATGTAATGGTCATCTTTCGCTGATGTGTTGGAAAAGCAACTCATTGGGTAAGCCTTAAAGACTCACTCTGATGAAAATGGTGTCTTTAAAATGTTCTTGTGACATTTTTGTGATGATGGAGGACAATTCAAAACTGCATTTCTGAGTTTTTTTTATTTAAAATGGTTGTCAGTCAGGAGCAGAAGAAGAAATGCTGTTGAAAAAAGAGCATATTTCTTACGTAGAAAATACGATGGATGGGCCACAAGCACCCTTCTCTGAGCAGGGAGGGGAAAAGGGTCGGGGTTGCTCTGTGCCAGCAGTCACAGCCACCCACAACTCAGTGGAAAATTTCTAATGAACTACTGCTTTGTTTTAAGTAAAAGGGTCTTATTTTATGTTCTGCAGGAAAAAGAATTTTATCAAGAACATATTTTAATAGAAAATACATTTTATTTTTAGAAAACAAATCTTAGTGACTAGAATATTTTTTCTTAAAGTAAGAGTTCTTGGTAAGGTCATTTCTCTTACCACACTGACCAATTTTATTTGCTTATTTAAAGAAAAAAAATCTAATTTTTAGAATTGTTGATTTATTTCTAGATTTAATGTACTTTCACTCTTTTTTAAGTAGTACATTGTTTTAATTTAATTTAAGTCTCATGCAAATATAACTACCTTGTAATATTTTGGAACAATTTTGTATTCTATATAACTGCATATTTATTACTTTTAAGGCATATTCCATGTAATTCAAACATATTTTTGGTGAAAAAGAACAGGAGATGGAGATGCAAGATTTCCCATGAACAAAATTAATTTGCATGTGACTAATAATAACACTTGTTGCCTCGGGATGTTCCTTGAACCCATGGCCCATTTAACAGCTGTCTTCCACAGTATGAAGCCTTGAGGCAGAAAAGTGTGTATTAATCTCTGTGGATGTTACTTTGTGTTGTGATTTGTTAATGTTTGCACATTAAGTGGTAAATCATTGCAACAGTGATGATACCACAACTGTAAAAAGGCTCCGGGAGGAGGAATTTCTTTGTGAAATAATTTGTGATGCATTGATGGTATTTTTACTACCAGCACTGAGGAGGTCAAGTCCTTATTGACCTCTGATTAATTGATTTAGGTCATTTTGTTAATACATTACTACCTATGCGCCTTAATGCTATTTAAAATCCTGTATTTCATACTTTTTTTTTTTTTTAATCTATACTTTTCTGCTTCACTTTTTTTTTTTTCCTCCAAGTACAAGACTTTTTACTTGAGATAAATGACAACTGTTAGAGGCAAACAGACAATTGACTGTTAGGTAACCATGCAGAAAAATCAATCCAAGGACACCTATATCCATGTCAATTCACAAACAGTAACAAAAGGAGAAGTGGAGAACACATCACCTGTATCAAACAGCAGATTTCAGGGAATTAAAAGCAAAGAAGCATATAATTTAATGCCTTTTAGCAGTACTTTGTTTGATTGTAGATAAGCACTTTATGTCTGATTTGTCTTACTAATTGGAACATCCGCATTGTTTCATCTGAAAGTGATTATTTTTTATTAGAGTGCATCTCACTGTTGTGGCACAAAGTGTCATGGAAGCATTGGCCCACAAAATAAATCTTTTTAATGTGATGTGATAACTCTCTTTAAGGGTTCTTTTGTACTGGCTTGCAATCATGTTGTGTAGCTGTCAGACTTTTCTCTCTTACAGCTAAAAAGAAAGTTCACTTTTTACAAATATAGCTGGTTGGCGTTTGTTTATTGTGGAATTCTTTTCCTCCAAATTAACATCAATTTTTAGAAAAAAAAAACTTTTTAAGACAATTTTACCTGTTCGGGTTTTCAGCAGGTGCTCTAAGCTCCACCTGCAAACAAACAGAAAAATGAATTTAAAGTCATTGATGGTAAGACATTGCTGCTCTGGCTGGGTTGAACTGGAAAGCTCCACCTACCAGTAAACCCCTAGTTGCTAAGCTCTGTTAAATAAATGCAGATGTCCACAGTTTACAATGCACAATATATGCTGCAATTTCTTTGTACAGATTGAATAATAAATGTAACAGGTCACTCATTTAGATAGTTAGGATAATACAAGATCCTGCAGTGCTTGTAACCAACAGCAAGTTAATAAAAAGATGTGTCAAGACAGTTTTTCTCAGTTGAGTTTTTGACAAACAGCTTGTGTACCAACTGCAGAGTGCAGACTCTTCATTGGTTTCTTTCTACTAGTAAGACCATAGCCATCTGGGCTAGGAGTGTGATTCGCAGCTGTACGCAGGTCCTAAAGAAGAACGCCACAGTGACTGAACCCCCCCCCCCCCAAAAAAAAAAAAAAAAAAAGAATAAGAGGAAGAAGAGAAGAAGAGAAGAAGAAAAGAAGAAGAAAAGAAGAAGAAGAAGAAGAAGAAGAAGAAGAAGCTCTGCCCATAGCTTACTATCAAAACAGGTTTGTGTCGGCTGGGAGTTGGTGGAGGACATTTTACAGGCGTCCAGGTGATTGCCTGATGAGGGGCAGGTGCAAAGCAAACAGGGAGGAGCCAGCTGGGATTTGCACACAATCACAAAGACAGACACAACACAGAAAAAAAGCAGGAGGAGAGTGGGGAAATGGAGGTCTAGAAAAGGGGAGAAAGGTCTCCGACAGGAGCTGCTATAAACAAAATAAAAAAAGTGTATGCTCATAGCTATGTGAAAACAATTTGTTAGCAGAATAAATTTGAATTGTATTTGTTGTCATAGAAAATAGAGAAAAACTGAGTCTTGGACATCAATGTTTAACTGGTTTATTAAAAAAAGAAATAGAATCCTGCATTGATGCTATAGAAATAGTCAAAATTCACATTATTATGGCTATTTCTGTTTGCGCTGCTGAATGTCCTCGCCTGTTCTCCATTGTTATGCTTGAATGAGGCTATGTTATTTTGGTTTCAGCTTCAATGAACTATGATCTACTGTACAAAGCCCAGAGAGGGTTGCTGCTCGGTGTGATGTGTGTGGGTTGACGAACGCCGCTCGGTCCGGCTTGAGGGTGAAGAGTTTACACAAAAGAAAGATCTCAGGCAACACTGGGCTTCAGTCATGAGCAGTGACTGAAGACTGTCTGGCTCTCATCTCAGTGAACCACAGATATAGTTGCTCAGATGGGAAAGACAGAACATTGCAAAGAAAGTGAGAAGGGGCATTCTGATGCTCAGCAGCTCGTGAAGAATTGCAGCAATGTGGGTAGAAACAGAAACTAGTTTTCTGAATTTGCCGTTATAGCTTGAAGCAAACGTAAAGTATTGAGCTTGATAACCGTCTAATTTTGAGGCAAAGGTGAGTAGCAGGTGAGCTGGAGACAATCTTATAGGTGCCAAGATTTATCTGTTTATGTGAGGTTGAGACATTTAGAAAATACTTTTTTGTGTGTGCTAATTCTGACACATTTTTCTTTTCTTTTGTCGTCCTTTCCACAGATAACCAAGCAACAGCTTCAGCAGACTAAGGACCGCTTTCAGGCCTTCCTCAATGGAGACACACAAATTGTAGCTGATGAGGCCTTCATTAACGCTGTGCAGAGTTACTCTGAGGTATGAACATGCCAGCGCACAATGCACAATTCCATGCTGGTCACTGTTTTACCATTACTGCACTCCTCATATAAATGATGCACATTTTGCCTCGTTGACATTAAAAAAAATGTTCCCAAGCTCTCCAGTGTTTTGTATTTTTAGTTGAATATTTACAGCGTTCATCTAAAATAGCTTTCAGTTGGACTGAGCCGAAAGCATTGCACTGCCTTCCTGCTATTCCGTGTCAAAATGCCTGTCTTTTGTAGACTGAGTGACAAAATGGTGGCTTGAGCTTTTGACTGAACAGATTATGAATCAGAGCATGTGGTTCACACAGACAACTTTTCCCATTTTTCTATTCAGCCTGCTGATGAAAGCGTCATTACGACCATGCATGCAGCGCGGAAAGTATGGGACAAAAAAAGAATAATTAGTTGTACAATGTCAAACTGTTCAACAGGGATCTGTTGAAATCTTATTGTTAGATGGCACTCCAGTACAGTATGCTGCTAGTTTAACTTTTTATGTCAATGCCTTTTCAGCATAAATTATTTATAAAACCTCAGCTGTCATTGTATCATTCATTTTATCAACAAATTACGTTTGAAATATTGATTTATTTATATCTGTAACCTTGAAAAGCAGAAGTATTAAGAATGCTTAAAAATCCCTGCAAGTCAGTAATCAGTGGCCTTGTGGTGGAGTGTCCATTTAAGACTTGAAGGTCACGAGTTCAAATCCACAGTCGAGTCATACCAAACACTCTAAAAATGCCTCTATGCTTGACACTATGCATTAAGGAGTTGGATTGGAAGGTTAAATCACCAAACAGTTCCTGAAGGTGGTGGTGTCTACAGCTGATAACTCCACCAGGGGGTGGGTCAAATGTGGGGAACAAATTTCACACACCTATGTGCATGACAATTAATGGGACTTTAAATTCTTTTGGAATTTTTGTAAAAGTTGATGATTTTGGAAAATTCTGCACTATATAACCACTATGAGGACTAAAGGCTTAAAGCAGAAGACACAGATTTTAACAATGGACTGGTACACCTCATTGTGCATGTTTCATTCATTAAAGATGTTCCTAAATGGTAGAGTAGACAGGAAACCAAGGTAATTATCATTAATTCCATCCTGAAAGTCTTTTCTTTTTCAATGAAACAGCTTAAACTAGAATACGTCATGCAGACATGCATTCTGGTGCTCCAGAAGTTGCTGCTCTGCAGCCATAATGGTTGCTAAGAACAAAGTGTGAGTGTCAAAGTAGTGAAGACGTTACTTTGGGTGGTTGCTTCACTTGATGCTGTGGTTACCTCTGTCCCTGTTAGCTTGTTGTTGACACAGGCATCCCACCTCCTGCTAAGTCATGGCAACACGTGCAAGAATGAAATGACTTAATATTTTATACTTCTTCTTCAGTTTAAATACAATTTCTGTAAAGAAAATGTTTAAAACAGCAGAAATGCTAAAAGTCTTGTTTCTATTTTCTCCAGCATTTAAACAGTTAAGCTAATGACAAAGGTCTCTCACCATACAGGTGTTCCTCAAGAGTGATCGTGTCGCCAAGATGGTCCAGAGTGGCGGCTTCTCAGCCAGCGATTTCAGGGAAGTGTTCAAGAGGCACATTGAGAAACGTGTGCGCAGCCTCCCAGAGATTGACGGCTTAAGCAAAGAGACAGTGCTCAGCTCCTGGATGGCCAAGTTTGACACCATCTACCGTGGCGACGAGGACCCACGAAAGGCACAGCAGCGCATGACAGCCAGTGCCGCCTCTGAGCTGATTCTCAGCAAGGACCAGCTGTATGAGATGTTCCAGAATATCCTCGGAATCAAGAAGTTTGAGCACCAGCTGCTCTATCAGGCCTGTCAGGTGAGAAAGAAGCCTGGATGGAACATGTGAGGGTTCGCATATTATATTCAGTCAATTAAGGCCCCAAAGGAAGTTTTTTTTAATCTTTTTGCTTAAAATTAAAGAAAGCAAAAAAGGAAACTTTTGATTTTATTCCATGAGAATCTAGTGTTAAATGAGTCATTGATGAATGTTATCAGACTACAAAATAAAAGTGTTATCGTCATTGTTACTGAAAAAGTTTCTTGGTGCGTTATTCTTGATGACAGATCAGTGATGCTTCATTGTAAAAGGCATATATTGGGATAGCTGGTGGATAATAGTGGACTCTGGGGTGCTCCTGTCAGACATTACTCTCCCTCGCTGTTCCAGTCTTGTTGTTACCCTTCTCTCTGGGAATGCTGAAAGCAGCACTTGCACTTTCTTTCTGTTGGAGATTGATTAATGGTCTTATTCTGACAGGATTTCTTAGACACACACAGCACCTTTACATCTGCTTAGTATTTAATGTACAAAGTGCATATATATCCCCCCACCACCGCCCCTAATCTAATGAGTATGCCTTTTAGATGCCAGCTTGATTTTCATTTGCTAAATTTCCTTGGCTCAGGCGTCACTCTACCTTTTGAAACTCCTAACACTTAAGCAGACGACACACGGTGCGGTTCAACAAATTAAACAGTTTTATTGTTTAAATGTCTCAGTTGGCAAAAATCAATATTGGCGCTGTTGTGCATGATTGTTTACTGGTGTGAACCTTCAAATGCAGAGGAGCAATACATCACCACAGCCCTCAAGTCTGCCATGTATTTTCCATCTAGAATCCTTTGAGGACGCCTAACCTAGTTTTTAACCATGGAAGCAGCAGAGCTGTATGCTGAACCCACTCAGCTCTGAACAAAGGAAATCCCTTGGTAAACAGTGAAAAATGCCCCTTCATGATTGCATAGAATGCCCTGCATAAACACATTTGCACAGTTTTGCATTACTGGGTGTTATATGGTCAGGGAAAAACTGAACTCGGTTGTAGGTCATAGAAAAGACAGGCAAGATGTTATTTGACAGTCGTGTTTATTTATGAAGGAACATGGCTTTAACAGTGTCTCCACTTGTTTTTTCTTAGCAAAATCTCTTTTTTCCCAGACAAGGACTTTAACAAAATGTATATACATTTATAAAGTTAATTACCTGTTGCGACCCCTTTATGGTGAGATAATCAAAAAAACCTGTAGCCTGATATCCATATTTTGTTCAACATCAATAATATTAGAAACAATAGCTTTAGCATTGTGTTCTCTGTTTTTTTTTTACCAGCGACATGCTTTTCTGTTTGCCTGTTGTCTTTCTGCAACGTTGATTATGTGAAAAACAAAGCTATAGATCTGGGTTTAGCAACACATTTAGCTGCTGTTTTGAGAATTGCCATTTCAAGCAAGATTCTTTGAAGTCATTTGACATGTCAGCAACTGTTAGCTGGAAATAAGGTCTGAGCCTATCCTGATTTAGCCTGTAGCTGATATAATTGCATAATGGAGCCTCTTCAATGCACACAGGATTAGAAGTGAATGAGAGCATTTGTTAGACCTGCCGAGCCACCTCTTAGCTGCAAGAGCAGTGATGCTGAAACGCCAGATGAAAGCTTGATTGCAACCTCTCCATTAAAAAAATTTTTATTACCACAAAACCATAACAGTAGGACAGGAAATGTTTCCCTTTCAGCTCAACATTAAAGAAATCTGTAAAGTTTCTAATGTTTATGGCTAAATCCAAAACTTTTGCTTCATCTTTTGGTAATCTTTTCTTTTCTGAAATCTTTTCTGAAATCACGTTGTCTTTCAGACTTCTTGTCTCCTCTTTGGTCACTTGGGACCAGTTCAACATGGAAATACAATCATGGCAGCTAATGACCTTTTGAAGTTAATAAGGCCATTTTATTGGTCATTGCATCTTCTCATAGACTAAGACAACACCATTACGAGTGTTCAGATGGATGATGTTTCCACTGGCAAAACTAATATTCCTTTTTAGCTTTTCTTTTTCCTTATTGTGCATTTATAACCACTTTGGGGAAATATTTGTCTCTTTTACTGCTAAACGCAACCATAATAACCAGCATGTAGTTAACATAGTCGGCAGGGCTGGCCGCATACAGAACAATTAGTGGGGCTTTTTATGTTTCGCCAGAGAAAGCTGAGTGATGTAATGTGAGATGAGAAGTCAAAAATGAACATTTAGCAGAAACACGTTCAGTTCATCCCAAAGGCTGCTCTGTAATCTATTTTTTACAATTTTACCCTTTAGAATAACATTTAAACATTTAGTTCAACTTTAAGCATTAAAAGCCACACAAAAAACAAAATGGTATGTAATAATGATGGCATGTCGGCTGCAATGTTAGTTTCAAGGCAAACTTACATGTTTAGAAATGTACTACGGGTTAAAGGATTTATTCTAAAAATGATTTGATTCATATCGTAATTTGTGTTTGCCAATATGATTCACAGTCAGTTTTGATTCATTTTATATGAACCAGTTCACTGACCTAATACTGACCCAGGACATATTTTGTCCAAAACTTTAACCAGTACCTGTACTGAACAGTGCAGGTGAAGTTTTCCAGATTCCTTCTATTTCTTTCTAGATAATCAAGTGTAAATTAAGTATGTGTACAAACAAACAAGTAAACAAGAATGAATGTCAAATCCGTTCACATTTTAGTTTGAAGTTTAGCCCACTGTTGTTTTTCCACATCAGAATAATACAAAGGGAACATTACTTAGAACATTCTACCACACTGTACGGTCACATTCAAAGTGTTTCCACACATTGGACTGTAATGATGGTTGATCATTTGTTGTTGCATCACGTGTGTTGTCTGCTGTGATGCACTTGGTCGTTTTTACGTCATAGTAAGATAAACATGCTGTAGCTCAACCCAAATGCTATTTTCCAATAATTTTTATAATTCATGTATTTAATTTTTGTTATGGCATAGTTTGATTCGAATAATAACTTGCCTCCAAAAGATTGTTCTGTCTGGATTGAAGGAATATAAATCGATTCATCAATCAAGTCAAATATTTGTTGTGTCCCTAAAATGTACATATTGGACTTCCTGATTACAGCTCCTTGCATGAATCTCCAGTCACAAAAGATAAGCCTTATATCATTCAGTGAATTTCAACATGTATGTGCACACACAGCAAGTCTAAATATAGACAAGCTGCTTGAACTCCCTCAGGTTTGAGGTAGTGCTGCTTCACAGTGTTGGTTCTTCATAAAAACGCCCCCCTCATGCTCTCCCTCAGCCACGTTAGGTATCTGCTGCTCATTTCTCAGCAGCCACCTGGGAATCTGTCATCAGTTAGGCTGTTAAATACCCACGTGAATCCTCTCCGTCACCTTTAACCTGCTGTCAACTTGGCTAACACTAAAATAGTGTCTTCTTCGTTTAGCTACGGCGCTGCTGTCAGCTTCAGTAACATTGCAGAAAGCTTACCTTTCCTCTTTTTTATGCGTTTGCCTGTCCACCTGCATTGAGCATATGGGTCATTGACAGCAGAGACCTTTTAGCTGTTGTTTATCCAGGTGCTGTGAGGCTCAGTAGGTGGTGGCCAGATCACAGAGACCACCCTTGACTTTCCTCACCTTCCACCGCCAAGGCAGCCTTCAGTTTTCAATCATTCCCAGGCAGAAAGAGCTGTTAAAAGAGGAAAATAGTTCCAGCCTTGAATCTTTGATGTTTGATATTTGCAGAAGAACGTTCTGAGCATTCTCACAATGACCAGTTTAGCAGCTTTCTGCAGCCTATAACTCTCCAGGATTAAGGATTGCTGTGTTCTGCAGGTTCAGAGAGGAAAGCACAAAGGCAGGATAGTAAAAATGCAATGTCAAACAATCATGCTTGACAGGCCGAGCTGCTGGTTTTCCAGGCATAGCAATGGTTGTTCTTATGGGATCGCATGTGTCAGATGTTGCTGGCACCGCAGTCTAGCAGTGTCTGTAGCTCAGAGGATTTTGACACAAGATTGCCGGCAGTTCAGTGAAGGAAGTCGCTGCAGCACAATGGACATAAGACTACAATCAGTAAAAGTCACGGTTTTCTTGGTTTTACGACATTTTTTGTTGCGGTTGATGGAAGGAAAGAAAAAAACCATAAGAATAAAAACAGGTCGCTTTGTGGGAGATCAGAGCTGAGTACTGCTGTGCTTCCTATGCAGACATTCTGCTGCAGCTGGTGGCAAAGTCTGATTATGTGCTCTACTAAACAGGAACTCTGGGTTATGTAGTAGGGTGGCTGTTCAGTGGCCAACACTAGTAGGAAACCAGACTTAACAGTTCATGCTTACTGTCCTCCGTACAAGACACAGCTGGCTTATATCAGTTCATAATATGCATACCAGTGAACAGAATAGATAGAAACGGGTTAGTATGACAATCTGCTCTTGAAAGTTTTTATTCCAGAGGTTTATGTTTAATATAATTCATGTAAAGGGGATGCTTTTAATTGTGTTTTTTATCATGGCTCCCCCATATTGGTGTCACTCTTTTCCCTGCTGTCTGTTATTTAGCACACTCCTCCTGCCGTTAACGGCTGCAGCGGGACTTTAGCTCATTCTCTCTTAAAAAGGATTGCTGGAAGGGGCAGAGAATCAATATGGTAAAGCTTGAGAGATGAGACCTGTTAATGCAACAGGAGTGGGTGAAACTGCACGAGATACGAAGAGGTCAGCTCTGGCACATTTTCCAACAGCAACAACAACAATGGTACATTCCATTTTCACGATGTCTTAATGTGGCCCCATGAGCCTCAAGTAAACTACAAGACACATCTGCACTCCTTTTAGGATGCAGACGCTTTTCTCTACAACCCTCTACTGGCCTGGACATCTCAAGAACTCTCAGAACCAATACGGATGACTAAAACTGCGTTCAAACCTAACGTGATTAGCACATCAGGATGTCTAGTTTTAATGTCATGTCAATGTACAGATGCGACCAGAGGTCTCTTTTGAGCGTCAAATGAAGGGCGCGGCTGTCTGGCATCAGAAGTGATTACAAGAAGTGATTACCAATGCTTTTGTAGAGCTCTACAGATTAAATCAGCCTGTTCGCTCAACAGAATCTGTATCTTCCATGCATTGTAAATAAGATATACAGTAAATGTTTCCATGTAGCAATGACGATAAGAAAACTTTTGACAGTAGCTTCTGCCACACGTGTCAGAAGTGTCAAGTTCATGAACATATTTTTGGACAAGAGCATCAAATTTGACACAAATTGAGGCGGCGGACTCACATTTGATGCGGGAATTGCGTTCGTTTTGAACGTAGCATCATCCCTTACCTGTTCTTCACACTTTACCACATTCTTTTGTTACATTCCTTAACAATCTCCTAAACTGAAGAATAAATTTGCCAAATATGTTGATTATAATTGCTTCATGTCTTGGTTTAGACTTGTGTGTAAAAACATGAAGTTTTACAAAAGGGAGTGAAGTAATGCACCATCAAACAGAATTGGGATGTCTTGAATGTATGTCCTTTAAACTGTAGGGGGAGTTTGAAGCACAATTATTTCCTAACATGTCTGTCAAAAAATGTTATATTCCTGTTCAGCCGGGGTAAAATCTGGTTATTGTCAAGGACATGGCTTAAAAGTCACATTATTCCCCTTTATATCAAGCTGCTCAGTGACCCTCTTATGTCTGGTGGATGGAAGGATTATAATCCTTGAATGGGCTGTTGCCTTTGGGACAGCCAATTGTCATCATGGGATAAAGGTGATTTCTCTGAGCATCCTTGTATTGATTTGCCGTGACTCTTCAGTCTCAAAGGAGAAGTGGACACTAGAGATTTCAGCAAGATGCACTTCCCAAAGAGCTTTTGCCACAAGGGTCAAGTTGATTTATTTCTGTCTGGGTCCATGTGTGCTGTATAAAACAAAACAAAACAAGAATGGAAGTTTCTTTTTATTAATGCAAAAATGGTCAAGCCTATTGTCTGAAAAGGTTTGTAACCTTCAAGGTGTGACTGCAGTTAGGTCTCAGATTGAACACAGACATTACAGTCAATTGTGCACAATGGCCGTGAATCACAACAACAAATCTGACAAGAATGAAATGTCTTGGCACAGAGAAAATCTCAGGCACACATAAGCAGAGAAGGAGAAAGAGGGATCAGGCAACCCATAATTTCTTCATGTCAGTGGATATAAAGTTCTCATTTATTATTGATATGCCACAACATTTTCTTCTCTTCATTGTTGCAGGCCAAATGTTGCGCTTAAAGAATCTATCTTGTTTTTATCAAAAATCCTTACAATATAATTTAAAATTTGTTGTTTTTTCCGTTAATATTTGCTCTAAATTTTGGTTCAGCTAAGCCATTGTCAGAGCTGATTTTTTTCCCCCTTTTGTCAAGTGAAATCACCAGGAAAAATGGAAAAAGAAAAACACTGCAGATCTTGAAAAGTCTTTCACCGTCTCTATGGTAATGACATGTTTCCTGTGAGGTAAATGCTTTCTTTTTTTCCATTTTTTTAAATCTGCAGTCACAGTTTGCAGTATGACCTGCAGCTTTCATTGGCCTTTATATATCTAGCTGTAGCATGTTTCTTTCTTATAACAATATGCACGAGTCGCTTTTGGGCACTAACACTGCAATTTTATTCTCTTGCCGTTTGGGTGTGGTGACAGTAATTCCAACTCTTACAATTATTAAGTCATTTTTAAGCCTTAAAAGCACAATTTGTAGCCAAAGAATATGTTGGTTACAGTGACAAATTCAGAGCAATTACAAGGCGTATTCTTTTTAGAAAAAGGATCGAAACACCCGTTGAGATTCAGGCATAAAAACGGCAGCAAATATGATGGGAAAATTCTAATTTTTATGATGGATAACTGTATACACTGTAACAAAAATATCTGAGTCATGCTTCTGGTTCATGTTAAGTTTTGAAGAAGGCTGATGCTATCCACACGTTTTTAAGTGCATCTTCGCACAACTTATAAAAATTCATTGCTGCATTTCCCGCACGCATTTTAAATGCATCCAAGGCAACATTTTGTTGTTGGTCACAAGTATTTTAAGGGGTAATTGAAAAAAAAAATTGAATGGTTTTCAACTTGCGCAGCAAATATTTTAAGTGCGGCTATGTTAAGTCATTATCCATGCTTTTTTTTTTTTCCAAATACGTGTGTCCAAAGCTGAATGGGCGATGTTTTTACATTTAGCTAAGACTTCCAAGCCCTAACTGTAACCCTTCTTCTGGGTCTGGGGCGTTCTAACTTAAACAAAATAAGTGCGGACAAGGACACAATTCAGAATCAGCCACACATATTTCAGGATTCAAAGTAAGTGCAGCCCAGAAAAAGTTCAGCACTGGCCACATATTTAGAGAATTACATGCAAAAAGTCACTTTGTTTCGAAGAAACAAAACGTTATCTTTTTCCTTTCCTTTTAGCCTCATGTTTTCTAATTCCAGCTTGCGAGAGCTTTGTCAATGTTGAACAATTCATATTTCATCAGTGTATCATGCCGGAATAAGACAGAATCTATCTTTTTAGTTAGAAATCTGACCATTTGTACCATTACACAAAGTTCTCTCCATTAAAAAAAAAAAAGTCAAATGACAGAGGCACACTGGGGAAATTAGATAACATTAGAAACGTAGTTATAGAAGAGTTATTTTAATAATTAACTAGCACATGAATAAGTGATTTGTGCTTCAGAGTCATTTGCAGGAAACTGCTTGAAGGAGAAAAGGTAAATGTGAATATGAAGAGGGGAATATATTGAGTTATTCATGTATGAACTAATTGCTTTTGCGATGGAAGGCTCATTTCTCTCGTCTGAGTTTAACGGTTTCCTCCTTTTACTCCACTGCCTGTAGCGGCGGCCGAGACTGAGCGTCAACTTATGGACACATCCCTCACATCAGAATTTTTAATATTATTTATTCAGGGCAGTTTGATGGAGTTCCCCAAGAACGAGCTGCATTCACTAGATCATTTTTCAAGACTTACGGCCTCTCTTTGCTTTTGCTGTCAAGTCTGAAAACTTGTCAAAGAGCAGATTATCTGTCCTCTGATTCCGTTTTAAATCAGACTGAATGGAAAAACTCCTATTTTTCTGCACGCAACACACTAAAACATCGCTAAGACTTTTATAGCTTCAGAGAAAGCGCCAAGATGTGTCACCAATACTTAAAGTGGTGACACTTCAGTTGTCATTAACTGTTTTTGGTTTGTTGTGTCAGCATTTTTCTCACAAGTTAGTGCACTTCTACGGTGGCCGAGACTCGCCATCCCAGCAAAAAAAAAGCATCTGTGCAAACAAAAAGAAACTGCAAATAAAAATAAACTGCAAATATCAAGAAACGCTGCTGCAAATAACAGAAACACTGCTAGAAATAAACAGAAATGATGTTTCAAATAGAAGAAACACTACTAGTAAAAGAAACGCTTCAAATGAAAAATCAGCTTTTCTTATTTATAGCGTTTCTTCTATCTTTTAATCAAATAAAAATAGTCTATTTATTTACTCGTAAAAATGCATTTTAACTTGATTAGCTTTTTAGCAAACTAAAAATGTTAGCTTAAAAACAAAACATTTTTATTTTTTATTGGATCTTTTCATACGTTTGTCTCTAAAAGTACACAAATGTTACACAACTAAACAAAAGAAAATGTTAAAACTATTTTATTATTCACAAAAACTAGGTAGAAGATTTTAATTGGGTTTGTTTTGCTGATAAAAAATAAAAGTTGGTATGTGGATGAAACATTCAGTGTCACTTCTTCACCTTTTTTTCTCTTTAATTAAAAGTTACTCCAATATTTTCATGAAAAAAGCAATCAAAAGTTAGTTGCAAAATTCATTTGGCTGCTTTAAGGAGTTGAGTTGCCATCACATAAAAAAAGAAAAAGAGCAAAATACACAGTTCAAAATGTTTTTCAACTTCAATTATTTATCTTTTTTGTCATTTCTTAAAGCTTCGAGAGCACGACTCCTAATCTTCAAAACATTATTTCATAATTTTACGATATAGTTTTAGTAGTTTTTTTGAATAACCAACATTTTTGACCAAATGGAGCCAGTTAAAATTGTCCTCAAAGTATTGAAGTACAGTAGATTTGACAAGAAGTAGAGCTGAAGTTAAGAACATTGTGGATTGTAGTACTTGTAGCAATGATCCTTAATTATGGGCTGATCAATGAAAGGATCTCACGACCCAATTTTCTGTGTTCATCAATAGCTTGACAATCTGGACGAGCAGGCTGCTCAGATCAGAAGAGAACTGGACGGTCGTCTTCAGATGGCAGACCAGATTGCCCGGGTGAGTCAGACTGTGGGGGTGATCGAGATTGTTGTTATGTTCTTTGTTATTTTGTTAATATGTCACTAATATGGTGTCACCCGTGTAAACATTGTGAGACTCCCAAAAAATTACAGTTGTTTGTTTTTGTTTTGTTTAATTCTTTTGAATTTTTTTTTTTGATAAAAATGGTCCAACACAGCTTTAAAACAGTTCCTTTTCTGGAAATATTTCCACATTCGCTTTTTTTTTTCTAATATTTTCATATTTTTTTGTTCAAAGGGGGGCAAGTTTCCAAAGTTTGTGTCAAAGGAGATGGAGGCCATGTACATCGAAGAGCTCAGGTCCTCGGTGAATCAGCTTATGGCCAATCTGGAAAGCATGCCAGTGTCCAAGGGTGGGGAGTTTAAGCTGCAGAAGCTGAAACGTGGCCACAACACGTCCATCATCGACATGGGTCAGGAGGATGAAAACACTCTTTCCAAGTCTGATGTGGTCCTCTCTTTCACTTTGGAGGTATGTGAAGCTTTCAAAATGAGATATTTGTATGAAAATCATTTTGATTTAAAACAGAGGGGTTTTGTGTAACACATTCAGAAAGGATGCTGTAAAAATATCCTTTTTTTGTTTTCCAAAAAAGCCAAGTAAAAAGAACAGAAGCTTTCTCCACTGTAGAGTTTGGACCCGGCCTGAATGGAAGCTGTCTCCATATCTTTTATTTGAATTCTCAGACTGACTTGGTGATATTAAGGTCACAGCCCTCTGGGCCTTACCATCTGTGCAAGGACTGTTGTTATTTTTGCCAGGGAAGTAGATTCTTTATTACTTGCACTGTTATATCTGAGTTTATCTTGTCCACATTAACATTTCTTTGTGTTTCCAGCTTCAGAAAATTGACACAAACACTTTCTCATTAGTGTCAAAATGTTGCACAAAACTACACCTGCCAGAGCTAGAACTTAGAGCAAGTTGTCAACTCCTTCTTCTGCAGACTAACTATATTTGCAGACAGCACAGCTGTTTGGGGGCTTAAACAGACACAGTGTGAACAACAGACTGGCACATACATATGTACGCTCTAAAACCTTTTTACCTGCTCCTCGGCAGAAAATATGACTCATCTTGTTATCGGCTCGTCTGCGATGAGCTGTCACCATAGAACAGTGAGCAATCACACCTCTCTTCTTATGATGCAGTGCTATTTCAGTGTCAGGAGGAGCGCCGTGAGCTGAGACCCCACTTTTGTGTTTGTTCTTACTGTGTTTAGATCATGCTTTAAGCAGTCGAGTGCTGAACTCTTTGCTCAGCTAAAGAACAAGGTGGTGGGATTGTTTAGAGATTCCCAGCTTTGTTGAAACTTATCTGTAAAATGTAAAAAGTAATATGTGCTAGTTTTTGAATTTCTGTATGTCTGAACATCAAAATATAAGTTAAACAACTAAATTAGTTTGATTTTGATTCATTTATGTATTAGGGATGCCAAAATTCTTGCTTTAAAACTGAACTGTATGTTAAACCATTAAACCGAATCATGGAAGGGATCATATTGTTCTGTTTCCCACAAAATTATAGAAAATATTTGCTTTTCATCATTTAGAATTAGTTATTTGAATTAATTTGCACAAAATCCTTTAAAAACAAGACTCAACCCAAAGTCACAAATTACAATATTACATCAAATATACTATTTTACATAAAAGTCAAACTTACATTATTCCCTTAATCCCAAGTGATTAGAAAACGACAAGACTGAGAGAGTGTATTTAAGGGTTGTCATTCAGTAAATGTGCAGGCCCCTTTGAGCACACACTGTCAAGTGAAAGCTGTTAGTGGAAGTGGACTCTTATCCAGACTGCCTGCTTCAGCCTTAGGTTTGTGCTATTCAAATTCACAGTTGCATTTCAAAAATAACCCCTGCCGACAGCACCGCTACACTGCAGTCACTGAGTCTTTATACATAGGTATAGGAATTTATGTGGCAGATGATGCCTTTAAGCAGTTTCAAGGATAGAAGTGACAGGGTCCATGGAGGATACATGCAATCTTACAGACTACTTTGATGACAAAAATCAGCCAGAATCTATTGCACTGCAAAGACACGCTCTGCAGCTGTAAAAAGTGAGGCTTGGATAGTATTTCTGGGTGGATTTGCATCCTTCTCAGTGGAATTTGACCCTTTAGCGCTCCTATCTCTCAGTAGAGATGAATCATTTCTTGTCTGGAGCCTCCCCTGAGTTTTCCGCTCTTCCCAGGTGGTGATCATGGAAGTGCAGGGGCTGAAATCCCTGGCTCCAAACAGGATTGTTTACTGCACTATGGAGGTAGAAGGAGGCGAGAAACTCCAGACTGACCAAGCAGAGGCATCCAAACCAACGTAAGTTGTCTTTTGCATCTTGAGCAAATGCGTTTATTGTTTTAATCTTTTAGACTACAATGTCAGCTATTACACTTTTTAGGCTTTTATTTTTACCAAAAAATATAGTTCAAACAATTCAACCTGGTGTAGTTGCTTAAAGTCCCACTCCAATCATCTTTTGATCAATTGTACAACCGTTTCCAGTGGTCTTTTCAATACGATTGTATCGTTTTTTTTTTGCCCAAATAAAAAAAAAAAAAAAAAAAAAAACCTGCTTCGTTTTCCAGGACATGGTTTCTACAGAATAGCAGGAGTTCATTAAAGTCACCTCTGACTTGTGGGCCAGAGTTGTTGGTGCAGAAAAAATTGCAGAAAAAATTAGTTTCCACTCTCTCCTGCTAGCTTACAGCCCCTCACATCCCCAACCAAGCATTACTGGTGCAGCAAAAATGGCGAGCAATATTGGAGCTATCCACCCGTACAGTTTTGATCCACATACCAATTTGGATGAGGAAAACAAAGACGTACCTGGATCTATTTGTCTAAAAGGGGATGCATCAGAATGGAGCGGAGGAGGCAGTTTGTACGCAACAAATACAATCATTTTCAAGCAGCATTTTTTCATCTGATTCACCGGAATTTGAATAAAGAAATACTCAGAAATGCACAATTAAGCTTCACTTTCTTTATATATGTTCTCCATCGTGAGAAAAAAGTCACAAGAACATGTTAAAAACACAATTTTCATAGGAGTGAGTCTTTAAAAATATCATCAAACATTTTTATAAATAAGAAAAAAAATATGTAAGAACTCTCATAGCTGTTATTACAATGGTGACTATTACAGAAATGTATCTAAGATAAATACTCCTTTATTTATTATTGTAATATTTACTAAAGGTAGCTCCTCTCATAAACCTATAGAAGCAGAGACTGTGTGAGTGAGGGATGATGGGAATACTTCGTACAGTTGGTCTAAGCATGCACACATGGCATGCATGTACAAGATAAATACGCATGCATGATTGATCTAGTTTACATTTGTTGTGATTGCGTTTATAATAAACCAGCTTTAATTCTTTTAACTCAACCTAAAACAAGTTTTTTGACTGAGAGATTTCTGATTCAGAAATCAAAATTCATGCTTTAGCTACATTCATACAAAACTAAGGGTCACATTACAAACCCCCTCTTTTCATAATAAAGTTACTAAATATCTGCCCTAAATCCTTGTCTGGTTATGCTGTTTTAAGGCCTTCTTCACTGATAAAAAATAAGAAAAACCCTGGCTCCCTGCTTGATATAGTTTCCCATTTTACATCTCATCCAGCAGCTCAGGACATGGCAGAATTGTCCATGAAACATTCATGTAAATGAGAGCTATTTAAAGGCTGGGACATCTTCCTCTGATCTCCCTAATTCAAGAGCCATTTCATGAAGGGGGGAGTTTGAGAGAGATGGGAGGGAGAACAGTGGAAGGCTGATGTACGTGACATCGTGTGCGGCGACAGCGCAAATCTGGTCATGAAAATTTCAAACTTTCCCATTGAGGAGGATGTTTGAAAGTGTGGCAAAGGTTTGATTCCATGAAGGAAAAATTCACAGTTAAAGCAATGGGAATGTGACTGCACATATGTAGGAAAGGACACAGAGCTCACATGTTCAGGCATGTATACACATACGCACACATTAAATGGATGTTAATCTGCAGAGGGCTGCAGGCTATTTGCATACAGTAATTAGATGTGTTCTCAGACTGGCTTCTCAGCTGTCATGAGTTTACCTCTGAGGACTTTGATCATGGAGGTCAGAAGTCCATTTCGCTGTTAAGTTTTTGTCATTCGACCTCCTTAAGTGTCCACAGGGTGTCCTACGTTTTGGAGAAAAGGGCTGCAGGAGTGCCATGCCGTCATGTTCATTATTAGACCTTCCATTGAGCAGCAAGGTCACCTTCAAGCCCGAACAATTGTTCCATGTGAAATCAACAGAGCACAGACAGCTCATTCATTCAGCAGCATCTCCATTTTTGAACAGCTCCAGTCTCCTTCTGAACATGGAGCTGCAAATGTTATGGAATGGCTGCGTATAAAAGTGGAAAAATGATCTCCTTACCTCACTTCAGTCAGTGCCAGATATCCAGCATTTGTCATGCTGCTCTGGCTTTATGAGGACCCACATGCTGGAAGCCATGCACGACAGCGAGGCGTATTAAAGGCACATGTTGTGTAATGACAACTTAAAAGAAAATCCGACAAATTATTTGTCTTGCTAAAGTTGGATTTTAGTTGTAATTAGCAAGTTACCACCTTTCCTTTAGACTGCCATCATCAAAAAAATAAAGTGTTTCTTTCTACAAAAAATCTTACTGTTCTTCAGGCAGACTGATGGATATCTTCAATGCATTTCTTTGTTATTCATTAATTTGTAAAATCAGTACATTTCCTTTCAAATCTATATCTATGTTGTAGATCTTTCATTAATTGGGTGTTTTATTTAAAAATATTGCAGTTAAAAAAAAACTACACCTGTGATAACTGATCTCTTAGCTGCAGACCCACAGAAGGTTGTGCTTGATCAAATGTTTGTTCATCTTAACAGATTTCAACAAGAACAGCTATGAATTATTAAGTTTAAAAGTAGCAGGGGTGTATTTTTATACGTAGTAATTAGCTAGAGTGTGTGTGTGTGTGTTCTCACTCGGGGTGTTATCCTGGCTTTGACATACTGCAAATCCCTTTGACTGCAGTATTTCTTATAATTTAAAAAAACAGTTTTTTTTCTCTTTTTTTACGTGCGTGCAAAAACAGCTGTTTCCTCCCTTTGGTGTTGACTATTTCTGTCCCAGTGAGATCGAATCTGCTGTTTGAAGTTTAAAATTAAGTCAACATCTCTAACTCTTGTCCACTTTAGTAGATTCACTTGTGTACAGCAGTCTTGTCAGTGTTTTTCCATTTAGAACAGTATTGTTTATTGTAATTATTTTATTGTTTTAGTATTTGTTTTAGTAATTATGTTCCCACTGATGCTGATAATTATAATATTTTTTACTTTAGAATTCATATTTAGCATTCTAGTGATTTATCAAGAGGTGATCCTAAAGTTTTTTTTTCCCATTCTAATTGTTTCAACTTTTTAATTTAAATTCTAAGAAAATATTACTTTGTAAAGAATACTCTAATGGAAGCGCTGCGATTGTACATTTGGAATGTACAGGCATGGTTGCTAAATACTATCCTGTTATTCTTCAGATTTGTACGGTGACCCAGAGGTGCAAATCACTCTGACAAATCCAACGCAAAAATATTCTAAAGGGCATAACGACAATTTAAAACAACAAAACAAATAAAAAAAAACATATTACATTTTAGAAATTCAAAATCAAATTCAAAATGTAGAAACCAAATCACTATAAATAAAATGTTTTGGAAAACAAAAGTAATTTTTAGAAATCAAATAAAATGTTAAAAACACAATACAAAACTAGAAAAGGCATGGACAATGGGACTTTTGGAGAATCTGAGGGATTTATATGTATGATGATTGGATAATGATGTTAAATGTTTTGACATGAGTTTTTTCAAATGTGTCTTCATGTTTGCATACTAATAAAAGTTTCATTATTAGTACAGAGCATATCCAGTATTGCTTCATGCCAAATAGCTTCTTGTTAAAATGATGGACAAACGTCATCATCCAATCAGCGATGTCCCATAGTACCACCCTTTACTGGTTTTCTTAAAAAAGAAACATTTAGGGAAAAAAAGTAATTTCCAGGAAATCAAAGTGAAATGTTAAAAAATGAAACACAACAACAAACTGGAAAAGGTGCATCGCTGATTGGATGATGACATTTGTCCATCATTTAAACTAGAAACTATTTGGCGTGAAGCAATACTGGATAAAATCATCCAGTCAGCAATGTCCCCTAGTACCTACCCTCTCTGGTTTCTTATTGTGTTTCATTTTTTAACATTTCATTTTGATTTCTGGAAATTACTTGTCTTTTTCTGTAATGCTTTAGGTCTTCTTGGAGTTGTGTTTTGGTTTCTGAAATTTCGTCTTGATTTCTAAAATGTATTTTTGTTGTTTATTATTTGTGAGTTTTTTGTTTTGTTATTGTGATATTTATTAGCCTTTGCATCATTTGTTGATGTAATTTGTACTTCAGGACCACCGTAGATTTATGTACATTTGTTCCATTTAAAATACTTCTAATATTTATTTCTTTAGGATTTAAAAGTAAAATGTTGAACTGAAGTTAAAGCTCCACTGCAGATAGGTTTTGAATAGATGGAGTCACAGTGCGTGAGCACCTTCCCTGTCAACATGTCATGGAAGTGGACCTGCTGAGTGAATCTTAATGTGTGTTTCAGCTGGGGAACCCAGGGGGACTTCACCACCACACACCCTCTGCCCGCCGTCAAGGTGAAACTGTTTACAGAGAGTACTGGGGTTCTGGCTCTGGAGGACAAAGAACTGGGCAGGGTAACTGCTGTTCCCACACACAAACATGATCTCACTGCAGCTGAACAGTAAAAATAGTTAATTTTTTTAAATCTGTGTGAATGTTTGGGTATATCTGAAACGACAGCACCACAAATCAAACACATCAACGAGTACTGTAGAAATCCACGTCTGTAGTTTAGCATTTAGATTTCAGATGAAAGATGAAACTGGATATAATGTTCCTGCTGACTCAGCCTGGATTAAATGTCAAGAGAGATCAAGGGCTAATCTGGTTTGCACCTTGTGTTTACTCGTGTAAAGTTGATATGTTGTTAAGGAAGGTGATGCTGCCTGTTTGAGTTTGGGCACCAGCACCTTGAATATCTGTGTAGAAGCATTGACCTTGGCTGTGATGAAGCTCTTTGATCTCCCACTGCAGCAGACTTGGCAGGAAGGCAGGCTTCCTCAAAGCTCTTTAAATCGGCAAAGAGAGATTAGGCCTCCTCTTCAGGGAGGCAGAGCACAGCGCTGTTCCGTTACTCCACCTAAACTCACCTTACTGTTAAGACGAGCAGCACTTGCAGGGACTGACTTCCACACTTTACAGCTGCAACAGGATCAGATACCGACTTTACTGGATGTCAGATAATTCACATTTACAGCTTGTTTTTTGTTTTTTTTTCATGCAGGTTGTCCTCCATCCAACACCTAATAGCCCCAAACAGTCAGAGCTTCACAAGATGACCGTTACCAAAGCTTGCCCTGACCAAGATCTTAAGATCAAACTCGCCATACGGATGGACAAACCCCAGAACATGAAACACTGTGGGTAAGACATGGCCTGCCAAGTAGGAAACGTTATGATGCTCTCCTCTGCTTTCCTTTTTCCTTTAGAAGTGCAGCCCTGCCAGGTCCTTGGCCTCATTTCTATTCACATGCTGTGGAAAAATGCCATCAAGTACACTACTCCCTCTGGTGGACACCAGTGTGCAGGATTTTTTTATTTTTTTTGTCTTTATCAGAAAGTGCCAGCAAATTTAATAAAGTCAGTGTTAATGAAATGTCACTTATGTAGCCTTGATGCCACTGAGCAAAAACCAGGGAATAAAAAAAGCTGTTGCATGGAACATGAACTGAGATCAGATATGCTGATGAGATTTACTGTGTGTCATTCGGCTGCTTTTCTATTAACTCTGACATTTAGTGAAGCGGTTTGTAACTGTCTTTGAACACTGCTTTGACAGGTATCTGTGGGCTTTTGGGAAAAACGTTTGGAAGCGCTGGAAGAAGCGATTCTTTGTCCTTGTGCAGGTAAGCTGCTACAATAAAACATTGTTGTATCAAATTAGGGGCATTTTATATGACCTAATAAGAAACTGGAAGCCTCTTTAATTAATCAACTGTTAATTTGCAGCCCTTTTCATGCAGATTGTAGCTGAAAGTTCTTCCCAGGAGCCTCAAAAACCCACTCCACATCAGCACAGATTAAAAACCATTGAAAAATGAGATAAAACACATTCAAAGCAAAAGATGAAACACAAAAACCTTTAAAATGATGTGGAAAAAGCTGATATAGCCAAGGGCAGCAGCACAGGGGGCTAAGGGGGCAAAGAAAAAAACCCTCTCATGTTTACATTTGATTCTTGAGAGCTAAGGTCCTTCCTTTTTCAAAATGTATTTTTTATTTTTGTGATGTTTTCCAATGGAAGAAGAATGCAGGCCCTTCCTGCAGCTCATTGCAGCATCTGCAGTCTCAAACTCTAAAGGCATTTTTAAATCATGTGACTGGATTAAGCCGTTTGAAAAGTTTGCTGCTGGCGCTTGACACATACATTAAAGATGCTGCATGGTCTCTCTCTAGTCTGGATGACATAGTGTTCATAATTCCCAGGGCATCGTCCAATTTTATTTGTTATTGCAACAACTGGTGAACGGTGAATGATTCACAGGTTTATGCAGTTCTCTATTTCCGTGTTCACATCAGTGGCTTTCAGTTTCCTAATTTGCTTCCAACAATTTATTCAGATTCTCAAACATTAAATGATAATGATGTTTTAACCCTTTAACTGCCTGCTCGACCGACGTTTAGAAAACATGTCATTGGTTGTTCATTGAAAACCGATTTTGCCTTCTTTCTTTATTTAAAAAATATTACAAAAGCAACAATAGATAAAGGCATCCACTTGCTGTTAACTACATTCAGTCATTAAGAGTCTCTATTTAACAGAACACTAAGCACGTTTGAAATGGAGATAGGCAGAAGGTGAAGCTTATTTTACCCTATTGCCTTATACTAATTCAACTACAACAAAATAAATACAAACATCAAAAATCCATGTAATATAATCCATGCATATGATATTTAAATGGTTAAGGGGACATTTATTTTGAAAAATAGAATTCTCCTATTGAGGTGAATCTTTTTTTCATAATTAAAAAAGTTAAACCCTAACCCTCACTCCCTCAAAATATGTTGTGTAAATATTTGTTGCTTGTTAAACTAGTTATGCAGTTGTCATCCTTTGATTATGTTTTACTTTATTCAGTTCTTTCTAAATTGTAATTCTTTGTGAGTAATGTGATACATCATGTTTTGTGAGTTCAGTTGAAAATACATCAGAATTTCAGTTATTGAATTTTCCTTTTGTTTGCATTTTCAAAGAACATTCCATCATAACATTTATTTTATGTTAACCTTATTTGAAAGTATTGAATTGTTGCTCATGGTTCATCTGTACTTACACAATGGCACCATAAATTCTAAATATTTTTTCTTTGGAAATGGGGTGTAATCTGTGTTAGCACAGTTTATTTTTAACTTGTCCTGTCCAGCAGTTGAGCAGGTAGCAGGAGCTGAAAGCCTCCTGTGTCTGACAGCCTTTACTGTTACTATAGAGATTTAGAAATATTCGGTCACACAAGGTGTATGATTGTACAAACCCCTTTTTATATTTGAGGCCAAACTTTATTTATTTTATATTTGTATACATTTCCTTTTGGACCGGATAGAAAAGAGGAGGAGGATAAGGGTATGAAAAAGTAAAAAAAAAAAGGGATTTAGGTGTTGGATGATGATTAGAGATTAGGAGAGGGTAGAATTACAAGAATAGGGCATATTCTTTAAGATTTAAAAAACTTTCAAATGCAGATTTTTATCAGAAAGGCTGGGCTTTTAGTACAGTTAACAGAGTAGGAACATTCTACCACACTTTATGGTCACATGTCTTTGCAAAATTCAAATAATGGTTGATCATTTCTTGCTGTCATCACGTGTATTGTCCGCTGTGATGGAACTTGGATGTTTTTACGTTATAGTAAAATAAACCTACTGTACCGCAATCCAAAAAGTATTTGCCAAGATCGATTATCAATGTATCTGATTTTTGGTTTGACCATAGGAGTATCACTTGATTAATCGTTACACCCCCTACTTGGCAACGTTTCGAGATGCATAAGATTTGTTAATTTTTCATATTTTTTATAACATCACTACATTGCTTTGCTCATATTTTTATTACTTGAGTGTTTTGAGTTTTCACTTTTAAAATGTAAAGTGTTTTGTTTTGTTTGCCAGGTGAGTCAGTATACGTTTGCAATGTGCAGCTACAGAGAAAAGAAATCCGAACCACAAGAGCTTCTGCAGCTGGATGGCTATACTGTGGACTACAGTGACCCTCAGCCAGGTAAGACAACCTGGAATCACTGCACATACTGAAAGTAAAAACAAATGCGCATAAAACTAAGAAGGTAAAAACCTGTGATTTCTTTTTTTTTTTTTTAAAGGCCTGGATGGTGGCCGAACTTTCTTTAATGCAGTAAAGGAAGGAGACACTGTGATGTTTGCCAGTGATGATGAACAGGATCGCATACTGTGGGTCCAGGCCATGTACCGTGCAACCGGCCAGTCCCACAAGCCTGTTCCACCCACTCAGGTCCAGAAACTAAACTCCAAAGGGGGCGCTTCAGCACAAATGGATGCCCCCATTTCTCAGTTCTGTAAGTAGACTGAAACAACAGTGCTCACTCAAGCAGAAAGCAGTTTCCATCCACAACACTGTTAAACCTTAAAACCATGAATGTGTGTCACTCCATGTGCTCCACAAAGCGCGCTAGCACAACTAACACACAAGCACCTGACCACATGCATTATCTCTCACTGATACCTCCAGCATCTAATAGACTTCCACTCATCGTCACCACTCCCACAGTGTTCAGAGGTGCAGTTCCATGCTATGCCATCAGTATGTTTGCAAGGAACAACCAACCTGAACTCTCAAAAAAGACTTCATAATGAAAAGCAGAATGCGCCTTGTAAAGTGAATTTCAGCAGGTCACCACACATAATATTTGAACATTCAAGCCCGCTGGGGTTAAATTTAGACTGAGACTGCCAGGGTGTGCTCCTCTTGTTTTAATGCTGGTTCTGCTTAAATCCAGTTTTAGCTCTTAGCGGCTGCTGCACAGACTGCTGCATGTGATCCAGACACAAGTTTTTCCTTTTTTTTATTGAAGTCTCAAAATGACAGTCAGCCATGTCTAAAATTTGTAATCAACATTTCACTGTACTTGCACTTTTGAGCAGTCCCCAGGTCAAATAGCAAAATAAAGGTAAGACTGAGCAAGAAGTCTGGCTTCTGCACCAACTTCTGTTGTAACCATCCCTTGTGTTCCTCCCCCATCTAGGAAGGTTAAGAATCTTTTTGCTTTAGTCAGACTCAGGTTGGATCGAACCTGCAGTTATGCTATCATTCATTTCTTTGTTATGGTGGCCCTGAAGTTCACATAACACCAACAGATCTCTCATTGCAAAAGCGTATTAAAGATCACATTGACTATTAAAAAAAGCAAAACTTATTTTGGTTTGTTTTTTAACATTTCATTTTGGTTTCAGGAAATTCCTTTATTTTCTGATTTTTTTTTCTTGTTTATAGAAACTGCTAAAGGTAAGTACAATGGGACATCACTGATTCGATGATGACATTTGTCCATTTCAGTCAAAACATTTTCGGCATACAGGGGCGGACTTACCATCAGGCGACTGCCTGGGGCCCCCAACCCAGCCGAAGACATAAAATATTTCTAAAATAATTTTCATGGTCATCATTATTTGACTCTGTCATAATAAAATAAAACTCTCACTACGAAAGGATGAGACAGCTCATGTCAAAGTGTTTCTCCCTCCCCCTGAAATCTACGACAATGGACTATTCCATCAACTGCAAGTTAGCTAGCAGAGAGAGACTCTTTCAAGAGTTTCTCAAGGGTAAGGGCTTTGAAAAATAAATTATGAATGCAACAACTGCAAAAGGCCCCATTTTATTGTTTGCCCGGGACCCACAAACTGCTAAGTCCGCCACTGTTGCCATTAAGTGACAGTGGAAATTCTCTGTACTGATCATAAAACTTTTACTAATATGTGGGAAATTAAGACCCATTTGAAAAAACTCAAACATTATCATCCAACCAGCGATTTCCCATAGTACCTACCTTTTCCGGCTTCTTATTGTGTTTCATTTTTTTATCATTTCATTTTGATTGCTGGAAAACTATTTTTGTTTTCATTTCTATTTCGTTTTAGTTTTTTGGGGGGGAACTGTGTTTTGGTTTGTGGAATTTTGTTTGGATTTGTCAAATGTAATGTTCTTGTTTTAATTATTTGTTTTGCTTTTTTAATTGTCATTTTGATATTTAGTATGTTTTAGCCGAGAGTGATTTGTTGGTGTGAATTGTACTTCAGGGCCACCGTACTTTGTCGATCTAAACTGAAAGTCTATATATAACAGCACTAACAACAACACCTCACATTAAGATCAACAGCTCACATTAATAGATCCTGCTATTCAGAACAAAACTTTTTGTGTGCATTTTAAAAGATATACATAAATAAATTGGCATTTTTTTGGGTTTGTTTTGTTTTTGCATTAAAGGCTTAGAACTAGACTACCAGTAACAATAAATATAAAAAGTTTCTCTCACTCCTTGATTGTAGGAAAAGACACGTATTGGGTCAGTTATTCAGAATCCAGCCACATACAATTCTGTGTTTCTCCATTGGTTTCTTTGTCTAGTATGTGATTGTTCTTGTGGTTAGCTGACTCCTCTTATGCCAGCTGTTGCCATTCAAAGCCTCCTCAGTGGCTCAGACCTCCTTACCCTTCCTGAAACATTGTGGCACACCACGCGTACATGTTTCACCCCCTGGTGGTCTTGAATGGCACTTGGACCATGACACGCACAGCCCTCCTGACTCTGCTGCAGTGGAAGGACGGAAAACAAAAGAGTCCTATGAAGGTTCTGGAAATGTTGCACAAGCTTGATTCCCTTTTTATTTGAGAAATGTAAGAAATGCAGCCTAGTTCCCAACACAAATGTGCTTCTAAAGAAGGCCATATTTGTTGTGTTTAAAGCTGAATAGCTTTGATTCTGTTAGATTGATGTGCATCCCCGCTGCCTCCAACACTGTTATTTATCTGTTTTTAGAGCTATGGTACTAATCAGTTTAACCATTGTGGGATTATTAAAAGTTCTACGCATATTGGAGTTCATTTTTGATGCTCTCAATCTGTCCGTCCAGCTACAACTTCTAAAAAAATTTAAGACACAAACACATGCTTTATTCTTTATAGATTCACATTTTTTGATGGAAATAAAACAAAATATAACATGATGTTTAAACATTTTTTTCCAATGTATTTGTGAACTTTTTTTTATGGAGAAATAAAAACGTAAATAGAAACTTTTTAAGTTTCTATTTTTAAGTTTCTATGTCCAAAAATAGACAGAAAAATGGGATTGTAAAAAATACATCACTTATAGTTTGTATTTTCTATCTGTTTAAGCTTTTCTGACAGGTCAATATTTTATGTTTACAAGATTAAAAAAACTAAAAACCCACCCCAAAAAAAAACGCCCAAAACGAAGAATAAATCTTCCCAGGAGTGTTGGGGCATGATAAGTCTCAGAGCTGAATTAGGAGTCTCCATTTTCTTAATGATTTATTTTTTACACAACTATTTCAGTTGTAAGAAAATGAGAGCACACACACACAGAAAAACACTGATTGTTTTTCTTTATGTCTGGCTGCTTATTCTAAAGTGCAGCTGTGTCTGTCTCACTTCTGCAGTCCAACCAGGAACATTATTCAAAGTTTATCCAGAAGTCACACGTTATGATTCAACAGACACCAGCTCTTCTTGTTACCACAGAATGTGTGGCTGTACCTAACTATAGGTGCAGGATAACAGCAATGTTGGGTTTTCATGTCGCTGCTAACAATAGAAAAAGAGTCAGACACTGTTTTAATGGGAAGATAAGGCTGTTTAATTCTTTAGCCAAAAATTGGAAACGCATTCACGTAAAAACCTTTATGATTGAATAAATATTTGCAGGAATAAATACAAGCAACATTTCTGGGATTTGATGTGTTTTTGTAATAGCTGAGGCACAAAAAACTATTAATTTTTCTTTGGTTAGTTTTTCCAAAGATGTAACTTTAACAAAAATGCTTCATATATTTGTGGAACAAAAATAATTATTTCAATTATTGTCCAATTAACCTTAACGCTGTTTCATTTACTCAACTTACATTGGTTTATATGACACCCTAAAATGACCGCAGCCAAACAAGCCAAACATACGTTAAAAGCTCAAAACATTAAAGACAAGAACTAAAAGAATAACACAATTGAAATTATAAAAAGTGTAAATAAATGTTACAAAAACATAAGAACACAAGATAAAAGCTGAAACAGTAAAGCGCAGCAGCAGAGCAGAGTTTTATGCTGTGTCAAAAGCCTGACTTTAAAAATAGTTTTTTTTTTTTTTTTAATGGACAGTAAGGAAGCCTGTCAAATTAATTTTGTTATGACTTTAAACTTTATTTTACTTTTTTTCTCAAAAGTGTATGAAGTCTGGAGTAGAATTTGTCTTTTAATACAGACTTTATTTGGAAATCAGCAGTTTCATTTAGAAAGATGACTTAGACCAAACGCTGAAATCTCTAGCTGATAATAATTCCTTAGTGTCATTCAACAACTAAAAGTGTGAATGAATTTAATTAAGTTTGTGTGATCTGAACTTTTCTGAGACCTCTGTTAAAGTTGAAAACAGCACAAAAACTGACAAATGTTTATCTTCTGTTGGAAACACGTTGGAATCTGCATGCATCAGATCTTTTCCAGAACCTTCATATCCTCTCCCAAAACTAAAGTGTAAATTCCTTACAGACTAGACTTCCCTCGAGTCTGCTGTTTTGTGCTTTACTCTGCTTGCCGGCATACTTTTTAACAGAAAACGTTGTGTCTAATCCGACTGATCATGTAACCCTCAGCTCCTGAGGAACTTGTCTGTCAGAGGTCACCTGCAGTGGAGTGATGAGGATTGTTTCTTCTGTCTTCCTCCCTCTTTCTCTGTCCTCCCTGTCTCTTTCTTTCTCTGTTCTTCTTTCTCTCTGAAATGCCTCAGCATCTGTTGTTCACCTATCTTCACATGTGCTCACGCACCACCACCCACAAACGGTCACGTTGGTATAGGCTTTTTTGAGTTGTGTCTTCTTCTTCATGCTTTGCCTGGACCCTTCTTCAGTAATGCAGCTGCTAGGTCAGGGACTCTGGTGATTGCTCCAGCCTTGTTGCTAGTCTTTATGTTATTCTGGTTTGTCCCTTCTTACCCTGCTGTCTTCTAGCTGGACTCAAGGGTAAGTGCTTCCCTGTAGCCGGCACTGCTCAGATAATCCCCGCCGATTATCTGACAAATGCAACGTTCTTTCTCTCTTCTTTCCCTCTTCTCCTTTTTCACGTCTCGCTTCATGTCTTAGATATTAGTTGATGATTTTTTATTTTAAATAACCTCAGCTTGAGGATCAAAGTATAAGCATCCATTCATGCCAGCATAGGATGCATGTATTTTATATTTAGGAACTTATTATTTGGCTGAATAACAAATAAAGTTTAAATAATAGTTGTTGTTTTTTTTTTTTTTGCATAATTGCCTTCTCTCTTTACTCTTATTGGTGACCAGACCCCCTCAGAGAAAATGCAAAAGCATCTACATGCTAGAAAAACTGTTAAAAGTGTAAAATTAGGGATTTCCTTTTTAAGGGTTGAAGCTGTTTTAAGACAATTAATTAAATATGTTTTTTTCCTTTTTTTTTTGGCTGCACAAGTACGTTTATCCAGCTTCACCGCTGAGGGCTCAATATCGATTCATTGTTTTTTTTCTTTGAAATGTTTCACAATGAGAGTTGGCAAATATGTATGCGGAGTATTCTGAATGCCAGAGAATAGGAGTAGCCACTGCCGCCCCCTCTTCTGATGAAATACTCCGGACCCCACCTCCCCTTTCCTCCTACAGTAGATGGGCCTGTAGTTAGAAACTAAACAGGCGTTACACCTCCAGAAAGGAGAGGTTTGATTTTCTTTTCTTTTTTGACTGCCCTTTTTTGCCTGAACAGGAGAACACCTCTGTCATGTGTCCATACTTTTTTGTACAGATACAGGAGTTTTCATTCATTCCGCCCATCTCCTAGAGAATGATACAGTTTTGCCTTTGTCGGCTTCATGCTATTTACCCATGTACTTGCACCAAGTTGTATTGCTACCCTGTTAGAGTTCTCCGGTAGTGGTATGCCTGTTAGTGTGCTCCTTAGAGATCATGAATACTTTGCAACATGTTCAAGTATTGTCAACTTGCAAATGCGTAGAGAAGACATGAAAAAACACAAAAACTAATACATGAAAAAAGAGAATTGCACATTTGCAAATGGATGTGCACATGTGCATGACTTGGATTTCAGAAAAGCCATTGAGTCTCATATTTGCTTTGGTCATTTTATTGATATTTAAGTCAGTTTATTAGTGTGACGTATGAACTGCAGAGTTTGCCGTGGATCTACTTTTCTTCATGGAAAAATCGCTCACTCAGTGCAGCCTGTAATCCGGACTCAGGTTTTTACACTCTTTGCCACACTCGGTTTTACTTTTCCTCTTTGTTACTCCAGCAATTTATGTTATAGAACTTGTCCTGGAGTGAGTCTTGCTTTCACTCTTCAACACTAACCTGTCTTACTGACCCACTAAAGATTGTCTTCCCACCAAAGCCTCTCTCATCTTTTCTCTTTCATCCACAATTGGCGTCATCTCCAACATAACACACCATTCTTTCTGTGTTTCCAAGACTTTTTGTGTCACCTGTCCACCCTCCCTTTCTTCATCCCTGTCCCTGTTGTCCCTTTTCTTGTTCCTGCATTCATTGTTCACATTTTTCTTTGTCTCACAGTTTTTTCTTCTTTGACTGAAGTTTTAAAAAATGAGCTAAAAACAAGTTCAAATCTCTTAAGGTAATGATGCTTCTCTCACTGAGCTGAGCTGGAGGGTGACAGGTGGCAGTCGTGCTCAGTTCAGTATTTCGGTCCTGCACTGCTAAGATCAGGTCCTTCACTTCCCGCACTCAAACCCCCCCAATCACCATCACTCATGTCCGCCTCTCTCAGACATGACACCTGTCACTCACAGTGAGGACATGAATGTGCCTCCTATTTAGCCTGAATCATCCGTGTCCCAATCATTCTGTCATTTTCACTTTCAGTTCTCAAAATTCATTTAACTCCATTTTAAAAGAAATTCAAATTTTTGCAGCCAGAGTTTAAAAACCCATATTTACTTTGTGAGTCACTGTGTTGTTTGAAATGTGATTTCTATTCTGATAACACAGTTGATTTGGGGGTTTAACAATTTGGATTTCTATTTGATGTAGTGAGGGTTCTTGGCAAAAGCTATCTAGTAGAAAAATATCACAATGAAGGTCAACTTTTACCATAACTTCTCAATCCATGGCAGAGGAAAACTCTACATATAAAAAAATGATTTTTGAAGTTTTTATTTTGTGAATTAGCACCCTAAGCTAATCTGAATGTATGTTTTTCCACATAAATAATCTTTTTTTATTAGCACACATCTGAATACTTGTCAGGACCTGAGTGACAACAGTTGCGAATGGCAGAATCTATTGAATTGTACCTAAAAAGCACTTGTTCAAACACTCTTTGGATCTTTGATGACGAACTTCTCCTGAAAACCATGGGGAAATGTGACGTATGAAATGTCTGCATACAGTAGAAGCGCCTATCTATCAGGGTAATCGATAGGCAAGTAGGATCGATAGGTTTTCATCCACTAACACAAAAAAGACTAGATAAAAAATGAAAGAAAAAAGCTCTTTACGCTGTCAGACATAATGCAAGTTGACAATGTAAGCTGTGAGTGTTTATAATTTGGCCCTAGAAGTAGATGAGAATCCCCTGGTGGTTCATGTGTAAGTACAAATGGTTTGCTTGTCTGCTTGTGGTTGACTGATGTCCTCTCCTCTGAACCGTGTGCTTTTCCCTGTGCCGTTTGGCTGGATAGACGCTGACAGAGCTCAGAAACATGGCATGGATGAGTTTATCTCCGCTAACCCCTGTAGCTTTGACCACGCCTCACTTTTTGAGATGGTGCAGCGACTCACGTTGGATTACAGGCTCAATGACACCTTCTGCTCACTGGTGAGTCTCCTTCCTCTTGTCATGAAGTTTACAAGTGGACACAATGTGTTCTATGGGGGATTTGATCAATTTAATTCTTTAGAAATACATAAATCATCAATAAATAATACATAATAATAAAAAAAAATGCATACATAAATAAAGAGGGCCAGATTTGGTGAGGTGCAAGTGTATGAATGCAAATCAACTATTTCATGAAAGTTTTTTTTTTGCAATGTAATACTTTTCAGTTCTTCATATAAACCAGAAATACTTCTAAATAGTTTTTTTTAACAAGAATACTGTGAATTTCATATTTAAAGACCAGAAAAGAAACCAAATGAAAAGTCTGGAAAAAATATTCTTTCCACTTTAAATCTGTGTTCACATGGAATGTTACTGTATAATTTAACAAGTGCTGTCATGCGATTATTTTTTTGTGCAATTTAATGTGACCTGTTATTTATCAATCTAATTAATACATTTTAGTCGCAATATTTTTTTAAACTAATAACTTCTGTTTAAAAGCCTCATTTCAGGGTGTTTTATTTAAATGTGTGACATTGTGTCACAGTAAAGGATCAAAACACAACTAAAAAGGTGGCTTTGTGTATTTTTTTTATTATAAAAAACTTCCAACCTTTACTTTGACACCACTGAGGGGTAATGTATTTATTTTAAATCTTGAACACTTAAAAAAAAAAAAAAAAACAGGTCCAGAGTGTTAATTTACCACTTAAAAACAGTAGGAACACTTTGCTGAGCAAAACAACAAAATATTAAACACGAAATTCTCTTATTAATACCATAATTCAAATGGTGACCTTATTCCACAGTTTACCACAACTGTAAGACAGTAGGAAAGACATGAGAGTGATTTCTATAGTTTCCTTTAACATATTTGAGAGAATTTGATCATTTTAAAGATTGAGATGAAGCCGAACAGAAATGGTGAACATAATCTAAGAAGGAAGAAATTAAACACTGCAGAGGAATTGAACTATTTAGACTTTGTATTTAATTTATTTTAATAAACTTTTCTTGATCTGGACATATAACAGGACTGAAGGTCTAATAATTTATTTAACATTTAGATTTTTCATAAATGACCGAGCGGGATAATTCTCCTCTAGGTGTACATTGACACGGAAGTAACCATCCGACACAAAATGAGATTAACGCCATGAAAAAAAAGAAAGTGCTAGAATGTCTGTAATTAATTAATCGAGATTAACGCAATAACTTGACGGCCCTATTTTTAACAGGTTGATTTGGTATGTGTCTTGGACATGCCTGCCAAAAGGGAAAAAAAAAATCATGTTGGCTAAAGATGATGGCAAATCCTTTTCAGTTTTGTGGAATCCCTGTGTGTTTTTGTCGTGCAGGGATGGTTCAGCCCAGGCCAGGTGTTTGTCCTGGATGAATACTGCGCCAGGAACGGAGTTCGAGGTTGTCACCGGCATCTGTGTTACTTGCGTGACCTACTGGAAAGAGCAGAGAACGGGGCCATCATTGACCCCACACTTCTTCACTACAGCTTCGCTTTTTGTGCCTCCCATGTCCATGGGAACAGGTGTGGCCCTCATCTGTTGAAATTGTTAGGTTTTGTGAGTAAAATTTACCGAGTTCAAAGAGCAGAGCTCTCTAAGTTGGCGCATTTAATGCAGATCGCAGCAAAGTGCAGGATTTTTGGGGGGTTTTCATATCCTGCATTTATATTATAGATCAAAATGTTGAAAAGAAAATAACAACCAGCTGATTACCATGTAGCGTATCAAGTCTGTCAATCTTGGCTATATGCAAGGAATTCAGAAGTTTAGAGACCAACAGCAATATGCACTGCTTATACTGGATGATATTAATGCTCCTTTTTAATTTTTTTTTTCAAGCAAAGATTCAAAATTGAAAAAAAAACTTTCCTCCGACGTCCTGTGAATCAGTCCCTGTGTTGTGACGACATGTGATGCTTCCTCTCTGATACAATAGCTGAACAGCATCTTAGAAATGTCCATTTCCATGACAAACAACATTTTTCTGTTCTAGCAGTGAAGGCCTACTAACAGAGGGATTTTCTGAAGAAATCTGAAAAGCAGCTGCTAGTTTCCTGAGAAAATTGGTCTATTAAATACAAACAGAAGTCACATTTTATCCAGTCATTTTACTTTGTATGTTAAAAAGCTTTTCCAGAAGCATCCATTTGTTTTTCCTGTATTTATTTCTTTATTTAGTCTGTAAAAAAGCTTTTATGTTGCAACACTTTTGGCTTTTTAGTTGTTCTATTTCATGTTAAGTTTTCTGATCACCTGCATGTATATATATTTCCTTGTTTTCTACCATTTTTCTTTGTGTTTCTTTTTTCTCTGTTGTTTGTTGCCATAGTCTCTCACTGTCCATATTATTCATCCTCCCATGCGTCCATTAAAGTCAGAGAGGGCACCAGTTATTGGGGCCCGTTGGGCTATGAGACCCTATTATCCCCAAAGAACCCCCAAAGCCCAGATCCTCGCGCTGCCTCGAAGCGGGCGCGCATATTCAAGTTTAGAAAGAGAAGGGAGTCCTTTCGAGGTGAAAAAAGGTGAGACTCGAGAAAAACGGCTCACACGATTTGTCACACTCTGCTTCTTGGAAAGCTGAACCCAGTCAGTTGCTGCGTCATGTTTGTTTGCTTTTGCTGCAGTTGGACTTGAATGAGAGCTCCCATAAAGCCAAAAGCTCACGTAGGTTTCACTGTCTGGTACTTGCAGGCCAGACGGGCTAAGCACCGTGATTGTAGACGAGAAGGAACGCTTTGAAGACATCAAGGAGCGGCTGCGCGTCATTCTGGAGAACCAGATTGTTAACTTCAGGTGATTCCAAAATCACTAACAGCTAGGGGTGTAATGATTAATCAACTTCATCAATGAATCCACTTCTATTCCCATGATCCAACCAGATCAATAAGTTGTTAGTCAAACTGAATCGAATCGATCTATACCATTTTAACATTGATTCAAAAGGAAATAAATGAATTAAAATCAATGTTGGAAAACACCATTTGTGTTGAGACACGGTAGGCTTGTTTTACTGTAACGTAAAAATGACCAAGGGCATCACAGTGGACAACACGCATGTGATGCAGCAAAAACTGATCAACCATCATTCCAGTCCAATATGTGGAAACACTTTGAATTTAGCAAAGACGTGTGACCATACAGCGTGGTAAAATGCTCTAATTTGGATTATTTTGATTTGTAAAACAACAGTGGGTTGAACTTTATCAAACTAAAATGTGAATGGTTTGACATTCATTCTTGTTTACTTGTTTGTTTGTACACATATTTAATTTACATTTGATTATCTTACAAGAAATAGAAGGAATCTGGAAAACTTCACCTGCACTGTTCAGTACCAGGTATTCATCTGTGAGTCACACTGGTAGAAGTTTTGGATAAAGATGTACTGGATTGATTTTAGGTCACTGAATCGGATCGAATAAAATTAATCAAAATTGACTCTGAATCGTACTGGTAACCACAACTTATGACATTAATCGAATTGTAGTTGAAATTAATCGTTACACCCTTGCTCACAGCCCATCATCTGTACAGGAAGTTTGTTGTGGCATAACACGCTTGTGTCTGATTCTCCCTGGTAGATATTTTTTCCCTTTCGGTCGTCCAGAGGGAGCCCTAAAGGCAACTCTGTCTTTGCTGGAGAGGGTATGCGAATAAAAAAAAAAAGGGATGATGATGAAGGCTAAAGGACAATGCTGAACCTTTTTGTTTTCTTAATGTAGGTCCTGATGAAGGACATTGTAACCCCAGTTCCACCAGAAGAGGTTAAAGGAGTTATCCGCAAATGTTTGGAGCAGGCAGCCCAACTCAACTACCAGCGAATCAAAGACTATGCTAAAGTTGAAGGTAAATGGAAGAACACGATGACAGCTGACGTTAGAAACACTCATCGGCGAGCTCAGGAGTCATTCTGAAATGTGGAACTCCAACATTTCTCAAACCCTTTTTTCTTACTTCACTTTGAGACTGATAGTGATTGTTACACACAATGCCTTTATCTGGTGAATGGTGTATTTGTGTCCACGCCGTAGATAAGTAGTGAGAGTTTGTTAGTCGCTTTGTGTCACTCGGTCCAATAACTCACTCCTTTGTTTCAGGCCTGCTTTAGCTCTGTGCTGTTCTGTAGGCCAACTTGGCTTTTGTGTAGAGGTGTGTGAGTAAAAATGCATTCAAATCCAAAGTACTAAAGCTCATTGATGTGCTGATCTCTCATTGTGCCTTGACTTTTGAAAGCTGTGTCTTAGCCGGCCTCTGGTATTGGATGATTGGACTGTTATCTTAGTTTAACTGAATGCCCTGAGAGTCCACACACACTCTGTCTCCCCTACTATCTCATTGTAGCTCTCACATCTTCATTTCCTGAACCTTATCCTTCACACTGTTCTCTACTCCGCCCCCACACCTCCAACCTTTCCTGGATGGAATCTCAGCTCTCCTGTCACCTTTGTCCCATGCTCTTGCTTTAGACCTGCTATCTCCTGCTCTGCTTTTCTCTCCTCCTCCACAGTTGTCGGCTGTTCCACAGATTTCTCTTCCTTTGACCTCTTAAACATGTAATGCTGGCTTTTTCCAAACGCAACTCTGGACCTTGAATGGACGATTTGGCAGTTCGTGAACCCTTTTAAACTTTTTTATCCTTCGAACCAAAAGCAAACTGCTATTGATTTTTCAAACTGATCAATTTTCATTAGGTAAAAGCCAAAGTGCAAATATTTCATTTAGTTGCTTTGAATGGAAATCTGACATGACTTATGTTCTCACCAGCCGATGTTTTTTTCCTGAGACGCCGGCCTTGACCCTTTAACACCAGTGCTGTCATTGGCGATTTGTAAATAACACACGCTCTTTTACATACCGTAAATACTCGACTGATCAATGTGAATCAGCGTATTCGGGCGTGGAGGAAAGCGTCTTTTCATATCGGCTTTGGACCAATTTGCAACATACCGCTAACGTAAAGTGTTGCATAACACTGCAAAGCCACTACATTGATTGCATAAACACAGTCTTGTTGTTTTGTTTTGTAACTACTATACCGTGCTAAATAGTAGCTTCAGGTTGCTTTTCTCCACTTCAGAATCTGCTGGAATTACGATACTTGCATAAACGGTTGAAGAGTTGCGGTAGTTGAACGAAAGTTAACACTGGAGTAAAGGGTTAATCCACTTAGGATGTCTCTCAACAGTTAGTTAAAGCTGTGTCTCTGTTTGGTTCTGTGATGGATGTTGAACTAAATTTCCAGATTGAAGTTTAATTTATTCGATGTTTTCTTTCCATTTTTAACTAGCTACTTTTAAAGGCTTTTAGGTGAGATTTCTCTTAAAATGTGGATGTTTTATGGGGGTTCACAAACTGTTAAACAAACTTGTGCATCCAGCACCAACCATCTGCATGTGCTTTGATACATAACAGCCAGGCTTTTCTTCAATGGCATATGTTTCACATAAAACAATGGAAAAAAAGAAGAAAAACAAACATAGAAGCTCTTTTGTTTCACAAAACTGGGACATTTTGTGTTAATCTTTGTTTCTGTGTTTTGCCTCTCATTTGGCTTTTGCATTTTTCCTGAAAAAGAATGTTTATGCCTTGAAAGAAATACCTGCAGGTGCTAAAGATACTGAGACTTCACTATCTTTACACGCTATGTGACGTTACTTCCCTCTGTCCTTGTGGGTTCAAATCCAGCAAAAGATTTCCTTTTAACACTGAACTTCCTGCCTAGCAGATTTTATTGGTTTCATCCGGAAAGCTCTCTCCCCATTGGGTCCTGTCCTCCAGCTTTCCCTCTTTAGATTCCCACTTCTTGCATGCCACAGCCCTTTTCCCCCCCTTTTTTATTGTAGGGAATAAGTGGGAAATGTATGAGCACCCTGTCTTCTGCTTGGCCTCTCAAGTGATGGATTTAACCATCCGTGAGTATCCTCATCATCCACTCCACACTTTCCCTCCTTCCTCTTCTTGTTTTAAGGCGCTCTTTCACCCCCATCTCATTTCTGGCCTCCTCTTCCCCTTCACAGATCCTCCCGCCATGCTTGTTTTTATCTGTGCCTTTATGTGTTGGAGTGAGTGGGGAGCGCATCAGTTGAGAAAACTAAATCAGTCTGGGGTCCCTCTTTGCAGCACCATCTGCTTGTGATGAACATGAATGAGAAGTCTGGTCTGTAAGCTTCTTAATTTTAGTTGGATGCCATTTCCTTGATTTGAATGCATTTTTATATTGTTTACATTGATATCTCCTCCAGTCATTGATCATGTTTCAGTGCCATGCTGTGCCGGACAGGTAGACCTATATTTTTTTTGCTTTTGCGTTCTCGCGTCCTCCGTCTGTGATGAAGGAGCATCTGTCGACCCTATCATTGAACGGAGAAGATAGGAGACGATTTAGGATCGCGACTGCTCCACTGCGTATTTACTCGACTCAAACCAGTTCAAGTGGCTTCGTTCTTCCTGTCAGCCAACAAAGCTTGTGTGTCCTATCTGTTTCCAACGGTCTAAGCTTTGTTTGTTAAAAATCATCACCTTTTTTATTTTCTAGTTCTCCACATCTAATGTTTCAGAGCTTTCTTTGTCATTTAATGTGTGTTTGTGACGTTTGTCTGTAGCCCAGAAACCTCAGCCTGCGGACTCCCAGCAGATTTGATAAAGGGGTCACATGACATCCTTGAATCCCCCTCCCTTCAGCGATGACCACAGACACATGCCATCTCTAAACGTCTTCTCTTTATCTTCTCTCTCTTGTTTTTTTGCACTCAAGTTGAGAAAGGTCAAAAGGATCAGAAGGATCCAGGTGAAGCCATGCTAAGATTACAGTTCAGCTGCAGCTCATACAGAGACACATAAAACACAAACACCTCTTTGGTAGAATAGAGATAGAACGCATGCATGCTTTTACCAGCATCCTTCATGCAGCACATCACACACTAATGCTTTGGCATGTGTTCAAGAAACAACTCTGTTGAGAAGTACATTTCATGTAGAATTTCATGTAAAGTAAAAGTATGTTAAGTACTTTAGGTTGCAGACCTTTTCCTTATTGCAAGACACTTAACAAAGGCAAGTGTACAATCCCAGACTATTTACTCAAAAATGCACTTATTTACATGATAAAACACAAAGCAATCGGCTACATTTTAGAATACCCACTCCATAACCGCATCAGAAAGCATCCTAAAGTTTAAATAAAGGTCATATTTGATCATTAAAAAAGATTCAATGCACATTTTTCTGCTATTTACTTTTTAAACTCACCCTTTAATGTGTCATATTAGTCCAAAATCAATCTATGCATTAAACTGATTAAATTACATATACTTGATAATAATATTAGTATCTGTAGAAATATAATTAAAGCTTATCAAAGTTAAGGGGCTGACAAAAATGTTTGACTTGGATTGAATTCATTATTATCAGTAATTACAATTCAATAAAAAATCAGCACAATGCAGCCATGTGATTTTTTTAATTGGCAACAAGACTTTGCAAAAGTAAAGATACCTTTGTCTAGCCTTTTTATGCAAATAATAATTATGAGTGGAAAATGTTAACCAAATATCAATCATGTTTTCCTTTCTTTAATCAAATGTTAAATAAATATGTTCATGTTCACTTTGACGCAATAAAGCCTGCAGTCAAATCCAACATCTGATTGGGAAAAGTAAAGCAAAAAAGTTGAAAGATAAAAAGACATATTTTGACTTAGTCTTTAAACCATTGGCATCAACCCTTACAAAGACAGACAGATTTACCATTTCCGTTGTTATTGTTGTATGTATTAACGTGCTTTTGACTTTAAATGTTTGTTGCTTCTCAGTTTCACGTTTAAACTCAAAAACATTTCACTTTCCATTGTAATACTGTTTCTACGATCCCATTTCATGACAATTGTTTCATCAGGTGACCACTTAAGCCACTGACTGGTAAACTATGTTTCATCAAACTCCAGCACACTGTTCTGAAAAAAAAAATGCTTTTCTTAGGTAACAGAACTAGTTTATTGCAATGAAATGTAGATATCCTCATGCACAGTTCTACATAACCAAACAGATGGACCTATTAAGATATGTATTCCAAAAATCATTAAATTATTTGTTAGAATTCATTAACTCCTGCATTTTTGAGGTTACAGTACGTATGTACTTGTATGTGTCAAGGATGCCAAACATAAAACAATTTCTGATGCTGCTGTCTAAATTGGTCAACTGTGCATCCTAAATAAATATGCTCTTTTAAACTTTTGCAATTTCCTAAAATAGTTTTACAGACTTTGAAGCTTTTTGATAGAGTAAATGAAACTGACAAAATAAAACTTTATAAATAATAAATGCATAGGTCTCATGTTGATATAGGAATGAAAGATGATGCAAACACTTACAATTTTTCCAGTCAAAAGCCTTAGAAGTTACTACTATTTTTTTAAGCATTGTATGCCACACCAGAATGTGAGAGTCGAAAAAAACAGAGGCAAAAAATAGATGTTGATGCAATATTTATGTCATATAAACAGGTTTTAAAGCCTTATTTGTGGAGATGCTGCTGGAAATAAAACTAAAATATTTTCTTTTCACTAATAAAAAAGAAACATCTTTTTAGATTTACATTAACTTCTTCTACAAAAAAGAGGCTTTATCGTAGTCCCTCACAATATGCATGTTTTTGATAGCCTTGCAGAACATTTACTCCCGTTCCTGTGTTTCATGCAGCCTAAAATGTATTTACACAAAAATAGATCCCATTTTGCCCTTTATAAGGGGCATAAATGGATGCACATTACAGCGTGAGTGCTGTGTTTATTTTTATCGTACATTTTAAAGTGCTCCACTATAGAGAGGAAAAATCAATTGATTAGTCATAAAAAAATCCCTGATATGCTTCTATGTGCTCGACTAACCACTCATCCCTCACCCTCATCCCTTTGTCTCAGAGAATGCAGGCAACTTAGTCACACCTGCCAAAAAGCTGGAGGAAACAATTCGCCTGGCAGAGTTAGTCATAGAGGTCCTACAGCAGAACCAGGAGCACCATGCTGAGGTGAGTGAGAACCATCTCCTCCTCTACGACTTAAAGCACTTTCCCTCTATATGCTCACTCACCCCACTTAGTTTTATCATCAGTCCGCTATAAACAAACCTCTTTTCATCTACGGGTTTCTCAAAAAAAAAAAAAAAAAAAAAAAGCACAGTGGAGATGCATTCAGTCAAGGAATGATGGAGGCAAAGCCACAGAATCTGTGTAAGCTGTTAATTCGACAGGAACATAAAAATGGTCTCTATTTTTTTTCTTTTGTGTGATCTTAACTCGCTTTTTAAAAAAAAAACAAAGTTGATAATAATATACCAAATATGTGGTTGGAAGGTAAAAAGAAGTTTGTTTGTTCCTTCTATTCACCACGTTCAATGGAGCTTAGGGTTTCAGTAAAGACTGGGATCGACACAACGTTGTAGACAAGTTTAAACCATGCTAAAAACAAGGTTCTCCTCCAAAAGGGTTATTAAGTAGAAAAAAAAAACAATTATGACAGTTAATTTTCTATTAATTTGTTGCCTGATGTTGGCAAAATACTAACATTTCTGTTTTGTTGTCCCTTTTAAAAGGGTTTCAAATCACATTGAAGATGATTCAACTCTGAAATGTTTCTGTTTTCTTTTTTTTTTCTTTTTTTTACCCAATTGAGTTCCAAAAAAACGGAAATCTAAATAAATGCAATAACTAGCCATCTCGGTGAGAAATTGTAACAGTCTCATATTTGCTTGAAATCGAGTCAGATCATCAAAAAGGCCAGAAAACACATGTTTACTTTGTGGGCCATCGTTATTTGCTGTAAGTCTTTGAATTAACAGCGTTTGCTGTTATTTTTTCACTCAGATCCTATTGCATTAAGCAGATAAAGCTAAACGCTTAAAAAGCATAAATTTATTATTTCAAAGAATCTGAAATGAGCTTCCTTGCTGCATTAATTTTGCTGCCAGGAAAGTAAAACAAGCAGAAAGCATGATGACAATGTGTAGTTGTGTAGATCTGCAGGTGATCCAGTGTGATCGTCGAGAATGCAGATAAAGCAGATTTATTGTATCTCTCTGAATATGCTTGACAGGCGGCAGTCACAAGTTCTGGAGATCAATCGGTACAGTATTTATACTTTTTATTCCCTCCTCCTCAGTCCCCATCACAACCCCCTGTATGGCATGTGCGCCACTTTGGCAAGAGGCACGACTTTTTGCAGAGAATGGACTAATGAACTCTGTAGCAGTGGGTGGGTTTGTAGGTATAGCCAAGACAGACAACTTTTAAAATGTTCAAACGGCACATTAGCTTGCACAACATAATTGTGGTCATAACGCATGTTCATGGGGTCATAAAAATATCCTTCTTTTTTCCAAGCATGCTGAAGTAGAAAATTTCCCAAAGTATTCTCCATGTGAACCTTTGAAGTTTGATCCGCCATGAACATTTGCCCCCACTCCCCTCCCCTTCCATCCAATAATGAAATCACGGTCCGCACTTGCTCAAGCATTTCCTTCTCCAGCTTCTCTTTCATCCCCTCTCTGCTGTCTGTTCTAAGCATAAAAACAGTTCTGAACAAATGCCTCAAAAACACGTTCTTGTTCTGTACATCTTCCTGTGTTCTCACTGTCATATGATTGGTGACTGTCCAAGCAGGGAAAAGAGGTATGTAGTCAAGTTTAATGAGAAACTCCTTTAAAGCTCTGTGCATGTTAAGTAGATGATGCCTCCCCCTTCAGCTTTAAGACACCTGGAGCCCGTCTTTTTGCACAGTTGCATTGACACAACTTTGTAGTGTGTGTGTGTGATTAAACCCAGTCTGATGTAGAGCTCTCACAACCCTGGATGTGTCTCTTAAGAACCACCAAAGGCTTCTCTGCCCTTAAGTGTTTTTCCTTCTCGCTCCACTTGAAACACTTTTGCTGCCCTTCCCTTAAGTTGTCATGAGAGCATTTCTTCTTGAGTGTGATGGAGATTGTTGCTTGCTTCTGATATCAAAGCTAGTTTTGAATTCTCAAGTTGATTAGATAAGTTTGCAGGTAAGTGATAGGGGCTAACTCCTCCGAAAAGTCTCTGTTAAAGCATGCAGCAAAATGTTTAAAAACAAAGCTTCCGTCACTGAAACCGGAAACACCTTACTCTGAATGATAAGCTAATAAGCCAAGACTGCCAGCAAAGCAGCTGCTGCATTCGTGCTGTCAATGAAGTCCTAACTGAGTCAGAGAATTGTTTGCTGAAACTCAAAAGAATCACTGAACAAATGAAAAGAGATTTACCTCAACTCCAGAGATGCTGCGTTCTGCAGTCTGTGGTGTATCGAGTCAAAAACCTGCATGAGTCACATTCACATCCACGAGGTTTCAGGTTTGCTGTAGATGTGAATGACGATGGACTCTTTTTTTTTTTTTTTTCCTCAGCTTGGAGCATTGGAAGCATGCTGAAAAACCTGTTTGCATGCGAAGCGGCACCTTTTCTGTAGATGCACTCAATCAGAAAAAAAAAAAGCACGAATGTGTAATTCAAATCTTTACAGCACTGTAAAGGAAGAATTGAAAATGCATGTATGCTTGTGTATGCACATACTCACAAGCATACACTAGCAATTCACTAAACACAAACACTGTGTGCACTTGCAGTGTCTGTGCCTCTTAAAGCTGAACAACAACATGTTGACATTCTGTGCAGTTAAATGGACAATGTCACAAGAATGTGTTCAAGCTGTAGCTCTATCACTGGTTTTCCTCATCCACGGACGCCTCACCGTCTAGTTTCTGAATGTTCTTGAGCGCATTATGATGTTACGCTCATACGTTACAAAAATATTTTTGGTGTAAGGTATGTCACAATCTATAGCTGAACTGGAAGTTTTGATATGTACTGTACTTTTTGAATTATAAGTTGCTATGGACTATAATAGAGAAGAAAAAAATCATTGCACTTAAATTGTGCAATAAATTGCACTTTTGGGAGAAGTTTATTTAACAAAAAACAGGAACAACAACAGATATTTGAGTCAATGCATTTAGACATTTCTACATGTCTTTGTATTGAGCATTGAGCTCATGTGATTGGATGATTAAAATTTTGACTTAACGAACAATTGTTTAGGTGTACCAAATTAAGTGGCCAGTGAGTGAAGATAAAATGAATATATGCATGCTTCACTACCGTAACACATTCATGCTTATTTAGCTTCATGAAATGTAAGAGGAATCTTATGTATTGGTCCAAAATATAGACAATTATCCAGATAACTATGGCATGAAGAACATGGAATTCTTCATCCTCTTGTTGCTTTGGAACAATTACACCAAGCCTTGCGTAAGACTGAGCGCCGGCTCTTTTTCTGCGTTTCTGTCAGTAGCAAATACTGATGTTCACACCTACAGTGCCCTCTAGTGGTTGTTGCTATTTGTTTGTTTTTTTTATCGCATAAAAGTCAAACCTAAGTAGAAGTCAGAAACTTCAGCCAAACTATGCAAAAAAAGGGGGAAAAAAGTGACTTTTACTCTGAAAAATACAGTAATGAAGCTTTAGGGTCTTGTGAAATCCATGAAATGAACTTGGACAAATACGTAACTGGAGAAAAGTGTTATTGAAGTTTAATGACAAACATTGCTGAAAAATCCAAGTTAAATTTTAACATTTTTGTAAGAAAGTGGTGTATTTTTTTTCTTTCAGCAAGCAAGTATTTTGTTCAAAGGAACTTTTTGCTGTCCCTCCTGTTGTGTTGGTAGGCGTTTGCATGGTGGACTGACCTCATGGTGGAGCACGCAGAAAACTTCCTGGCTCTCTATGCCATTGACATGGATGCTGCTCTGGAGATCCAGTCCCCCGAGAGCTGGGATAGCTTCCCTCTTTTCCAGCTCCTCAATGACTTCCTCCGGACAGACTGTAAGCCTGTGCATCGCGCAGTGATGTTTGGATATTCCAGTCCAGAAAATCCTGATGCTAAGTTTTATATTCTGCTTTATATCTGTAGATCACCTGTGTAATGGAAAGTTCCACAAACACCTTCAGGATCTGTATGCCCCTCTGGTGGTTAGATATGTGGATCTGATGGAGTCCTCCATTGCACAGTCAATTCACAAGGGCTTTGAGAGAGAGTCCTGGGAGCCTGTAAAGTAAGGGGCCTCGTCTTTAAAGCAGGGGTGTAGGATTTTTCAAGATGGAAGGATTTTTATATACAGATGGTAACTTGACTGTGTGGAGGCTGGGAAAAACCATATGGGAGAACAGTTCTAGTGTTCAGTCAGGCTTCCTGTGGGTTCACTGTTGAAGAATGAGCAGAGAGTGGGCTGAATAACTTTTTTTTTTGTTGTTTATTAATCATGAAAAACAGGAATTTAAGTCTTTAAATAATGCATGCTTATAGCAAATTTTTTGCAAAGCATTGGGATTAGACCAAAACATAATATTTCTGTTGCTTTGTTTGTTTGTAAACTAGCTTCATTTTATGTGTTTTAAAATGTTACCCAAAGCTCAAAGTTTCTTTAGTGTTCAATTATTATAATTTATTTGTTTTGAGTTTAACATGTTTTGCATGTTTTTTAAGGAGTTGTAAGTAACTTTTTGTCATGGAGAAGTTCCTCCTTTGTTTTATGCGTCCATTGTTTTAGGGATTACTTTGCTTTTTCTTTTCACTGCATTCAAAAGTGTGTGTCACGTTTGTACAAACATTTTTTGTTGGTCCTGTTTACGTGCGCTGCTGTACATTCCAGCCCTTACATAATTTCCGATTTTCCTTTAATGATGAGTGTTACATTGCTTTCTGCAGCTTCCACGCCACTGTTATGGATTCTTTTTTTTCTTTCTGTCTGTCTTTTCTGCAGGAGTTTAACAAGTAATCTACCCAATGTGAATCTACCAAATGTGAACCTCCAAATTCCCAAAGTACCAAATCTGCCAGTGCCAGTAGCAGGACTATCAGTTAACCTTCCACAAATGCCTAGCTTTTCTACCCCGTCATGGATGGCTGCTATATATGATTCAGAGTGTGTATTCAAATAGTTTACTTTAGATTATCTTTTTCTTTTTAGATGAGAGTAACTCGGTATGAAGATGCTTTTGAGTAACAAACACCAAAAATATGTTTTTTTAAGTGCAAAAACGATGGTCATTAAATATAAATCAAAATGTCCGAATTTTATTAATGCTTTCATGTTCATGCCAAGGTCACTCTTGAAGGTGTTAGAGCAGATGAGTGCTGCTTTCTGAAATGAGAGGTGTGAGCACTCTCATTTGACTCAACATGCATGCTGTTGGGCTGAGACAGGTCACACACAACCTGTCTGACTGTATGAATGAAGCAGGGGATTGGGACTCAAAACGATGTTAAATCTACATTTTTAGGTCATGATTGCCACTCCAAAAATGTTCTATCTACTAAAGTGGACATTTTCCAACATTTTCTTCATTCACTGTTACAACCTGGGTGATGGGCAGCAATACAACGTGGATATGAATATAGAATCTAATAAAATGTTGGTTGTTTTTTGACTTAAAGAGTTTTTTAGTCAATTGCTGACGTGATCTCTAACAGAGAAAGCAGCTTTGAGAGCCTTTAATCTCTAAAACTTCAGTCTTTTATCCACATCTTTATAGATGAGCCCCATAAGACAGGTTGTAACAGATGTGGGGGCTTATCCGGGATGCAGGGGGGCATGCTTAGTATCATGGACTAAGTTCATTTCGAACACTTACCACCTGCTATGTTATCCCGATTGTAAGGGAAGATAATGTCATCCGAAGACGATAAAGTGGAGAGGCTAAAAGTTCAAACCTCTCTGTTTTATTACATCTTTCATGTTTTCCTACCAGCTCTGCATATTTCACAAAAGCTCTGCATGGTTTGTCAGGTCAATTTTTCAGGGGCTTCACTAGCCTGGGGACATGGATGTTGAGAGAGGGCCTGCTTTAGTCATAGAAAATTGTTTTTGGACACTGATTCTTAAAGCTTTATGTTTGTATTTTGTTTGAAATGCCCTCCCTTATATTTCCATTCCCTTCTGTCTGTCTTTACACAGTGTTAGCAGCAGCTGTACCTGCGGCGCTTTTACCTGCATGTGGCCACAACACATACCACTCAATAACCACTTCCATTGAGTGGTTATTGAGTTGTTACACCCTACTTGCCCCTTCTCACCCATACAATGACTGCCTCAACACATCTCAGGAAAACAGGAAATGTGATGAACATTTGGCCTGACCGGTTGCTGTATAGCCCGTGTTAACCCTTGCTGTGTTCAGGTGTAGAGGATCAGCATCCTCCTTTGCACCTACCACAACAACCCCCACCCTTTGAGCCCCATGAGTCCCAGCAGCGTGTCTTCTCTGACCTGTCTGTGTTTGGCCCCATGGCAGTAACGGCTCTGGCACGTCAGAGGACCTCTTCTGGAAGCTGGACGCCCTTCAGACTTTCATCAGAGACTTGCACTGGCCTGAAGAGGAGTTTGCCAAACACCTCGAGAGTCGCATCAAGCTCATGTCAAGCAACATGATTGAGAGCTGTGTGAAGCGGTGTGTAACAGTGCTTGCAGACAAACAGAGAATTCATACTCACCGTTTTATCTTGCAATATTTTGAGGTTTGTTTTTTTTCTCAATTGCTCCTTAGCACCAGGATGGCGTTTGAGTCCAAACTGGCAAAAAGCAGTAAGTCGACAGATTTCCGTGTTTCCCCATCATTGTGCACAATGTTCAATGTGATGGTGGATGCCAAGGACCAATCCGCTAAGCTGTGTGCCATGGAGATGGGCCAAGAGGTAAAAACATACCTAGAAATGACAGGAGGAAACAGCCGGGTTACCTGAATAATTGTTTTGTCTCATGCAGAAACAGTTCCACTCCAAAATAGATGATCTGATTGAAGAGAGTGTCAGAGACATGATTCAGCTTCTGGTTGCAAAGGTGCGGCTGCATTTGAGCTGTGAAGTGACTGTAATACAATCTCAGTTGAAGGGAAAAAGTGAAAAAGAAAAACTGATGACAGGCCAATGGTTTCCGTTTCTTTTTGCTCTTTCTTTCTCAGTTTGTTGCCATTTTGGAGGGAGTACTGGCAAAGATTTCCAGATATGATGAAGGAACTCTATTCTCTTCTTTCCTTTCATTCACGGTGAGACAAAACATTTATTTCTTTAACTCCACTTTTTTTTTTTCAAATCATAACAGTTGAATGGATTTCTAAAACATGCATTTTGCCTAACTTTGATAGAAAAAAAAGATACAGATTTTTTTGGGGCAAAAATACTATAAAGACTTCAAATGTAAACACATAAAAAGCATAATAAAATATTATCTTGATTGTCTGTCATTCAGTAGATTAAAGACTCACAATAACATATGTTCACACTATATACTAACATATATTATTCACATAGTAATGAAGCACGAGGCCACAGGTTTTATTTTTTCTTCCTTTTTTAACAATAACATTTGTAATTTATTGAACTTTTTATGACATTTAATTCTTGTAAAACCTTTTACCAAAATAAATGAAAGGTCCTCTGATGCTAGGTACAAAACCTTTGAATTTTGTACTGACGCTAACCAATGCTTCACGATTTGAATGTTCTCATTTTAGGTGAAAGCTGCCTCAAAATACGTGGATGTTCCTGTAAGTTGGATCAAATCAAGCTTTTCTTTTCTGAGGTTATCTGCAGTAATTGATGAAAACATTCAAAGTGCATCAATTTAAGGTCTTCCCAAAACAATAGTGGTGCTCCAAGATGTGTCATAATGGTCAGAGTTTTTGTTAGTGTTGTGCTTTTGTCTTTGCAGAAACCTGGGATGGATGTAGCTGACGGCTACGTGACCTTTATGCGGCACTCTCAGGACATGCTCCGTGATAAGGTCAATGAGGAGGTGTATATAGAAAGGTTATTTGATGTAAGTAAGATGCCGTCTCCTCCATTCCAGAATGAAGGGGCCTCCAAAAATGTGGCAAAACAACAGGGCAGAGAGGGATAAGTTCCATTTTGAGACCGGGAAGTGACTGAAGCCTGGTAGAAGAGGCTTTTCTGACCCCTCTTGACTTCCCTCTTTCTGTCTGTCTCTCTTCTCTTTAAATCACAGCTGCCCTCAGCATTCTGGTACTCGCTGCCACAATGCTTTGGGGCATTTGTGTATTAAAGTAAACAAACATCTTTTTTTATATAAAAACTCCATGAAAGCATTATTAAAGGATTATTTGACGCAGTGCTCTCTGAGGACAGGACATACACAGTCACAGCCGTCTTGCACCAGGATTTTAGGTGTTTCAGTCTCTCCTGTACCCCAAGCTACCACACACGTTCTTCATTACCATGATGTCCACCTCCTAAGGATGTGGCAGGAACTCTAAAGTGAAAGACTTAGCTTTGATCTGTTAAAACAATGGTTCCCAACCTGAGGTTTTTATTTTTTAATAACAATCCACGATGCATTTTTTTTTTTTATAAATGATGTGCCAGATGCATAACATTTGTGTACACATGTATTTAAACAGGTAAATAAAAAGAAAAAAAAACACATAAAGTTGGTATAATGTCTGTGTGTGTATATATATACATATATATATATATACATATATATATATACGGCTGCACGGTGGCGCAGTGGTTAGCGCTCCTGCCTCACAGCAAGAAGGTTCCCGGTTCAAGTCCTGGCTGGTGGACCTTTCTGTGTGGAGTTTGCATGTTCTCCCCGTGCATGCGTGGGTTTTCTCCGGGTACTCCGGCTTCCTCCCATCGTCCAAAAACATGCTTCATAAGTTAATTGGTCACTCTAAATTGTCCGTAGGTGTGAATGTGAGTGTGCATGGGTGTGTGATTGTGGCCCCTGCGACAGACTGGCGACCAGTCCAGGGGTGTACCCTGCCTTTGCCCATGAGTAGCCGGGTTAGGCTCCGGCAACCCCGTGACCCCGAAAGGGATAAAGCAGATTGGAAAATGAATGAATGAATGAATATATATATATATATCTGTGGGCAAACCTGTGCCGAGCGCAGTCCGCTTGGTGAACCTGTAGAGCAAAAATGTTCGTGCACATTTTTCTACGGGCATGCTGCAGGCAATGGGTCAAAGCGAGCACTGAAAAAACACATGAGGGATAGTAAGGGTGAGGCAGATGAGAGGCAGGCACGCCGTACGGATTTGTCATTTTATCAGAGCTCCGAACGCTGCAGCAGGGAGAGCGTGTGAAGACATGTAACTGATGCTCAAGGAGCAGAAAAAATGTTCTTTTTTGTCAACGTTTAACTGCTACATCTACGTCTAGGCTTTATATTATAATCATTAAAAAACATTTATTTAAAGCTTTTTAAACAGCCATTCACCATTATCTTTCAGTTTTACTGTAGGGCTTGCACTTTTATCATTGAAATACTTTTCCTCTTCCTGTCCTGCAACAAAAACAGCCTGCATGTGACTAAAAGTCTCATATTTGCCGTTATGGGACCAGAGGATAGAGAGGGTTCTCCATTGCAGGGTTTTCATCGTGACGAGAACAGTCTTGTTGGTAAACTATGTTGTGTTTATGACTAAATATATAACTAAATCTTGAACATACGCCCTCACAGAGAAGCTTGCTTGTGCACACAGCCCACATGGATGTACACAGAATATTCTGCATCTGGTCGTCTGACCTCCAACAATAAATTGGTGCTATTTCATAAAATAGTGAGGTTAAAGCATCTAACAAATGCTGTAGACGTCAATCAGCTGTGGTAAGTCGGGTAGAAAAGGTTGGGAACTAGAGGTGTTACAGAGCGAAGGGAGCACTGCCTTAACATACATAATCCTAACAGGATACATTGATATATATGTGTCCTCCATGTGTGATTTGATGGACATATAACGCTGTGACGTGTGTGCTTCATGTCATTGAGTGAGTATTTTCACAGACCTGGATCTGTGCAGGTGTGTGACAGCTTTTCGTGAGGTAGTCACATTGTGTTTTCATGTCCAGCAGACGCTCAGAAGTCTCCTTTTTTTTTTTTGTTCTGTAGAAGCAGGAGTTCTGTCCCAGACGAAGTTGATATTGATTTTGTAAATCCATGAGGAATGAAGCTGTCGTGGAGTGGGTCTGCTTTTTGTCTTTGAGATCCAGCCTGGCTCTCATGTCTTCTTGTTTCATCAGCACTGCTAATGTGGAGTTTTACCCCTTTCGTCCTCTGTGTGGCCCCAAAGTCCACCAAAAACCAGCACGGCACTGTCATGTTCAATGGAAGATTTCCCAAGCTGTGAATGTTTCAGCTTTTGCACTTTCAACTGCATGTTAATTAGATGTTCCGAGTGTTGTTTTTTCTTTCATGTGAATGCAAGTTTCTCCATTCATTTGCATGCATGTCAAAGATGTTACTCGATGATGCGTTCTCTTTTCTTTATCTGTCTTTCTCTCGCAGCTTTTTATTTGAATTCATCTTTCTGATTAACACCATTCCCGCTGCCTCCTTCTATTAAAAAAGTGGCACTTATCTCTAGCGTTGCGTTGCGTTGTTTTCTCACATTTAGCTGGATGGCATGATGATAGAGTCAAATAATCTTCCTGTGTACATCTTCTAGCATGACCCTCCTCCTCCTCCAAGCTCTGCCTCATCTGCACATACAGCAGTCTTCCTTAGCACGTTCTCGGGCAACCCACCCACATGCGAGGTCTGCATGCACTGCACGCTCAACTCGACTGTGAAGTGGACAGGCATCTGCTTAACCAGATTCACCAAACTTTTCTTGAACTAAACACACGTCAATAAACTAAAAGGAAAAAAAAAAAAGTCAGCGTACTTAAACTTTGGGCCTCATGGGTCTTTTTTTTTTCCTGCACTTCCTGCCTACTCACAAGTTTCCAGTTGACATCTTTTCCCCTGAGGTAACTGCTACTAGAAGAAATGCCTGCAGTTCCCTTGTGGCTTAGCAAACCGTAAAGAAGCTACAAGAAAACAGCAGCCTTTCCTGCTCTCCATTCACTCACTCTCTTGTTTTTCTTTGGCTAATGAACTGGTGTCAAAGCTCAAATTGCATCTCATAGCCATCTCATGTGCGGTGCCGGCCATTTCAGCTGTGGCTCCGGCATTTCAACTTGAATCAACTGAACAGAAAGGGCAAACGGTTGCCTCCTGCGATTAATGGGCCGTGCAGATTTTTAAAAAAGTTTTGATTTTTGCATTTCACGATCACTCAGTCGCTCATAACTGTCATAAGCGTTTCACACCTTTATATGACTTTTTTTACATGTAGCTGGAGAATTCGTGCAGTAACTCTTCAGAGTCATACAAGAGCTTTGTGTGTGGTGGTGTCCCTTTGTGTATCTAAGTGGAAAATTAATAAAAAACAGATCAAGCTTCTTCTGTTTATAGAATTTAGTTTGAGCATATTTGCCCCCAGCGAATATTTCCTTTTTTAATTCCAACGTATCACCTTCATGTTGGCAAAGAAGCCCCGAAAGTTAATGAAAAAACTGGTTTCAGGCTCTTGAGATGATGTGGAGAGGATAAGTCATCAAGTTGGCAAATACATGTTTCAGAGTTTCTGAGTTGGATGAGGAATTGATCCGTTGTGTGTTGGGTGTACGTTTTGATCCAGGAGACAGCTGGTTTAATTTAGCAAGCAGAGGTGAAGATGAAAATGGACAGTTTGCCTTCATCGAGTGGAACCTGAGGCTTCCAATCAGCACTTCAGCTTGGCTCACTCCTTTTTTTTTTTATTGTGCCATCACTTCTGCGTTAGACCATTTCTGAGTAACTTCCTGTAGCGTCTCCCTTGGAGATTCAATGGATTGGATCAAACAAAACGAGCGGCTGCAGAGAGGATTTCATTACCTTTGGGCAGAGATGGGCTCAAGCTAAGTTCCCTGCAGACATCAGAGGAAGGGGAATCATCTCATTTACACTGTAGCGACAAGGGCAAAAGTTAGTTTTCTTGGTACGTATGGTACGTATGTTTCTAATAGTAATTGATAGAGGAGATGGAGAGTAAGGGAGATCAATGCTTTACTTAAAATTTGATCCAATTCCGGAAGGAGAGAACGCGTCACAACCTTAGAATTCTAACCCAGAACCTAAGGACTCCTCTTGGATCCGATGTGTTTCTTTAGACTTCATCTTCACACCATGACAGCCTGTTAACTTGCACTGATTGTTGATTGTGACCTGTGAAATGCATGGCATCGTGCAAACTTGATCAGACGTCCTCCTTCCCTTACAAAAAGGCTTTGCAGCACCAAGACAAGAAACCATGGATACACTCAGCTGTCTTCTCTTTATCACGATAATTCCCTTTTTTTGTGTATTTACATCAACACTTCATGTCTCCTAATTGTTTTGTTTTTTTTTTTTACATTTTCCCATATTTGCTATTTTTTAAAATAATCCTATTAAATGTGTGTTGTTTTTTTTTGGGTCTTTTAGAAACCCTGGTTTACTTTTTTCCTTAATAATTTGTTGAGCTGTATTAAGTTTTTGACCTTATTTTTTTCTCCTGTTGTTTTGGATTTCCTTTAAAGACCCACTCCGGTGAAAATTGTGTTTTGGTGTTCTCAGCATGTTCTTGTGGCATTTTTCTGACGACAGAGGACATGTCAAAAGAAAATTAGGATTAAAATCACTATTTGAAGTATTTCAAATCATTGTGAATCAGGAGAAAAAGAAGAAAATGCTTGAAAAAGCTTGTAAGTGTGACGTAGAAGCTACAACAGCAGGCAACAAGCTCCCTGCCCCGCTCCACTCTGATGCATCCACTAGTAGACGAATAGATCCATATACTACTATCTATGTTTTCCTCGTCTGAGCTGGAATCTGGATCAAAACTGTGCGGCTAGATAGCTCTGGTGCTGATCGCCATTTTTGTTGCACCGGAGCTCTTAGGTTGGGGGTGTGAGGGGCTGTAAGCTAGTGGGAGAGGCATAAACAGAGAGCTCTCTGCAACATGGCAGTCCTGCCTGGCCACAACTCAGAGGTGAATTTCTAATGAACTCCTGCCGCTCTGCAGAAACTATGTCCTAGAAAACGGCAGGTTTTTGATTTTGTCTAAAAGCATCATAATCATAATAAAAAGACCACCAAGAACATGTTTAAAAGATGATCAGAGTGGGACTTTAATATGTGTGCCATGATTATTTTGAATTCAACCACAAACTGACCACTTGTATGTTTTTACACTGACTTTTCATGACTGACGAACCACACCCATGTGACAGCAGAACAGTGGCATCAGAGCGGTGTTCATTTTCACTTGTTGCATCTCCGGGTTACTTTCGGTGCCTGTGGGTGTGTGTCTTGCTGGAGAGAGTTGTGTTTTTGTGTTTCAGCAATGGTACACTGCCACCATGAACCTGCTGGGAACCTGGCTCACTGAACGCATGGATCAGCAGCTCCACGTCTACCAGCTAAAGATCCTCATCAGGATCACCAAAGTAAGGACGGCGGACGCCGGCCGGGATGACCGTGTGCCGCCTGCGGCCCTGTTCTGACCTTCCTCTGCTCTCCTGCAGAAAAAGTACAGAGACTTCCGTCTGCAGGGGGTCCTGGACTCCACCCTCAACAGTAAGATGTACGAGACGGTGCGCAACAGGCTGACCATGGAAGAGGCCTCTGCCTCCGTGAGGGAAGGAGGCATGCAGGGCATTTCCATGAAAGACAGCGACGAGGAAGAGGACGATGACAACTAGAGCCTGTGCACCGACTCTACAGCCCGTCTGTCCTCACCCTTCCCCACCCCAAACCCCGCCCCTTCACACTTTTGACTTTAGCCTGGTTACAATGCATGTACCAACTCAGATAGCCACTCTAGGACCTCTTTGTCAGCTCGAATTGCCTATGAAGGAATTAATAACTATAAAAATAGAAATTATACTGAAAAAAATAAAAATGTCAAAAATAACCATGATTGGCAGTTTAGCTGTGTCATGATTAAGATAGCACCTATCTTTGGTCTTCATTCATTTCTAAATTCATTTCTATGTGTTACCAAGCAATATGGAAAAAAACATTTGTTTAAAAAATGTTGAGTGAGATTAATAGGTGTGTCCCTGTCAATGCAAACCTATATGGCGCTTCTTTGTCGTATTCTACATTCATTAATGGTACGTTGTCGTGATGATGAGTGTGCGGACCCTTTTCTTCGTCTCGTCTGTTTTTAAGTGAACGCCAACTGCTTCAAACTGAAAATAAAACTTCTGTATTTGTTCACGGCTGTTATGGAAAAACCATCGTCTGCTCGCTGTTCTGATCACCGACAGTAAGGCCAGACCCACATTTTTACTCACGTGTCAACGCTCTGTGATCTGGTGATAGGACACAGCTCAACAAGCGTCTTGAACATCCCAGACGGTCTTCGGGAGATGCAATATTCTCATAACTCCGTTTTGATAACTTGGCAGATTCTATTTTTTTTTTCACATTTAAAAAAGGCCTTTAAACAGGTTCTATTTTAATTGAGTTGCACTTTTACAGAGAAAAAAAAAGCAAATATTTTTGTTTTTATTGAAAAAAAATAAAAAGTTGGTCTGTCTTTGTTCTGTAACTGTGTAGAATGAGGTGTCTGGCATTTGTTTGGGTCTCACTGTTGTTTTGTATATATTCTATAAATATATATAAATATAAAATGCTGTACATTGCATTCTGAGCCATCGCTGCATGCCTGTGGGTTCCCACCCTTCCCAAACGCTTTCTGTTTTCTGTGTGAATTAGCTGGTGGATTCATTCTTGCTTTTTGCCTTATAAAAGCCAACAGTTGTAATATGCAAGAGCTGTGGCCTCGAAATAAAAATTACTGTACATGTGCAACCTCTGTCCTGTTGACTAGCTGCACCTCAGACACTTGCAGAACTGCAAACTAAGCCGCTGTGGAAAAGTAATTACATTTACTCAAGTACTCCGACTTGGGAGTCAACACAGACGCGACATTGTAGACACCATTTTAAATTCATTGTGGGGATGATACTCCGCCTTGACAGATGTCCATAAATCAGCATAGAAATAACTGAAAATGAGGCTGTCACAGAGTGTCATGGCTGAATCCTTAATGTTTCCAGTGTGAGCCTGGAGAAGTATCCTGTAGGAATCATGTGACGTAATACAGAAACATGCATTTCCTTAAACTGAACACAGTCAATTTCTGTCCGTTAACCATAAATCTGTTTTATCATCATTTTAGTAAGCCTAACCCTCCAACACATGGGAAGGAGCAACAAAACAGATTTCATTCATTACACCTGCAGGCTAGCTTCAGTCCACAGATTCAGTTGTGACTACATGAACGGTAAACTTTATGATATAAATATTAGCAAATGCTTGTTTTTTCCTTTCAATGTCTCCAGTGTTCTGGCTGTAGCTCCAGCCCTCATTGATCAATGCACAGCCATTCATTCGTCTGATAAGTAAAAAGCATTGGGGTTGTGACGAGAAAGCATACAAGTTGGTAAATGGGATTTTATTTTCCTGATCTGACAAAGTTCACAGACACAAGGAATTCTGATCTCATTCTCAGGCTCATAACATCTTTTTTTAGGATTCAGGTTTTGCTTTGTAAGTGAAGGTTCTCATTCATCCAGCTGACGACGTCTTGAAGCTAAGTCAACGAGACTTCCAATCTTTTTCCACTCATCCTTGTATCCTCCAAGTGATGGGCCCACATCCCACATTTTTTTACTTTAAACTTAATTCCCAGAAATAACTTTTTTTCTAGAAATTTTTGAGAAAAAAAAGCGTCTGAATTTTTTAACAGCTTTTTCATTCAAACTCTGAGAAAACATACTATATGTTGCTTAAAAAAAATTCAGCATCAATTTCAAAAACTTTATACAAATCATCACTGTAGAGAGTCTGGATATGCTATAGTTAGTGCTTTGGAATAAAGCTAAATCAGATTTAAAAAAATCTTATACAAAAATCCAATTACTGCCTGATAAGTCCTTACTTTGGAGCGATAAGGAATATTTAAAGCTGGACTTCATTTATTAATTTTCTTTTATGTTAAAATGCACTCTATTTAACCCATTAACATGATCATAAATGTGGGTAAAATCTAGATTCACTAGTTTGAATGAAAATCTTTTTTAAATGATGTTTTTATCCAACAAGCTGAACAATTCCTCCAATAACTTTACATAGAATAACTCCTGAGATTTCAGCCTCTTTAAGCTGTTTTTGGATTTCCTTTTTATCTTTTCCATCTTAAAAGCTTAAAGCAGCAGTAAACTGCACATTTTGTTAGTAAGAGCTTTTGGATTAATCTCACTAATGTGGACTTTAAATGAAGAGAAACACCAAAAAAAGAAAGAAAAGACATGTTTTACTTTCTGACACACTCCTAGTCTAACAATCCTTAAGAATTTTAAGGTTAAATAAAAAAACAAAATTATAAAAATAGTTTGAACATTCATAATAAACTGGGGCATTCTATAAGGTGAACTTTTTCCATGAAAATTTACATTTTTTGACACAATTTTTAGGGGAAATTCTTTGAAAATACTTTAAAGATAATTAGGAGGTCATTGTCACATATCTAGCTCACATATTTTGTGTCAAAGTATAAAGCAGTGACCCCTAGAAAAACATTATTTGACAAAAGGTCGGATAGAAGGTTACAGATGGTGACATCTGAACGCTAAACTAGAGGAACCCAACATCCCAACCACCTCTTTGTAGCTTTAAACTGAATTCATTTTAAGATTTAAAATGTATTCACATCCTTTTAGTTGAAGTATTATTACTTTCCATCTACACCCTTAAGTATTACGCATTGGCCATTATATTACAGATATGCATACCATATGGATGTGATGTGGCAACAGTTCCCATCCATGCAGGGAAATGAGCAGTTTTTTTTTTTTTCAATTTTCTTCCTGCTTTTCCCCTCAGGGTTTGCCACGGAAAGTCGTCCGCCTCCATACATCCCTTTCTCCTGCTGCCTCCTCACTCACAGAAACACTAAACAAAGAAAAACACGCACATATATGTTTTCTGACTTGATCACCCATGAGAGTCGGAATAATATCAGGAAGTTTAAAAAAAAAAAAAAAAAAGACTACCAAGACTATTTTTACAGGGGGTTTTATTAAGCAAATGGCGATCTGATGAAAAGAAAAAAAAAACAATAAAAAAAACTGAGTTTGCTTTTTCCAGTGTGTGATGTTAAAAAAAGGTGTTTACACTAGATTATTCTGAATAAAATAATTATTTTATTCTAAAAAGGTGTGGTAATATGTCAATGTCTTATTCAGAATACTAACTTGCGTGAATAAAAACAGTTGTACTATGAAGCATTTACACATTTTTCAAACTGATACACATGAATGTATGTCCACCAACAGCTACGGTGAAGGTTTAGATAAGCGACCAAGCTTTGAGCGAGCAGAGCTTTCCTCTAACTGTATGCAGCCCCCTCATTCCCCCCCAGTAACAAAGGAAACGAAGGAAGGATAAATGATGAGAGAGCAACATTCAGGGTTTAAAAGAGATTATAATTTTAGTCACAAAATAACGTGGATAAGGAATATCAGCGCAAATAAAATACAATTTACAGTCTGAATCTGAAACCTTACTTTCTAATATGAGGAAAGCATCACAAAGTCAGATTATTGGGAAAGGTGTGTTCCTGAGGCTCAAACAGAAACATGCTCAACTCTGGTTAAATTCACACCTTTGACACTGGAAATCTGTACTGCACATTTTAACAATTGTGATTTTAAATTCTTATCGATTAAATAGATCTCAGGACAAAATCACTTACATGTTGCAAACTGGAACCACATCTTTGGTTACAAATAAAGCATCAACCCACGAAAAAGAAACTACAGTGTTTTTATAGAAAGTTTTCACTTCCTTCAGGCTTTTTCATGTTTTATTTATTTACAAGTCTGTTGTTCTTTTCTAGACACCGATCAGCTGATTTCATGTGTCAAAGTCAAACAACACTCTTTAAGTTATAACTTTTTATTTTACAAAAAAAAAAAAATTAATCTCAGTTTAAATTCAAAAGCAGCGCTGGCCCCACAATATTTCCAGATGTCCGACATTCGTTTTAGAGAAAGAAATTATGATTGGAACTAAAGTGTAATTTAAAAAAGGAGACGTATTTACTAAAAAGCATAAATCATGATCAACAATTAGAAAGTTAGTCAAGGCACTGAACAGCATCTTCACAGGCACAGTCTGTGAAAATCCTCCTCTGTTGTCAGAACTCAGTCGTTTAAAAAACAAAAAAAGCAACAAAAAAAAAAGTGGAAAAATCAGAGTCACGTCGTAAAAAAACTAATTTTCAAGTTACATCAGAAATTACCACTAAGAAACGTCAGCATACTCCAACCAAAGAAAATCACAAACTTTCATTCAATTAAAAAAGGGAATGAAAACGTTCATTCTGAAGTCAATTTAACGAAATTCGCCAACATTTGCTTTCCCCTTGACGCCAAGTAATTTTGTGCTGATCAGTGCCAGACATAAATCCAAATTTCACCGGCTGGGACGAGATGCAGCAAAATAAAACATGAAAAACTTTTGGTAGAGTGAACCCTTTCCTTTGTAGGCATTGCACTGTGTCGGTACAGGTACATGTGTTAACAGCTAAGCTGTGTCTGCTGAGGTTAGGGAAGCAACAACAAAAGCAGGGCATGGCAAAAAAAGAAAAAATAAATGACTGGAGATTTGTAAGTTACATGTAGAAAAATAAAAATATGAATCCACAGAAGTTTGCAGACTAATATGCAAAAGCACAGGAGGAAAATAAAAACAGCCAGCTGTATATTGTATGTAGGATAGATTTATATAAACAAACCCTGTAAAAAGCAGAACAAAAATTCACATTAGAAGTTGTAACTCACTGACAAAATAATTCATAAGTACATTTTGTTACAAGACAGCAGTGAGATACTGGGACAATGATGTAGAGGCAGCTATGAGTCTCTTCATGTGTGAGAAAAAGCTCCGCCCTCTTGTGGGGCGGGGTCTCAAATGGTTTGAATTAAGTGACAAAGTGACAGAAACCATGCTGGGCAATGTTACCATGTGATGAAGTGTTTCGTTTGGAGACTTCATTAAGTGAGGATTTGCCTTAACTCATCCTGGTCTTCATGCCTCAGGTTCGTCTCGATGCGGTCCAAAACCCCGGTTCCGCTGTGGCGCCAGAGGCACCCAGTCCGGGTTGTAGGCAGTAACACTGATAAAATAGTGCAAACTGGACAGAGCTGCTTGTTCCTCGTGTCAACTTTAACAGGTGCAAATGCTCAGCAGGAGAACATTTAAGACAAGAAATAAAGGACAAAAACATAAATATCAAAAAACTTTTATCAGTATAAAAAGTAATAAGGTTATTTGTTTAATCAATAGTCTGGCAAAAAAGGCCTCAGAAAAGTTCTTGGATTTTTTTTTTCTTTTTTTTTTTAACAAATTAAGCGCCTGCTGGAATGTCCTCAGACGAGTGACTCCATGCTCTCTGCAGGATCCGACTCGTCTGCAATCACCACCACCCCATTAGTGTCCATGTGCATGGGGCTCAAGCTGCACTCTTTGTTACCCACCAGGCTGAGCATGGCTTTGTAAAGGTACTGGTACTGCTCCTGCACACACACACACCAGACACTTAATATCATGCATCAATAAACACCTGCACCGTTTTTATTTCAAGATGCATTCAAGAGATGACCCCTTTGTGCCGGAATTTATTTCCAAATATATTTAAAAATATTTACACACGTGGACAAAATGGTTGGTACTCTTCTGTTAATGAAAGAAAAACTCCCAATGGTCACAGAAATAACTTCAAACTGACAAAAGGAATAATAAATAAAAATTCTATGAAATGTAACCAATGAAGGTCAGACATTGCTTTTCAACCACGCTACAACAGAATTTTTTACTAAAACAAAATCATTAAACAGGCCTGGACAAAAACGATGGACCCCTAGAAAAGACATGTGACCATAATAATAAATAATGTGACCAAAAAGATATTTTAATCCAAGATGTGTCGACTAACCGTGTCTACAATCTTGTAATCAGTCAGTCGGCCTAAATAAAGGGCTACAGGAAGCCACAGTGCTTTGGTGACCCGGTGTGTACAACACTCAACATGAACCAAAGGAAGCAAAGGAAAGACATGTTTCAGGACATAAGAAGGAAAATTAGAGACAAGTATGTTGAAAGAAAAGGCTTTAAAATCATCTCCAAGCAGCTTGATGCTCCTGTGACTACAGCTGCACATATTCAGAAATTTAAGATCCATGGCACAAATGGTAACAAAAGCCCAGAAAAACCTTTAAAGAGATTAAAGGTGAGCTTAAATCTCAGGGAACATCAGTGTCAGATTGCACCGTCCGTCGTTGTTTGACACTGGACTTAATGGGAGACGACCAAAGAGGACACCACTGATGAAAACAAATCATAAAAAGCCAGACTGGAATTTGCCAAACTACATGTTAACAAGCCACAAAGCTACTGGGAGAAAGTCCTATGGACAAATGAGACAGAAATTGAACTTTTTGGAAAGGCACATCAGACGGAAAAATGAAACGTATCAAGAGAAGAACACGGTCCCTACTGTGAAACATGGAGGAGGATCTGTCATGTTCTAAGGCTGCTTTTCTGCATCTGGCACAGGGTGTCTTGAATCTGTGCAGAGTACAATGAAATCTCAAGACTATCAAGGGATTCTAGAGAGAAATGTACTGACCTGTGTCAGTCTCAGTCACAGGTCATGGGTTTTGCAACAGGACAATGACCCAAAACACACAGCTAAAAACACCCATGAATGGCTCAGAAGAAAATGCTGGACCATTCTAAAGTGGCCTTCTATGAGTCTTGAGCTAAATCCTTTTCAGTATTGGTTTAATTTCATAATTTCTTTATTTGTTATTACTTTTGTCAGATTTGAGTTATTTCGGTGACCATTGTGAGCTTTTCTTTCATTTACAGAAAATTACCAACAATTTTATCCACGTGTGTTATCCTTCATTCAAGATAATGCTACAATAAGTAAGTAGCAAGAAAGGAACCAGTACTCACACCTTGCTAACAACTAGAGTGTGGTGTAAGGACAGCGTACGACAGCATCCCCCATATGTAACTGTGATTAGCTTACATTATCCTTACAGACACACACAGACAACCCAAGAACCCACAGAACCATATGGAGAGCACGTGACTAAGACATTACTATTCTAAAAAGTATGCACCAACTTATGTTAGGCTATTGTTGCTTCACACAGTTGTTAGGCTCTAAATAATTCAAAAAAAGCCAAAAACATTTTTGTTCAGCATTTACAAAAAAGACAATAAAGCGTTCAGTAAGCGTAAAGCTGGTGGATGTTTGTGAACTCTAACAGGCTTATAATACATAACATAGCTGCATTTGTTTCTTTAACATGTATTCGTCTCAAATTAATAAAATAACACAAACAAATCAAAACAATGTTTTGCATTTAGCTGCAATACCACATTTGTGCCACTAGATGTCTCCACATGTCACAGTAAAAACTTTGAATGTTTGAAAATATTTATAACTATTTATGGGGATAATACATTTTTTTAAACCAATGGGCAACTAATATTTAATGTCATCACTTGCAAATAATTAAACTTGAATAGAATAAACATTATTGAAGCACGGAGCATTTTGTCATTTAAAGTAAACAGCTTTGCCTTTAGCAGTCACTGCAGTCAGCTGCGTCTTCCTGTAAAAGGTTAGAGCTTACAGAGGAGTGCAGCTTGAAACCTCAAGCACCATCAAGTTCACACTAGGTAACCCCAATGTGCACCTCTGTGTTTTTACATGATACTTACGATATCAGTGAAGACTGCCGGCCTCATGAGATTCATCATCTTAGCCACCTGATAGATGTCAATGAGCCCTTCGTTCTCCAGCTGCTGGGACAGCGTGGTGAGGGCGCAGAACATCCCCGCTGACACTGCTCCATACCTGAGTGGAGAGGTTCACTATGAGCTCGGAGCAATGGCTCTTCCGTTCAGGTGCTCTTAATCCTACAATACAGTTTGTATGAAGGGTACTGCTGCCGTAAGACACTCCATCATGTCCAGAATCTTACCATTAGATCTTCACTGCATCTTCACACATTTAAAGTTATACAAAATAACGCTTAATGTCCTGATCTGATCATGTGATTGGAAATCAAGCCCAACGACATGCTGAATCCAGATCAGGGATTGGGTATTTATTTGAATCTTTTCATGATCAGCTCTATATATTTCAAGCTTTGTATAAATACTCTACTAGAGGACTGCATATCATTTTATTGCTGTAAAGCGCTGCAGAATACCGCAGCAGTTTGAGCAGGAGGTGTCATTACCTGATCTGTAACAGCTACCCAACAGTAAATGCACAAGTTGGTGAGATATTGCCAGTTTCAGACTTTCGGGCTCAATAACTTTTTCAATAAACATTATAAAAGGACAGCGAGCATCTCTATTGGTTTGTCTGAACGCGAACAACGACCTACAGAGGTTTTTCCAACAGAAAAAAGATCAGATTTTGCTTCATTTTAAATGAGAACAACACTCTCCGTGCTGCAACAGAGTCAGCAGTGAGGCAGCTGCAAACTGCAAGCTACAGGAAAAGATCAGGGATGCACCGAATATGCGGCCACCGAATGTATTCGGACGAATACGGCAAAATACTGCGTTAGTCTTTGATAGTGGCCTGAATAGTTGCGCTTGATGCAATGACGCAATCAATGCTCATCGGCGATCTCGAGCCTGCTTTAAAGTGTCGGCTGTGTGGAAATATTTCAAAGTGCTTGACAGCAATAAATGATCTGCAGTTTGCAGCGGCTGCAGAACTAAATAGTCGCGAGCGGGTTCATCGGCCAAAACCTTCACCACATCTGCGCTAATGGGCCATTTAAAAGCTAAACACCAGAACCGCACGAGGAATATGAGACGGCTTCAGGGGCCTCAAGGAAAGGCTTGCTGTGTTAGCGACAATCCTTCTGTGTCCCACGTGTTTGAGAAGATGAAAACATTTGCATGGGATAGCACCAAAGCAAATGTACGTTGCACACTCGTAATAATAATCGAATAAAATCGGAAATAGAAAGAGAGACAGAGAAACAAACAGACATACTCATCATGCACGATGGTGGGACCATCTCGCGTCATGGCTTCCTTTTTTATGACACTGATGAGTTCAAAGGTGCTGCTGAGGGGGGAGTCTGGGTTTGGCCACTTAGGACACTGAAAATGTCTCACTTCTAGCACGTAGTCATCCTTTAACACACAGACAGGCAGAGGAAAGCCAGGACAATTAGGTGATAAGGGCTGTTCAAGGAGTCTTTACACGTGTGAGGGGGAAAAACAGGAGGTGGCAGGGGAGCAGGTACCTGCGTGGCCTCTAAGATGAAGTCATGGATGATGATCTGCTCCTCGTTAGAGAGGCACAGTCTGTCCTTATTGATGAGAGTAACAGTAAAGGCGATGCAATTCATGGCCTCTTCCCGACTTGGCCAGTAAACAAATTCATCTTCCGCCTGCAGGAAAACAGTGACATAGACCTCGTTTAACTTCTTCACCCTTCATCTGCAATCCAGTCTTTGAGCAGATTTCTCAATGGCTTTTCTCCGTTACACACCAGACCCTGGTTGTCAGGCAGCATGACAATAATCTGAGCGTTGTGGTCCCAAATCATCCTCCAGAAATCTGTGGTGGTGTGGGGCAAAGGATGCTGGGTAATGATGAACTCATTACTCCTGTAGTAGCCCTGGGGAGACAGAGGAGAGCGGTTAGCCTTTCTAAAGTATCACCGTGTCAACGCCAGTTATCATTTTTCAGCGCGTCACGGTCACCAGCACAATGGGAAAGATAACGAAACACGTCTCATTAATGATCAGCACTGTACCATTATGTAGGATGCGTTAATGTAATCTGTTCCTTTCATGCCTGGCAGAGTGGTGAGTCCAACCCGAGCTCGCTCCGCTGTTCAGGCGCAGATAGAAAAAGACTCTTTAAATCACAACCCCAGAGTTTTTCTTACATATCACACTGGCTGATAATGATCACATTCATCCTAAGTCTCGACTGTTGCTATAGTAACAAGCACGTTTTTTTTCTGCTGTCAGGCTGTTGAGAGCATGCAAGACGGATTAACTTAAAAAGTTATGGAAACGGAATTCTAATTCTGGAGAAATATTGTTTACAGACCAAGAAAAAAAAAAAAAGTGAAAATTGTTAATGAAGTGTATGATCTCGTGTCCAAAGAACGGCGAGGTAAATACTTACAGGGAACCACTGAAGAATTGCGGTTCTTTTCCTTGTTGCACTCCTTGTAAGCGCTGAAGCACTCGACAAAGCGTGTGTTACATTGAGTCAGCAGCTGGAAAGAAAATATAGCAAAAGTGAGTCCTGAGAGTCCCAGTCAATTCAAAGATATTGAATAAGACATAACATAGTTTAGCAACCTAAAACTAAAGTCAGATTTTTTAGATAATGAGCGGCTGAAGCCTGAAAGGAAGTGACATTATATGAGCAATTATTTCTCTCTCTATTGATGTTGAAAAGACCTGCAGCTTGATGAAACATTCATCAAACTTTGCATAACGCAGCAGGGGTGACGGACATGACTTTATTAACGCCAACATCAAAGCCACTTTCCGTCTCGTCGTGTTTGGAAGTGGAAAACCACCATGTGAGTTGCTAACGAGCTTTTGATCCACAGATCACTTCAAATCCAGCTGACGGCATCGCTGCAGACTGACAGCTCGTCAAGCGACGCTGCGAGGACTCACCCTGAACTGCTTCTGGAGCCGCGTGCGGCCGCTGGAGTTTGGCGTGAGGATGCTGTTGACATAGCTGTGCAGCTGCCAGGCAGGAACCTCAGTCTCTCTGCTGAGGATGGCCTCAGTCAGAGCGTCGTGGATGAAAACATATTGCTCCTGGCGGGAAACAGAGGACAGTGACAGGTCAGATTTATCCATGAAACTTCCTGCTGGCAATAAACAGACTGCTGTGTATGTTTTTCCACATCGACACGTCAACACAAAAACCTTTTTGGGTGAATCTTAGGTTTCAGTCAGTGAGGATTGTTTTTTAACGCATTCATATGGAAGCAATTGTGACAAAATGTGACAGAATGATGCAGTAAGAAGAAAAAGGAGCACAAAATAGTTTGACACACAAGAAAACATCACTTGGTGTACATGCTGAAAATTTGACACTTCATACTTCACATGATCATAACTGTGAAGATAAAGCAAAAAAAAAAGTGAAATAAAGCTTTATAAGTATTATAAGTTTGCCTCCTCCCACTCCCTTTCAATCAAATTATTATCTTAGCTGTTCTAGCACTGTGCTGTTCTGGACTGAGATGTCTGAGGTCTATCCAGGGATCTGCTGTAACCACTCCACTGGTTTGGAGGTTGCTGCTCTGAGTATATATGTAAATATGGCTGCATTTGGTAGCTTGAATAAGCTCATGCCAAAACCAAACTACTCCAAAAACTACAAAGGTCAGTGAAAAAGACAGTTTGGTTTAATCTTGTCTAATGCTTTCCTGTGTGTCTGGGGTAATTTGAATGACCTTATTGCATCTGCCCCCCTCCTCTAGTTCAACCATTTTTCCTACCTGAACCAGGTGCTTCAGATCAGCTCATGCAGTGGTTTAAAAGGTGACGCTGGGTGGGTTAGTGGGATGAGTGAGTCTGCTTTTTTTCAAATTTCTCTGCTTTGCTGTGGGAGTTTGTCTGTTTTTGGTTTTTCTTTTGTTTAAAGTTTTGCCCGACGGGCAGAAGGGGAGGAGTAGGGGTATGGGCTCCGGCGCTATAGCGAGCGGCTGAACAGGGCTGCTCTTCTGTTCTTTATTTTTGGCCCAGGTCTCCAGCCTCCTTTCATCATTTTTATTTTGCTGGTGAATTATTTGTAACCTTTCTTCCTCTTGCAGGACCACACTCATTCCATTTGCTACAATAAAGCAATAAAGCCGTGTTTGTTTGCTGGTGTCATTCTGGGCTGTGAAAAGTTTCTAGACTTTAGTTCATGCGCTGCCCTCGTGAGGCTGAAACAGCCTGAAAGGTCAATGACCTCTCCAAACAGATGAAATAGCTGATAGGAATATTTTTATTTGTAAAACATGTTACCAGAAGAGGTATTACAGAAAATAAGCAAAGGGCGATGCCAATAAGGTGCAAATATAACCAAGTAAATACACTTTTATTCGGCAGCCTATTTCTCCCTGACAATTGAAATATTTTGGACCCGTCAGTCTTTTAAAGAAGCATAGAAACATTAGAAAAGTTTTCTCATGTTAAATCAGGCTGTTATAAAGGCTGTTCCTAAATTCATTCCCTACTTCTCTGACTCCTCCCTATTGCTCCAGTTGTAGCGGGGCTTTAAGCTGTAGTATCCCAAAGTGCTTTTTAAGGAGGAGCCGTAGTGATTTAGGGCTGCCTATCCCTTTGCCGGTAGAGTCATCTGCGTAACGCTGTGCCGCGGAGGAGAAAGGCATTTCTCCACCTGGGTGTGCTCTGAAGCACAGACGTTTACATTTAAATATAAGTAACAACTTTTTGTTTTTGCATAACTATTTCAAGTTATAAAACCGATGATGTTGTGTATTTTCCGAAGGCTGGGAGCCACGCGGTAATGTGGATGACCGGCAACTATTGATGACCTCATCACGTGGTGGTAACGTCCAAATTTGAAAAGTAGTAGTAGTAGTAGTTTTTCCATTTCTCTCCACTAGGAGGGATAGATGTAGGGGTAGGAAGAAACCGTAGGGGTAGGAAAGCAATTTGGATTCGGCCTGAATCTTCTTTTATTTGTCTGAGCCACACTAACTCAAAGTACATTTTGAGAAATACCTGGCTGCAGACCAAGATGGTGCCTGACATTACCGACTGAAAGCGAAAATGATACAACTTTAGGTGGAGATAAAAAGGTTTTTCTGTTTTGCTTTACAGTGTTCCCTCATTACATCACGCTTCACCTTTCATAATCTCGCTGTTTAACAGGTTTTTTTTCAGTGCAAGTTTGCTCGCTTTTTTTTTCTCTGCGCTGTGTCTGCTGACAGAATGTCGTGCAGCTTTCCTCCAGTCACGAGCGGATCTTTGTTTTCATTGTATAATATTAGACTTAATTTTCTACCAAGGTTTGAACTTTGGAGTTTAAACAAAAAAGAAAACTGTAAACCAAAAGTGGGTGACATGGTCTGTTTTTTTTCTTTAATCACTGTGCTTTATTTGAAAGTTGATCATGTATGCTCTTTGCGGAGAAATGTTATTTTTTTTACTAATGAATTGCACGTCTTACAATCCTGAAACAACAAATGTACAAGGTAAACCCTTTAAAAAAGAGACATTTAAAACGTTTTCAGAATATTAAGTACAGTACAAAATAAAGATTTAGAAGGCAAACTAGGTCTAAAATAGGGCCAAAAAACACATGAATTCAAGGTTCAAACGGGAAAAACTGTAATTGTTGGGGTCGCCGGTTAAAATTCCTTTTTTTTAAGCGATATGAGGGACATCCGGTTGTAGCCGTTGATGTCTGCAGCCAGCTAACAGTTTTTTGCTATTGTTTTTACACAAAAACTGACTCGGATTTGTAAGAATTCCCTTTAAGGCCAGTGAGAGCAGCTGTGTATGTTTCTGAGACAACCACAGGAATGTGGGCAGGAAGAACTCACAGTCCATTTCACGGGTGTTTTAAATGCTCATGAGGTGAATGTGTATTATGGGGAAGGGGTGACAGTTTGCCGTCTGTGCTGCACTAAAGCTGCAGTGAGAGTGACCTTTATGTGAGTGCAGAGTATCCCACTGAATTGATTCCATAACTGCTTTTCCATCTTAAATCACGATGACCTTTAGCAGCAGAATTCCGTTTCACTGAGTCACTGAGCGCTTTGAGCGCCTTACCTCAGTCTGGACCAGGTAGTTACGTTGTGTGCGTATGTGTTTGAGAAAATCCAGGACACCGACTGTGCCTTTGTCCTTGATCTGCTGCAGCATGCTGTCGATGACGATGTAGGTTCCCGTGCGGCCGACCCCAGCACTAAAGAGCACAGCACAGACTAATATGAGCAGGTCCGTCGGAAGCTTTTAGCTGAGCGCTGCTGATGGTGTTACCTGCAGTGTACCAGGACTGGGCCCATGTCTGCTGTTTGAGCTGCAGAGGAGTGGTTGATGAAGGTGAGGACAGGCAGCGTGTACTCTGGAACTCCCATGTCAGGCCACTGAGTGTAGTGAAACTGGACCACAACACGCTCGTTCAGCTTCCCTTTCGGATTTCCCTTCTGACACTGAACCGACGGAAGATAAGAAAATGTTGTTTAAAGAGGACCACTATCTTAGTTGCAGTCTTTATCGTAATTATTCGACCGTTTACGTAATTAAGGTAAATGCGAGCAGAGAAAAGCAGCTTCGTGCTGATATACAGCACTTTACAGTAGTAAAATGCGCATGCAATCAACATAAATCAGCTGATTCTGCGTCGGAGACAAGTAGCTTTGTTTATACTTCATAGTTATTGGCAATTGCATCAATCATGTTGCATCTTTTGTGCAGTCTATTTCATGCAAAGAGAGGCTGGTTTATACTTGACAAGCCTGATAACACTTTCAGTGGTTTGGTCTTTCATTTATAGTGGCACACAGGGATCTTAGAGATTCTGTTTCTTTATATATAAAAAGTTTGATTTTTTTTTTCCATTTGCAGTTTTCTGAAGATGCTTACATCATATAAACAAGTATGTGGTTAATTAATGGTACAGGCAAGACGATGAAGGTGGTACAACTGGGTTTGGTTTTAAAAGTCTCATCATACCAAATAACTATACTATTTTTAAAAAAGTTAAATTTGAAATAACTTGCCACCTGCTCTATGTCATAATCAATATTAACTGAAGTTATATTTGCAATAGAAAGTAAATATGATGTGAAAATGTGGTGTGGTTTTACTTTTTTTGGAACTAAGACAGAGTGAAATAATGTCCGACCCCTCTTGTAACTAGAATGCAGTAGTAGCACCAATAACAGCAATTTTCTGGATTGAGTTTGCTCCACCATTGTGTCTTCTAATTGCTCACAATAAGTATAGGTTAAACGGTATGCATGCAATGGTGCTGACTGCTGACGTAAAATTCTGATTACAGATGTCATCAGCTTGTGTCAGATTTTGCAGCGATTGGGGCGATTCCCTTTCGATGGCCTTCAGACCAAAGCAACCCAAATTGCTATGAAGCATGAACCAGGCCTTTTGTGATCCTTTACATTAGTAATGTGTTGCACATCGGTGCAAAGACAATATGAGAAGCCGCTTTTTTCTGCGACAGAACCAGCCGATTCACACGTCAACGACTACATAATAATTACAATATCAATAATGCAAAAGAGTTATGGTGTCCCTGCCATCACCTCAGATCGTCTAAACAGAACTGCAGCAAAGTTGGTCACAATTCCTCCTCCAAAATGATGAATTGAAGGAATAAAAGTTCTAGTTTTACAATTAGAAAGCTTGAAAACTTAAAAAAATAAGCAATTATATGTTGCTAATGTGATGGAGGCAGCCACTGCTCATCAAAAAAAGAAAGTACTGCAGTTAAAACAACAGCACGGTCATATTTGTTTCAATTTACATTCATTTGTGAATCATTTGTGTATCCAGGCAACACAAAGACTTTTCTCGTTTGACTCATTTACCTTTTTGACTTTCGTGTTCCTTATGAGAAAATGCCGCACTGTGTAGCAGGCTTGTACTTTGGTGCTTTTCAGCATCACCACAATGTTTCCGTACTGCTCGCTGTTCTCCGTCGGCCAGTACTGGTCGCATTTCCTCTGCGAGACACACGGTTAATCATTGATGAGCACGCTTGACGGAGAATCCTTTTCTATGCTTCATATAGAATGGAGAACCTACTCTTCCTTTCTCCACCAGGTTTGTGATCATGACGATGATTCCAGTGTTCTGCTCCCACACCATCCTCCAGAAGTCCTCAAACGTGGACTTGAGCGGCCCCTGAGCTGCTATATAAGCTCTTGGCTGATTATAACCCTGAAACAAGATGATTTCACTGCTTTCCTAATGTTCTGTACGTTAGTAAATTCATCACATGAAATGACAAGAATTATTCATATTTTTGCATAATTTCACAGGTTTAATATAGATGCTAATTTTGTATTTCATACTCTCACTTGCTATTGCTTTTCATACCTCACTTTGACACCCTAAACAATGGCTTTCAGCAGGATTTTTAAATCTTTATAACAAATCACACAGATAAGCAAACTGAGCCTCAAAGAACTTTGACTTTGAGTAATACAGAAATTCTTACATCCACGTAGTTGGCGTTGATGTATTCTGAATGTTTGGCATCTTTTCCTGCCAGAGCTCGCAGTTTCACCCTGCTGTGGTCATCTGGAGGGCACAGACACATTTATGTGGATTATAAAAACCTGATCCAGAAACATTATTGATTTCACAGCGGTAGACTCTGTAATCAGATCACTCACAGGCCACAATGTTGATGTATCTGTTTTTGTGCTTGTTGTCAGGATGATTTGAATGCTCTGCGGTGATTTTCAAGTCAGTCGTGGAGCGCTGGACCTCCTGGAGAGGAAAGAATAGATTTTATGAAACAAGGAGGAAAAAAGCTAATGGAATTCTAAACTGACTTCAACTTTCACAGGGGTTCTCTTACAGTAGTGGTTTCCTTTTTTCCTAAATCTAGCTGTTATTTCTTTTTTTACCTTGTGCTCAGAGCCCAGGATAAAGTGGAGAGCCCGTTTCAAGGTCACCAAACGGAGCAGATGCTTTCTGCCACTGGGTCTTAAAAGTGAAGCCACGGGTCAAACGACCAGTTTCTTTTCCTCTTCACCACACCACTGAGCTCAAACCATCCTCAATACCATCACTTACTCTCCCTGCTTCTTTCTGGTGCCTTTCAAATGAATGCACACTGATTTCACATGTTATGACTAATTAGAAACAATACACAGAGGATGATGATGCTTCAGTCCCCTTTCTTAACCTTGTTGCATAGAAGTCTGCATTCCTATCCATCCTATAACCCACAGAGAGCTCTGATAAACCTCCATCTCTCTGATCCTCCCCTCTATCTTTGTTTCAAAGTTAGAAACACTTTATAAATTGTCAGCCTCTAAATCTGTCTGACAAAGATCTGCTTGCACCTTTGGATGTGAGCTGCTCAAAGAAAACAACACACGTTTCCATGGTTTGGTCAACTTATGCTGCTGGGAAGACTGTATTTGGAAGCAGGGCAGCACAACATATAAAAAATGCGGCTGCACTGCAGTCAATATTATCAATATTGGAGAAGAAGAGAGCTCTTCCTTTAATTTTCTGTACAGCTTATTCACCATCTGAAGCCCATACTGGCAGCAGACTGGAGGCCTGACGGATTTTTACACCACACACTGTAATGTGTGCTTCCATACGACAAGTCAGACCACTCTTACAATATTGTTTATAAATGAATTTAGAGTAAAATGAAATTAAAAGTCTACCTCGAACTCTTCAGCAAATCCTTGCATGTTGTTTTTGTAAAGCTCCATGCAGTGCTTAACAAACTGCTTGACAGGGATGGCCTCCATGTCATCTGCAGAGAAAGCACATCACAGTCATGCAGCTTAGTAATGGAGAACTCCTTTTATTGCTTTTCTTTTGCAGGAAAATAAAAGATGATGAGAGTTTGTCATTTCCGTTACTGTAAAAATCACATCGATTTTTATTTTGTAGTCTGATGCCAAAACTATGGTGGCCCTCAAGTGCAAATCACCTAAACGAATCACTCATTGCAAAAAACATTCTTAAGATCACAACAACAAATAGATGGAAAAAAAAAAACATTACATTTTAGTATCAAAACAAAATGAAAGAAAACAGAACATTAAAAAACATTTTGGAAAACAAAAGTAATTTCCATTTTCCATAAAACACAATGAAATGTTAAAAAATGAAACAAGAAACCAGAAAAGGTAGGTCTGATGGGACATTGCTGATTGGATGTTTGAGTTTTGAAGGAGAGTGAAAGCAGAAGGATGACTCGCCTGAACTGTGGTGAGGAGTTTATTGAGCAATCACCAAACTTTTGCAGCAGGAAAGCTTAAAGAAAACTCTTCTGTCAGAAGATATCACCGAGCCAAACAACTTTCAGTTGAAAGGGGGAAAAATGTCCTCATCCAATCAGTAATCTCCCATGATACCTACCTTTTTCGGTTTCTTATTTTGTATATTGTATAATTGATCTTTAACTCGATTTTGCATTCCGGGCCAATGCACAAAACAGCCAAACGAGGACTGATGAATCATGGTTGTTTTTTTTCACTGACTAATCTTACAAACACCTTTTTCTGGTGTTGTGACTTTTTGTGGGAGGGAGCATCTGTTCGCGACAAATCAGCCCAAAAATCACACATGAAGGATCTCTGATGAGGCTGGTCAGACAAAGCCGAGGACTCAGCTGCCATCAGCCCTGAAACTGGCCAATGTCTTAACTAACACACCCCTGCAGCTGAGGCCTGCAGGGCTTTTGCACCCGCTTCAGTGATTACAGCACAGGCACGAGCTCTAATTTATTAATTTGGTCATTTGTCAAAGTGGCTTTTGGAGCTAGACATGGTAATGAAGCTGATTAGGCGGATTTTTATTTGCAACGACATAAAACTGTTCACTTATTTGTTCATGTGAAAGGCCTCCGAGAACTGTTCTGAAGGGCTGTGTTAATACAAGAAACAGAGGGAGGAAGAACAAAAATGAGGACCAGAAAGAACAAACAAAAGAAAGAAAAACAAATAAAGAACACACAGGAAAAATTGGATAAAGAGAGACAGAAGGAAAGGGAAGATTTTTTTGAGAATATAAGACATTAAAATGGCAAGATAGACAGTATAAAGGGGAATTAAGAAGAAAGGAAAGGAAAGAAAGAAGAAAAGAAAGAAGAGAGATGAGAAAAAAAATATTTTAAAAAACAAATAAAGATTGTGTCTCAGGGTTAAAGTCTGAGCGAGCTGTGAGTGCATTAAAGTGTCCCTGAGCTTGAAGGGACTACTGTGAAAGTAAAGTCTGATATCGACAAGCTGTCAGCGCACTGCTGCCTGGGATATTACGGCCAGAGTAAAGTCAGTCATGCGACTTCTACTAAGCTCTTCAAACAGTCACTTCACGTGTAAATTAACAGAAAGTGAGCAAACTAAAATGTCATGGTAATTCAGGGAGGCATTTGAACAGAGTTAATGAGGAAGTGTTACGTTGTTCTTCTATCAGTACAACAACTGAACAGATTTACACCGCCGCACAACAGCAGTGGCTCACAACCCCCCTCCCCCGGTTCATTTACATCAGCCCCTGCTCATCATCACAACAGAGGAGTTCACCTGGAATGGGGATGATTGGGATATTGTCATTGGCCACCACCCTTGGAGAGTTGCTTTCCTCCACATATAAATGCGCCGTCTGGAAAAACTTCCTACGGACACACAAACAACAACAACACGTCATCAACACCGATGCAGCGCATTTGGGAACCGCCTTCACACGCACTTTGTTAGCAGTGAAAAACTGTGAATGAAAACCCGGGAGTGACCGGAACACGGCTGATGGCACACCGACAACATCAAAAATGCAGGCAGAGCAGACTTCAGGGAGAAAGCAAGCAAACAACAGTGACACACAGAACCACACCAACAAGTTTAAACTGTTGGCAAACTGTACACATATTTGAAAAAAAAAGTTAACACATATTCTTCTTCTCATAGCCACTGGGGTTTTAAGAAAAAGTGACAATTTTAAGGCTACCGGACGATTTTTCTAAAAGTTGACATCAATCAGTGGCCGCTCGTGAGGTCACATGGTGGCAGCCAAATGAAAGACGGAGATGACGCCATTATGCAATCGGGCGACCACAGGGCAGATCGCCAGCAGTTCTGACTGGATGATCTGTAACAGTTTCCGGGCGTCCATATAAATGCCACTGGTTGCCAGTTGCCCAGAAGCCCTAGAGAGCAGGCCATTCTGCACACCTGATAGCCGCCTACATCCTCAACCAAGATGTGGAAAACCAAGACGTAAATTGATCTTGTCATCTACAAGCGGGTGCACTAGAATGCAGCGGAGCAGGGAGCTGGTGGCCTGCCGATTGTAGCGCCTACGCCACAGCTACAAGGTTTTTTCAACGGCATTTTTGTCTGCCTTTAAATCCCAACAATTTAAATGAAAAACAAAACTCAGAAATGCAATTTTAATGTCAAATTTTATATGTCCTCCATCATGAGAAAAATGTCAGGAACATGTTAAAAAACACAATTTTCATTGGAGTGGGTTTTAAATGTGTTCTAGCTCTAAAAAAAAACCTAAGCTTCATTATAGACGAGTATGTATAGGAGAGAACACTCAATATTACAACCTGCCATAAAAAAAATTATTTATTTATAAATTGTTCCTAATTTTGAAATCCACAACTGCAGGACAGTCAATAATGGTTAAAAAGTCACAACTTTCACTACGCTTATTTCAGCCTAATCATTCACAGCCCAAGGCCGAAACTTTATTTTAAGAACTCCAAGCAACCCACTTCTCTTGAGATATGTCTAAATTATTTAACGGTATATATTTCATCAGTTAAAGAAAAAAATTTTAAAAAAGGAATGGTGCATTTCTTGGGGTTAACATAATTCAAATTCCAGACAGCATTTTCCTCAATAAGAGACAAAAATATCTACAGTTTTAAAGTGCCAGCAGAGTGAGAGATGAATGTTAAGTCCTGGACATCCGCCACGTGCCGCATACTAACACGGAAAATTCATCAAAGTGGGGAATTTTAGTAATGACATATCTCAAGTTTAATCCTACCTGTACTTGCTGCAGAGGAGAGAGCAAAAGCTCGTCATTCTTTAAGAGAGTCGAGAGGAAAATAAAAATGTGGCTTTGAATTTAGAAGATAGAAAGAGAGACAGAGAGAGGGGAGAAAGAAAGGACTTTGGGGAGGAAAAAATAATGGGGGAGGAGAGTTCCCTCCTGGCTTTCGTCATAGTCTCCCTATCTAATGGCTCCCCTGGAGGGCAGATGTGGCCTAGCTCCCTGAGCAGTGCCGTCAACACCTCCTTGCAGACTCCGTCCAACACCTGCAGAGGAGCTGGCTGCTTTGGAGGAGGAAAAATCGGAGATGAAATAGAGGCCTCCCATTCAACGCAGGCATCCCGCATAAGTGTCACACCAGCAACATCCAGGATTTGCCCCTCCGTTCTGCAGCTTTCTGACAGTTCAACAAATACCCAGAGCTTCAGAAGCTTCCAGATGTGCTCCCCAAGTCTGGCAATTAATTCCATTGTGGATGTGCTCATCACACTGACAGAAAGAAGATGCAAAATAAACAACAACACACAGCTTTTTTTTTTTTTAACACCCAGGAGCCCATCGATCATTCATGTTGAAATAAACATTTATTCATTTGAAAGGAGGCCAAAGCAGGCGTGACCAGAGAGTTGCTGGCATCAATGGATGCTCTGTCACCAATACACTGCACACTTAAGAAAGAGTACATTTTATCTTTCATTATGGCCCTCTCCCCAGGGCATGAAGCTATTGTCTGTGAGCTGCAGGAGTTGTCAAAACAACAGCTGTTTTAATCTCCGAACTGCCCCAGCGTTTCTGCTCAGATACCACAACTCTGCAATTCCTCCACCATCTGAATCCACTGCAGTCATCCTTTTCAGCCTTCTGTTTTTACACCTCAATGAAGTGGATAGCCATGCTCTTATTTATATCACAACTTTATTATCTGCCACGGCGAGGTGCTATAAACATTTGCTGCAGTGATCTCACAGAGCCGTCCTAACAAAAGGCAGGGAAAAAAAACAAAAAGAGACAAATAAAATGTTACACAAGCAGCAGCAGCAGTAAATATGCCTCCCAACTGAGGGAGAGGTCCATAGCACTATTTGTTTCTCATTAACAACCATCCGACATGTGCTAGTGGCCTGGCCTGTGTAATTACCAGGGCTCCAATGGCGTGGCTGGAAATTAGCCCGGCGGATGAAGACACAGCTGGGACTTGAGCTGGAACTGCTGCGCCTTCAGGTCTCTCTTCCTCACCCAGGTGGGTGATGGGCCTGATATGCAAAGTGCAAGCGAGCAAGCATCTTTGCTAACACCGTGGTTATGACCTAAGCCTTTTCATTTCCACGCAGCATGCAAACTGAAAAATCTAGAAATGCACTTTAGGACGAACAGATAAAGGCGAGGATGGTGGAGGAGGAAGACGGCTCATTTATATACGCATGGCACAGATCCATCCACTCTAGTAATTATTATAATACACCGGGAAACATGTCAAATTAAATGTTACCCCCCCCAACAAAACATTTGTATCTGTGTGATGATGTGGTTAGCGGGTTAATGAACTCTCACCTCCAGTAAACCATCACAATCAGCAGCATGATGAGGCACAGCAGTGTAAGGGCAGACACCACCACCAGGGGGACAATCCACACCATCCTGCCCATGCTCAGGTGAGGGATCCGCGTCACGTTCGACAAGATGGTTGGATCTACAGGACACCAACATGATACAAATAAACACAAGTGACTCCAGCAGCAGAATCATGTGTGAAAGAGAATTATTACATTATATGCATTCATTTCCTTCCAACTTGAGCTTATTTTAAAGATCCACTTCGATCATCTTTTGATCTATTTTCAAAGCGTTCCCAGTGGTCTTTTAATTACAATTATGCTGTTTTTAGCCAAATAAAACGGTTGTTTTCTGGGACATAGTTTCTGCAGAGCAGCAGCAGTTCATTAGAAATTCACCTCTGAGTTGTGGGCTGGACTGTTGGAGCAGAGTAAGTCCGCCCTCACTTCCCATCATCACTTTGTTTAGACACTCTCCCGATAGCATACGGCCCCTCACAACCACAACCTAACATTAGCGGTGAAACAAAAATGTAAATATTGGAGCTATCCGGCTGTACAGTTTTTAGCCAGATGCCAGCTCAAGCGAGGAAAACAAAGACGTCCATGGATCTAGTTGTCTACAACTGCATATGTCAGAATGGAGCAGGGGGCTTGTGGTGTATTTTCTATATCCCAAATACACTTCTGTTTTTAATGTGCTCCTGATTCACCATGAATTAAAAATACTCAAATGCAATTTTAAGCTTCATTTACTTCATATAAGTCTTCCCTCATCAGAAAAATGCTAAAGAAACATGTTAAAAACACCAACATGATTGTTTTCATTGGAGTGGGTCTTAAGGGCTTTGTGGCTTGTTTTAAAAGTACAATAAAACCTGTAAAATAACAATTCACTTTCCTTCTACTGAGATTTTGATTTCATTTTAAAATAAATCTAGACCTGTCATTCTCTAGGCTGCTTTTATCTTTTTTTCTTACCACAAATTTAAACTTTGCAAAACCTATCAGAATGACAGCGTGTTGTCAATTTCTGTACATTTTAACTACCATTTCCCAAAACAAAAAAGCGACATAAACACTCTCCCTTGAAGCGAACTCTTTTGAAATATCCTTAAAGGAATTCCTTGAGGCAGAAACCCTCTGGCAAACAGCCGTTTTCTTCCTTGAGGCTTTTGTGTTGTCGTGACACAGAACCCTAAAGCGTCGTCTTTTCTGAGATGGTAACCAGACTAGTTACAGTCTTATATCAAGTTATTTGTTCTCCTAAATTGAGCCGGGAACTGTTGGCAGTCTTTTAAGAATCCTGCTTTGGTGGAAAGTCTTTGTTGTGAGATAGCTGCAGAACAACATGAGCTGAGAGTTAAAAAAAAAGTCTTGTGTTTGGAGGTGATTAGCACTGTCTCTGTTAAATGTGGATGGATCTGGTTTTACTTACCCGTGTAGACAGAGAAAGGCCAGTGATTCTTTCCATCGGCACCAGTCTTTGGAGAAAGCGTGGCGCTCTCAGGGATCTGCATCTCTGCTGTGTCATTTTGGAAGTCCTGGGTGGAGACTTCGTTCGTTTCTGTGGGTTTCCTCTCAGTGTTCATCATCCGATCGTCGTCTGGGTTTTCAATCACTTTGGTGCCTTTCTCTTTGGCTGTGGAGGAAGGAGTCGGGATTAAAGGCTCCTTGGCCACAGTGCTGTTTGCTTGTTTCTCCACAACATCGGGGGAATTCTTGGTCTTTCTCTTCCTTTCATCCTCTTCCTCTTCTTGCTCCCCTTCCCCCTCATCTCCCTCTTCATTCTCCTCTTCAGTGGCCTTTTTGTCCTCAGATGGCTTGTCCGTCTCAGCACCCACAGTCTGCTCTGTGCTGGACGGATGTGTTGGGTTCTGAGTGGCTTGAGGTGCCTGAGTGGGTCCGACAGAACTTGGCAAAGAAGAAATGACCCCTCCACCGACCCCCAAACCTGCCAGCAAGGTGCTGGTCACAACTGAAGCCACCGTGGCCTGGCTGCCACTAGACGAAGGACCCATTCCAGTTGCCATGGACACGAGGGAAAAGTGAATACCAGACGAGGTCCACGTTGAGGAACCTGAGCTGATGGGAGCCATGTCTGCTGAGGAAGCTGGAGAAATTGTGGGCTGAGGAGAACAGCCAGAAAAAAAAAGAGGTTAAACAGGAGAATGACACCAACACAAAAAAAAAATTCTCATTGCCATCTTCTAGTCAACGAACCATCCCAGTCTTTACGATCCGAGAGCCTTCAAAGATTCTGGTTGTATTGGCTGCAAAAGAAACAGGAAAAAAAGGATAAGAGATTGCGTGAACCACACAAGCATAGAAAACGAAATGACTCATTGACTGGAGGGTTTTAAAAATATACCTCTGAACAACAGCGTTTGGCTGAAGTCGCTGCGCAGGTCATGCTGACATACTGCCTGCACTCTGAACAGGTACAGGACGTCAGGAAACACATTAGTAATGACTGCCTTCTGCAGGAGAGAAGACAAAACACATTAAAAGAATAACTAAAGTGTACTGAAATCCCAATTGAAAGAGTGGCTGCTGATGCCTAAAGTGAAAATACATTAAATTACAGCAAAGTTCAGTCAATTGTCTCCTTCCTAATTTAATGGTATTCACACAGATGGTTATACTGGTAAAGAAATTGTTCTTGGAATGGACAGATGATTGCCTCTGCTGGTGCAGAGACGGTTTTCCCTTCAGAATTATGCCGATAAAGTGGGCAGAGATAGAAACGGAAAATTGAAAATGAAATTAAAGTAGGCAAAAAATTGAGACACCAACATAAGAGAGGAAAAAAGGGACAGCTCTGACTCGGAGGCTAACACAGCCGTCATTCTTTTCATCAGCCTTTTAAACCCCAAATGGCAGAAATGCAAACGTGCAGGTCTTCGTCCAAGACAAATTTGATCAAAACCCATCATGAAGCAGAACATCTATTGCTGCAAGACCCAAAGACGTCAGTGTTTTTTAATGTGTTACGCGTAGAAACACAGTTTCTACCCTCAAACTCCACCCCCCAAAGCAAGTCTCTCCACATTGGAGCAGCTGCTCCTAAACTGCAGGGAAAGTCTCCTTTCTTTATGCTTTCATGACAATGCGGCTGAAAATAAAGAGTGAGGACTAGACTGGAGAAATATGGCAGCTGTGTCAGCCCACCTTGCAGGCTGTACGGTTGATGGAGAGCTTAAAGGTCACTAAATGTTGCGGGAAATTGCCCGCAGTATTAAGTTACCAGCAAAAAGAGATGGCAAATGAAAGCCCATCTCTGTTGAACATCAAACAGAGCCATCGTGGCAGTGGTTGGAAATATTCTAAGACGGATAAATAATAATCCATCTTAGGCCAAGCGCAGCATTGACTTAATTTGTAAGGCCGTCCCTGACAGCAAGAAGCTCCTTTGCATATTCATTTTAATGTGCTTGTCCATCACGTCTCCGCTTTAGCTGCTAGATGCTAAGTTAAAGATTCCCTCCAGGCATGTTTTTAAGGTCTACAGCATGAACTCCACAGAATAATAAGAAGTGTTAGAAAAACGTTCCCCGTACTAACCAGTCCAATTACCTGGTTAAAATCTCTTCTTCCCAGAAACCATGAATATTCATAAAGCTCTCATTTTTCATGTGTGGCTGCTGAATGTAACATGAAGATCTCACTCATTCAAAGCGTGTGAGTAATGGAGACATTTAGTGTGTTAGCTTGATTATGGACCACAGCTTGCTTAGAAAACAATTAAAATATAAAATCATCTTGCGAAATGGGAAGTGTTATTTGCAGTGATAGATATTTGGTAGAGTTGTAACGAGTATCCGAACATTCGATGATTTCGCAATGTGTTCCAAAAAGTGTAAGTACGAATTTTTGTACCATCCAAGAACACCAATTTGGGATCTTTACAAATACAGTTGAGTATAGTAAAATTACTCTTCAGTCAGTCTCATTATCTCTCTAAAGTCGTCCAAAAAAAAAAAGAAAAACACCCTGAATAATCTCATGAACCCAAGATGGCCGAGATGTGAATACTGATGCTTTTGTAGAAGTCTTTAAACTAAATAAATCTGATCTTTCAACATCACCCATGTCTTCCATGCTTTGTAATTAGTTATACAGTTATTGCTTCTATGAAGTGATGAGGCTACAAACTTAACAGCAGCTTTTACAAACACGCAACGAGAGCGTTTAGTTTATGAACACATTTTTGGACAAGCATTGAGCATCAAATTTGATGTGCGTCAAAAAAGAAGCAGCAGACATGAATTTGACATGTGAATCGCATTCGCTGAGAACGCAGCATTACGCCAGGTTTGGAGGATTTGTTCAGAAAATTGGACTTTACTCCCAGAAGTGCAACTTACATATAATTTTTTCTTCTTTATTGCATGTTTTTTGGCTGCTGCAACTTATACTCCAGAGTAACTTATAGTCTAAAAAATAGGGCCGCTGAGAAGACTAGGTTAGAGGTCGTTCCAATATTGGCCTGATATTTAAAGACTTCCATACCAAGAAAATGCCAGCAAAGCAGCAGTAATGCTAACAGCCTCAGGAGCATCCAACCCATGACAATGACAACTGTATACTTTGAAATGCAGGACCAACCCTGGAGGTAGCGGTGTCACTAGGGAACTGATCCCAGTTTCTGAACTGGTCTTGACCTTGCACTGCTTATTTCTAGACAGGCAGTCATGCAAACTATTGAGAAGCAGGGAGTCACCAGCCCTTTAGAGATGCACTGTTGGGTGTTGGATTCCAAGAAACAGGAAAGAATAAAAAGCAGGTCCAGGGAGAAGATTATACAGTGTGAAAAGGAACATCTCAGTAGGTGCCATCTCCAACAGAGAGAAGATTTATCTTTCCAGACACAAAGCATGTTCTGCTGGAAGAATATAGAATAACCTGAGTTGCTTTTGTCCTTTTTTTTTTACAAATTTGGGTCCAAATAAAATTAAAAAAAAAATAGGTGAACAGTATAATGAAGATCTAAAAAACTCAATTTGCTCTACATTTGTTCTTCAAGTCTGTGTTCAAAGTCTTTCCTGCTGCCTAAAACCAGACTGGAACTTTCCAAATTATCATTGGTTTTCACATTTGTACAAGAAAATGCAGCAGTTTGTTTACGCCTCATTTGGTTTGAATTAGCTTTATAACCCTGTAAAACAGATACCCACTTCAAAGACTGATTTAAATTTAAATGGATGCAAAACAAAAACAAACAAAACAGAGATCAATAGATGATGTTTACTGTCACATCTGCAAGAAGGCCAGAGGTGCTCATTATACATATATCGGCTGTGACGCATCAATTTTCAGAGACGGGTCTCTGTTTCTATTCTTAGACAGGTGAGTGACAGGGACGCGTCTGGGTCCTCATTTCAACCAGCCGCCACATGCAGAGTTCATCACAACCTGTCTCCCCTGTTACACACTGTCACTGATCCAGCCAGCCCTTTATCCTGATGGATCCATCTGCGGCTCCCTACAACATTCAGAGCCGTTTAAGAAACACGTTTGTTAAAACCGAAACACCGATTTAAGAAAAAAAAAAAGGGGGGGGGGGGGGGGGTGTTCGTGTAGATTCTGCGTGTGTCTCCAAAAGAACAAGTCTTCTTCGTTGATGCTCACCATTCTCTGGTCCCCCGTTTTGGTGAAGGTCTTTTCATCTGCAACGTCCCGCTTCACCCAGCTATAGGACACCATGTAGCCGGTGATGGGGGGGTGGTAGATTGTTAGAGGGCGTTCCCAGCTCACCATCAATGCCGTCTGGTTCAGCGGCTGGATCTTCATGCTCACTGGGGCACTGCTGCACACTGGAAAGCCACAAAGGTAAAAGCATTTTGAGGACGGAGCAGCACAAAGTTCTTAAAGACGGACTGATGTTTGACTCTTCTTATTTATTACATCAATAGGAATTATCACTATCTTAAATAACCAAAGGTGCTAAATAACATAGAACCTGAATATCAAAGACATTCCTGAAGGTTTGCTGAGATCAAACACATCTTTGAATGTCAATGTTTAATGTCCATCTTGTGTATTTTTCATGCAGAGATGATCCCAGAGCTTCCAGTCCGAATATAATCAGCCAGCTTTAGTGCTCCAAACCGTATAGACTGAGCAACTGCATGCTCATACCTAATTTACAAGACCCCCCAGATTAAAGCTAAGCAGTGTGAGAGGGAAGGAGAACAAAAGGAGAGGTTTGTCAGCCTCTAGGTGGCACTGCAGGCTGCAGCATGGAAGGACAGCATAGAGATCCATCAGCATGAAGGAGGGGACAATCTGGACATGCCTCTCAGCACATCAGGGCAGTAGCAATCAGAAACTAGTGTCAAATGACAATGTGCTCTCAGAGTTTCTGCCAAATTGAAATTGTCACCACAATTTTCTCCATTTGCACAGTCAGCCTGTGACGCAAATTATACCCCATGACATGTGAGGGAAAGAAAGGGAAACGGGGAAGAAGGGGAATCAGTCAAAGGAACAAAGGGGAAAAAAACAACAGGAAGAAAATCTTGGGGTGTTGATTAGGTGTGACAGGTGTGAAATGCATCATAACCTGTCAGATGTTCATTGTCAAGTTCAAGAACTCAAGAACAATAATTTAATAGCAGATGGGGATGTTACTGTGATTTCAGTGTCTGCATCAATACTGTCCAAACAATCACTTTCTTTTTAAGAATAAAAATCAGTTCTTTCAATGCACAGCTCCTGATTCTTGAGAAAAAAAAACAAATCCTCTGAACATCAGGGTACTTGTGCACCATTTATGAGTAAACACAATACAAATTAGGGATGTAAGGGATACAGATGTGTATTGAAAAATCAATCTAGTCCTGAGAGTAACAGCAGAATAAGTTAAAAACCACAGATAAAGAAAATTATCTTGGCAAAAAGGTATAAAATCAATCAGGATGTAAATAATCAGTTTCTAATAAACTTTCTCAGTTTCTTTTTCTGCTGTGCTGTCCTGACTTTTACTTTTTTATGTACATGTGATGTAAAAAAATAAGACGACCAATCCCAAGCTTTCTTCTACCCAGTCGGGTCAGTAGCAGTTGGCTGAAGGTGAACCACAGTAGGGGATGTGTGTTGTGTTCACTAAACAAAGCAGTGTAAAAGACCCAAAATGCCATGTTTTTCTTTTGAAGCTATTATGTCAAAGATACCGCCTTTTTGGTGTTTCAATTTAAGAGAGCCAGTAAAAAAAAAAAGCCTTTTCATTATGTGCCACTTCGATCCTATTTTTAAAAGTGCTCCCATTGGCCTTTCTAAGACATAGTTTCTGCAGAGTGGTTGTGGTTCATGAGAAATTGGCCTCAGACTTGTTGGCGGGACTGTTGACGTGAAGTAAAACTGCCCCAACTTCCCTTCATCCATCTGTTTACAAAGATGTCCATGAATCTATTTGTCTACAAGTGGATGCATCAGACTGGAGCAGAGCTTGGAGCTTGTGGCCTGCTGCACAGCAAACAGCTTTTCTTTTCAAAATGCATTTTTTTGTCTTCTCCTGACTCACAATGACTTGAGTAGAAAAAAAAAATATTCAGAAATGCAGTTTAAGCTAAATTTTCTTAATACATGTCCTCTGTCATGAGAAAAATTAAACAAGAACATGTAAAAAAAAAAACATCATTTCATCGAAGTGGATGTTTATATGCCAAAAAAAAATTTTAGATTGATTTTTTTCTAGATCCGTTTAGGTAAAAGAATTGGGCTGCATCGTATCGCCACAAAGTTAGTTTAATCTTTTATGTATCAATTTGTGGACCATGTATTGCGATGAGTGTGGAATCATGTAAGAGGGAAAAATACACAATCCTGATAAAAATGCATTTATTTGAAATTTGCAAATTACATGACATTTAATATCCAGCACTTCAAACTGCTGCAAGTTAGAGTTTTTTTTTTCCATTTGCTCACATTCTGTTCAAATGTAAACCACAAGCATTAACCTACCGTGATTACACTTGACTACATTTTATTAGTTTTCGTTTTTATCCAATCAGTGTTCATCTGTGAATGCATAATCCACAGTCTCCAAAAATAACTTCAACAAAGAGTGAAGCTCATTCTGTGACACCACTCAGAGCAGAGCATGAATCTTTCTCCTGGCAGCTTCTACCATGAAGGGGATGAATTGACTGTTGTCAACAAAGCCATTCCACTGTGTTCTGCCTCTAAAAGCTGTATGGTATGTTTTAGTGCAACTGCGCGCCGATGCTGGAGTGATGCAGGGAACAGGAATTCACTGACGCCAAAGGAAAAAGAAAAAAAAAAAGACCGTCTCTGATTTGTACATAAACTGGCATTTTCATCTGAGGCATGACTCTCAACGCGCTAACAATACTTATTTTATGATAATGCATGACTCGTGCAACAGATAAAATAGCAGGCTTTAAAACAAGCCTTAATACAGTGCTTTGCTGTAGCTCTCCACTTTGTTTTTTGTTGACTACCTGAGAAAACAAGAAGCCTTTTCATAACCTTGGACACTGGAAAATGATGTTTGGCAGTTTCATGTTTTTTTAAACTTTTTTTGGCGATCAGAGCAAAAACTGAACAGATTTTAAAGGACAATTAATGTCTACACACTAAATCCTGGCTGCTTGAGAGACACCAGCTCTGACTGAGCTGAGTTGTGCACACTCAGAATACAGCAAAGAGGAATGATCAAATAAATTCTGCCTTATAGATCTTAGAATTATTACGGAACAATCAATAAATCCTCACTACACAAACTAATCTGCGATCTCCATTTTGCATCTGAAAGGTTAGCGCCGCATCTCTAATGGACAAAAAACATTGGTGGCTATAAAAGCCAAGCTGATTGAATATTCAGTCAACGTGTGACCCTGGCTCTCATCATGTTTTAAATCAAAGCACATCATTTACTGTGTGGGGACAAACGTGCATCACAACATCGGCAGATATTACTTTTAAAGAAGCTCCTGACTCTTTAATTTCGGCCCCTTCATTTACCAGCGGGTTCCATCTAGAAGGAAAGCAGCACAAATGCAAAGTAGACGAAAGGGAAAATGAGCAAGGAGGAAAGAGCAAGCAGAAGAAAGGAGATACACTGGCCCTCATTCATCCTGTATCGTGACATGACACCACAAAAACAATTTCAAGGCTTAATTTGCATGGGTCTATTTTAGCTTTGCCACATATTAATGATGATTGCTGATCGGCTTTTTTTTTCTTTTTTTTTTTTTTTTTAAAGAGTGTTCCAACTTCATCACAAGCATTCCCAATCAATTCTCCCCACCAGACTCCAAGACACCAACAACACCAATTTAGGGAGCAGCAGCCTTTCTCATTAGTCTCCTTAGTCTCTGCACTATTCTGGTGAGGCAAGCAGAGCAAGAAGAGCACGTTTACGAAAAAAAGACAAACAAAAATAACTTTGATCAGGCCCTGCATGAGGCCTGTGCTCGCCATTGAAACACTGTTTGAAGAATGATTTCTGTGAATCACTCCTTCCTCTTGCTTTAGATTAATGTATTATAACATTTTTCGGTGATCCGGAGTTTTATTACATCAACAATAGACATTAAAACAAGCGCAATTAGTTAGCTATTGTATTTTTAGCTGGATGGAAATTTCCAGCTGGAGAGGAAAATATTTTATTCAACATCACTGAAAGCAAGTGTGGCAAGTTTTAGGGGGGGAAAGTAATGAATTCCACTGCTGGGTGTATTTCCAAAGAGAAAAATTCCACGGAATATGAAAAAGAAGCTTCTGTATGTTTGGACCCATGATGCTCGAAAAGGATCCACTAATGAAGAAAAAAAAAAAAAAACTTCTTGTACAACAGAAGAAGACTCCCTTGTACTTGTTCCTGCAGTGCCTGAGACAGAAGCAATGAATCAAGTGGGAGCTGCTGCAACGGAAACAACTCCAGAGGAGTCAGCCCAAGAAAATCCTGTACTGGTCCCGGAGACGCAGTCGAATCAAAGAACAAAGAAACTCTTCAAAGCTCACAAAAAGAAGGGAACTTTCTTGTCCTTGTTCCTACACAACTTGAGGCAAAAGGTAAAGGTAAGTAAGAAACAGCACCAGAGCCCATCCCAGAGGACCCTGCTGTTATTGTTCTGGCGGAATCTACTAATGAGGAACCAGCGCCGGGAGACCCAGTGCTCAAAATTCCCCTGGAGGATACAGAAAATGGCGGTGCTCAGGATCCTGCTGATGGGGAAAAGGAAACTATCCAATCACATCCAAGTGAAACAGTCCCAGAAGAGGACACAGATGAAGAAGACCCATGAGCTGCAACGGAGATCACAGCTGACACAACCGTTGCTGCACCTGGAGCTGTCATCATCTGACATGCTCGTATTACTCTTATTCTACCTAAAAAAGAAGAGGGAGGTTTATTTTTTGTCTGTCAGGTCGCCAAGCGATTACTCCTTCATGTGAGCAACATTATGTGATCTACACAAGCTGATAAATACTGTACTGTTACTTTACAGCTCAGTCTCTAGGGTAGAGTCTTAAAAAGTCATAAGAATTCTGTTGTTCTCCATCTGTTTCCATTTTTTTCTACATTTCAACTCCTAAATGTGACTAAAAACTCTTCATTCAGTGCAACAGAGAAAAAAATCCACAGGATAGTAAAACAAGAGGCAAAAATAAATATTTTTCTTGTTTAACCCGTTAACACCAGAGATGTCGGTGATACCAACATAACATAATAATATAATAGATCTTTGAAAGTTTATGCCAGGGGTCTGCAAACCAAGGGCTCTTTTACCCCTCCATTGAGAAAAAGTGCTAACAATCTGAATAAATAACAGCTTTTTAAGCAAAGTTTTGTCAAATACTTTTACATTTTTAAACTGAAGAGATCTTACATGTTTAAACACTACTGACATTACACAAATCAAAAGGGAATTCAGAGCTTTACCGCTCCTCCAAAATGCACACGTCTGATAACTACGCGAAAGGATGATGAAATGCTTGATCTGTTGTCAGAATATTAATAGAATATGTTTGCAAATACATCTACAGAAGCAGGATACTATTTGATTTTGAATGTTTTTTATTTTCAAAGGAACTTGCATGCAAGTAATCTACATGTGCATATCGACTTTACACCAACATGCAACACTTGCAATACAAACAAAGCATTTCTTTACAGCGCAAAGCCATTTTTTTTCACATCACACTGCAAACTACTTGTTATTTACAAAGGTTTAAACATTTGTCTTTATACATTCAACATATGTGACCAGGTTGTCTTTCTTTCTCGTCTATCTTTGCTCCACACCTATCCTAAGTTTCTCAAAATCAGCACAGTCAATACGTTTTTGTCTCATTAAGAGCTAGGATCTAGAAATAGAGATATTATTATTAAAATGAGTCAAAATTCTTTTGCTCCAAACTCTTAACAAAAAAACTTGATTTAAAACAAAAAAAAGAGAATCAAATAATTCTGTAATTTTTTGTTCAATTTTTAGGACGTTAATTTAAAGTTGAATAAATGTTGACAAGTCAGACTGGCATTCATTGTCATTACTTTGGAAGCATAAATGAAGATTTATGTTCTAGGAATAAGTGCTCATAGGGTGCTTTCCGTAAGTCTTTTACTGCTGTGTTGCATATCAGCGCAACGCTGCTTTTTTCCCCACTTTAATTTCAATTTTTACTATTTAATTATATCTAACTTTATATAACTTTATAATCCACTGGAATTATGTTAATTGTGTAAGTGGTTATAGAGTAATGGTAGTTTGTACTTTCCTTAAAGTACAAAACTAGGATATAATAACAGCAGCAAGAGGAATTTTAAAAACATGTTGGTTTGAAAACACAAAACAAATTCTTACCTCTTGAGGCCTCAGTGCTGTGAGGGCTTCCCAAGATCTCTGTCAGATCCTTCTGCCATGCATCCTTCACGGCGGACCTAAAAACCTTCCTTTCGCCCAGGTCCTGCAGAGGTCGGAAGTTGTTTCTCAAATACTCTACAGACTTGACATGGTCCTGCTGCTCCGTAGTGAAGATGGAGTAAAACGCTTCCAGCTATGAAGGAAGAAACAAAACTGAAGTTATGACACGTGTTTGTGCAAAGGTCTCAAACATAATAGCTCATCGTCCAGGCGCAGCCACTTGCTGACTGTTCACAAGTGGAGCAGTATTTGCAAAGAAACATTTACACGACAAGCAGCAGCAGGCAGGGACTTCAGTCACTGCCCCTGCTACCTGCTGAGCTGTAACTTCTCAATGGGACAAATTTGTGGTCATTGATTGCCAAGAATGATCTCCTGCCGCGTGCTGTAATGACTACACATTGCAGATACTGTGGGATCAATGTGTCCTATGGGTGCTTGGAGAAATGAATTACAGGCTCATAAAAGACTATCTGTGAGCGTCACAAACATTGTTCGGGTGGTCAATATTCCTGCAGTAGAAGTCATTTCGGAACAAAAGATTTGTCCTAGCGCGAGCCAGAGAAATTCCACTGATCCCCGCAAATTTCTGCAGCACAGAATGCATTAGAGGATGTGCAGCTGCGTAACCCCAGAATTGTATGTAAAAAAGATGCAGCAAAGCACTGTGAAGGGGATCAGCAAAAAAAAAAAAAAAAAAGAGAGAGAGAAAAGATTTAGCATATATTATCCTTCAAAATCAAAAAAAAAAGAAAGGCAGCATAAAAAAAGTCATTAAAACATAAAGCCCACAGGCAAGGGCTATAAATTTTTACATTTTTCATTAAACACATGTTAAAGCTGTTTTTCTGATTGTTTAAAAATCAATGAACATTTGAATTTGATGGACAAGAGTAATTTCATTAGCATGATAAAAAGCCTTCACGTGACGCTATATTACATTGAAGAAGCCACCGGTGGTGTCTAACAGACCAGCACCATCATATAGAAAAGTTCCATCTCTCACCGACTATCATTCAAATGCCAGTAATTGGCTCCCTCTTCCTGTTTAATCATGCACTATATAGGCAGTCATGGTTTCATATGCAAAGGAGCTGGAGAGGAACGAGCGAAAAGAGGACGAAGAGGAGAGGCACATGGGGTAGAAAATTGCTTGTGCCTTCACAGTTCTGGACTGCATGCAACTTGCTGCCGGTGCACAAATGGGATCTTACTGTGTGTGGAGAATATAGCTGTCTAGGCGTGTGTGACTGGACTTAACGCACCTGTGAGTGGGACAGATACACAGGCCTGGAGAAGATGATCCACTCCACTACCTTGCTGCAGGGGGGAGTGGTCAAAGAGCCAGTGTATCGGTAATAGCTGTCCACAGACGATGGCAGCAGATCCCTCAAGATGAACGGCCTGAGGTAGGTTTCCTTTTCTGGAATAAAGCACAGGATTAGAGTTTATTAAAACATAAAACTGTAAAGCCAAAAACAGCAGAAAAACGCTCATCTTTCATTTTTATATTTCCACTTACACACTGCAAACACAGGCCCTTTGGAACGCCATTTTTCTTTAAAGACCCACTCTGATGAAATTTGCATTTTTACCATGTTTTTGAGGCATTTTTCTGAAGATGGAGGACAGATTAAGATCAAAATAGTATTTCTAAATGTTTCTTTATTCAAATTGGTGTGAATAAGATTTAGGGGAAAAAATGTTGTTTGAAAAAGATTGCAACAGAGAAAATACGTTGGGCAGGCCTCAAGCTCCCTCCTCCACTCCATTCTTCTCACTAGCCAACTAGGTTCCAGATACGTCTTGTTTTTCCTCATCTAAGGTGATATCTGGATTAAAACTGTGCACCTGGATAGCTCCAATATTGCTCGTAATATTTCTTGCACCAGTAATGTTAGATTGGGGTTGTAGACTAGCAGGAAAGTGCAAACAGATGGATGACGGGAAATGGAAACAGACTTACTTCCACGCCAACAGTCCTGCCCAAATTGTATTTGACCTTTTATTTATGTTTTGCAAGACATGTCTCCATTGCAAAATTGATCACTAATATCGCATTTTGCACGTTTTTCTCAAATCATACAACCCTACAATTTGCTTAATTTTTCTTTACTCGGGCCAGTTTTACTGCTTTCCCTCCACTGTTGGGAAGAGAGTAGTTAAAAGCCTCACTACTTGTTATCACTGCAGACAGATCTCTCTACTGAGGCTAAGAGAGGAGCAAAGGCAGGGAGGTCTGATAAGATGGCCAGCTCTGACAGCTGATCTGTGGTTGGGTGGTAAGCCTGCTCTCCTCCGTGTAACAACTGTAGCTAGGCCGCAAGGATTAAGAAGATCCAAATGATTACCTATCCTCTGATCAGAACCTGGCTGTGTTTGTGTAGAGAGAAGGAGAAAAAAAAAAATATCCAAAGGAAGAAGGAAGATACCTTTATCTCCTGGAAGTATGCGGTGTGGGCTTTGGGTGTTGGTTTGTTTTTTCCCTGAATTATGACGAGACAAACCTAAATAAAGCGACATTTATGTCAAATCCAATTTCTCACAGCTCCTAGCCTTATCTCAAAAGAAACAGAGGTTTAGGGTGTGGCTTCATTCAGACTACAGAAGCACAGGAAGCCTCGCCCCCTTGCCTCATCTGTACCCTGAGTCAAATTCAGTATGCACAGCCTTTCTTCCCCCTGTCTTCAGACAGCGTACGTGCCCTATCGCTCCTGGGCTGGAGAGATGCTGATGGATGGATGACTGTGGGATAACGAGCTAGTGAAAACCAGCCATCCTAACAGGAGAGAAAGCGAGGAGCATTTAAAAGCTAAGCAGGAAGAGAGTCCAAAAACACCACACCCATGCCAAGCTTCTTTTCAGCTGGGAAATGAGATTCTGTGCTGCTAGCACAAACATCTGTGCTGCTTTACAGCACAGGCTTCAACCACAGAGGCTGTGCTTTAAGAGGGAGAGCAGGCTGTCCTCCAACCACTTAGTCTAGAAAATATAGGAAGCCCTCATTTTTCCCAGAGTAGATGTAGTTGAAACATATAAAAATGGTGAAAAACAATCATGCATAAGACCAGACAATGTTAGACTTAGAACAAAGGATATTTAGTAAATAACATAAGAAAAAGGAAACAACAGATTGTTTCTGTCAAACTTCAGGCTGAGAGCTGCAGGCGAGTCAATCAAACTCAGTTCAAGCTCTTGTTAAACTATTTTGTTCACAGTTTCTGAGCTAGGGCAATTTCTAGAACTTCTCAAATTCCTTGAAAATGATTACAAACTGAATTTTAATTAAAAAAAGAATGTGAAAAAGTTTTAGAACTAAAATATCAATGCATCTTGATATCCCGAAATCAAATCAGTAGCATGACAAAGGAGATCACATTAGACTTGTTCCACACCCTAATGCTACGTTCACACTGGGCATGTGGCACGTGTGTTTAGCATGTGATGTTCACACAGGACAAGCAGGGAGGGGCTGCTTCTTCTTTTTTTTTTTTCCACTGTTTACTAGCACATGTCCCCCACTACAGTTGGAAGAGGATCTGGTGACCCTTGCTCCAGGCTTTTTCTTTCACAGTTCTATTCTGATATACGAAAAACTTGGTTGCATAATTTCCGCAGTCATTAGTTTCTCCTCCATGATCAATTTTCAAACGGTTGGCACTTCTGGGAATTAAAGGGGACGCCATCCATGTGTCACTACCAAATCCGAGTCCAAGATTGGTCCAAGTTTGACCTGGTTTTGTATGCAAATCTCGAAAACAGTCATAGAAACTTGCGTAGCAAAGAGTTGTGAAAGCGGATGCCAGAAAGGCGGGTTATTGCGCATCTACATAGATTCTTCATTAGAAGTAGTTGCTTGGAGACGCGTTTCTGAGAGCAGTGTGAACTTAGCATGACTCATGAACTCTTTGAGGGTCAACCCCATGTAGCAGCCACATATCATAAGTGCATATAAAAAAATAAACAATTCAGAATTCATGTATACATTACCACAACAAATGACTGAAACAGCATTTCTTGGCAATAAATCTCTTACAATAAAAAAAAAAAGTGTGTTTACTTTGCTTTTAAATTGTGCCACAGTTGAGAGGAGCATGCATTATTGGGATGAGCAGCAGAGTAGGGTTTGTGGGTAGCACCTATAAAGACTTCCCTAAATCTTCTCTACAAAGAAACGAAATCCTTTACGAAATCATTTACCCAACACACATTTCTTTACCGTTCCTGCCAAGTTTAGAGGTCTTGTTCTGCAGACCAACAGTAAACTATCAGCGAAAAGGCAATCTCGCCTATTCTCTGTCTCAAGTCGAACCTGTTTGTCGTGCTCGGTTTAATTTAGCGGGTTATAAAGCAGACAATGTTCAAGCAGCTGAATACAGTATTGATATTTCTTTTTGTGCAAACAAGGATGTGTCTGGGTGGATGAACCACCATAAACATAATCTCAGAAGGGTTCTGTACAGGTCAACTGTTTTGCGAAAATCTCACATGATTTTAATTCCTATTGTAATATTCTGTGGTAAGAAGATTTGGTATGGCAGACAAAAATATATAATTTAACTACATATAAATTCTGCAGAGTAGCAAAAAAACGACTCTCCATCTGCATTTTAATGCTTTTTATGTATGAAGCAGAGTTTAGAATGGGTTGGCTTCTTATTACTTACCATGATGCACCACTCCTTTCAATCCCTGGATGATTGGTTCCACAGCCGGGTTGTCTTTTTGTCCGAGCTGTAGGAAATATCCACAAACAAAAGGATTACAAAAGGGATTATGGGACTTGTAGGATAATCTAAATAAAATGCCAAAAAACAATCAAGTTGATCAGAAGACAAAGGGAGAGGAGGACAACATTACAGCAACTTATTAAGTGGAAGATAATCAAGCCCGTCTTAATATAATCTATAACCATCCAGAGGTTTAGAATATGAATGTCATGGCTTTGGGTCGGATTGTATTGATTTTCTTGAGAGATGCTTCAATGCTCTTGTCATTTTCAAGGTTATAATCATTTTTCTGACAAACACATTGACTATAAGCATATAGTGGGTTCTTGAGACTAAAAGATTATTTATTTCAACACAGTGATATTATAAGGGCACATTTTCAAGCCCTGTATTTATTAACAGTGAATAAGTGTATGTGTAATGTTTTTCATAACAAAAGCATCGTGTTGTTGGCTACATAAAGGGGAAAAATATTGAATTATGAGATGCTCCAGCAATGTAAAGATATCAGATCACACTCAGAATATTATCCTATTCTGTTAACTAAATAGGATTTTAGAGTTTGGTCCGAACATGTACCCTAACTTGCACAAATTATGCAAGTTTATGCTTAAAAAGGCTGCTGGACATTTGCATGCTTGGCTGTTGATGTTCTGCTTTTGGCCGCAGCCTCTGAAGGTGAGGCCTGTGAGGGAACAGACTGCAGAGGGTCTCCTCACAGTGAGGAGTAATAGTTTTGCAAACAGCAGCAGTCATAGAGGCAGGAGGTCCGTCCACAACAAGTGTTTGGACAGTTCAACTCTTTTTCCCCTTGTGCGCATGCAAACTCTGACTTCCACTTATTGATATCAGAAAATAAAACTCAGATGAACTTGTATTAACTTTTTCACTCAAATTTAATAAGTTGTAAAATAATGACAGTTATTTTATTTAGACAAGGTTTAACAGAGATTAAAGGTGAATTCTGTTTTTTGACAAAAGTCCTAATTTTGAATTTGGTGATTCCAAGAAAAGAACAGGAATGGCTTTAAAAAAGAATACTAAGAATTATTGTAACTCTTAGAATAAAAAAATTGCTTTAAAGTTGGGAGTGAGTGCAAATTGACTCCTTCTGAAACCAGCCCTTAATGGTCATTTGGAGAACTGCAACATTTGATACTTTTGGGATTATTTCAAATTTGAAAAAGCAGTGTGATTAGAAGAACAGTTCTGTAAATGTGGATCATACTTATAGTTTTTTTTTTAACCAACAAAGTGTTCTCTGCAATTAAAGGGAACTTGAGATAAAAAAAATAAAAACATAACCTTTGTATTTGTCGGTTGTAATTTTCCTTACATTTTGCTAGAAATAACCTTTGCTTAACAATTCAATGACGTCTCAGGTCATCTGTCTTCCAAGTTGTGTCAACAAGACAAAAAATAACCCCACAGAGGGTTCTTTTCCTGTCTGCTTTACCAACAGCTAATTGTTTGCGATGACTAAACACTGACATTATTGCTCAGCTCCACCTTTTCAAATATTCCCAGTGTCCTACTTAAGGGACGATACTGGACAAAACAGTGCTGGGATGTAGGGACTAATCCTCTCTTGCTCAACATTAATTCTGGTCAGTCAGATGAGAATAATTGTGTGGAAGTGAATGCTGAACGTGGATAATATGCACACCTTAGAGGCCATTAATAGGTCTTTGGGGAACACAGCAAGAACCCTCCTCATTGATTACAAATGGCAAATTTGAGCCAATGTGTATTAGCCTGCTTAAAACCCCTCACACTGTAAACTGCTATTCAGCGGATTGTGTATGTTTGTGCTAATTGCAGTAAGCAATAGGGTTGTCAGGACTCAGCGGAGCCATTTAGGTGCTCACACACAAACAGTAGATCACTGTCTGTGAATAGACCTACATTACAAAACACCTGTGTCCCCATTCCAGCCTGCCTTTGCAAGGAAAACTGACCTTTTACCTATATGACATTACTGTGAATGTGAGCATGCACTGATCACCTGCCATTACTGGTGACCAATGATAATAGAAAGATTCTTTCAGTGCAGTGACTCACCATGAATGAATCTCAGAAGTGATTCCAACTGAAAATGTGAGCAATCCTGGTCATTACAAGTCTTTGTGTTCAAATCTCCAAGGAACAATTTAAGGTTAACGAGACAGCAATCTGTCACAAACCGCTGAAAATGATTAGCAAATAGATGAAAAGAGCCTTGCTCACAGCAAGAGTGCTATAAATCATTTCAGAAATCTAATATTGTAGCACTTGATTGGAATCCAGGCTGGGTCCTTGGTGTGTGGAGATCGCATGTTGCATACGTCGGTATGATCTGGGCTCTATAGCTTCTTCCCATAGTCTATAGTTTTCATAGGTAGATCTTACAGATGACTTACAAAAAGTCTCTTGTGCTTGTCTGTCTGTATGTAAGCCTGTCATGAACTAGCATCCTGTCCAGGGAGTATCCTGCCTTTGCTCGGTGATAGCAGGGATACATTCTAACAACCTGTGGCCTTATTAAAGATAAAGTTGGAATAGATAATCAAATAATGAACGATTAATAACTCAAGGACATCTATGCCATCCACAGTTCCTAAAGATGTGAGGATTAATCTATTAATCAATGAAACAATTTCTGTTCCTATGATCCAACCAGATCGATCTGCGTGAGGCAGAATTGAATTGAACCATTTTAAAATCGCTTTAAATTTAGATAAATTTATATTCACAGAAAATACTATTTGGACTGAGACATGGTAGGTTTATTTTACTATAGTGCAAAAATGATCAAGTTCCATTACAGTGGACAACACACACGTGATGCAGCAAAAAAGGATCAACCATCATTCCAGTCCAATGTGTGGAAACACTTTGAATTTGCAAAGATGTGACCATACGGTGTGGTACAATGTTCTAATTTAAATTTTTTTGATGTGGAAAAACAAAAGTGGGCTGAACTTTATGAAACTAAAATGTGAACGGATTTGACATTCATTCTTGTTTACCTGTTTGTTTGTTCACATATTTAATTTACACTTGATTTTCTTGAACGAAATAGAAGGAATCTGGAAAACTTCACCTGCACTGTTCAGTACCAGGTATTTACCTCACACTGGTTGAAGTTTTGGCTAAAGATGTCCTGGATCAATTTTAGGTCCTTGAGTCGGATCAAATCGGATCGTTGTTGCTAAAACAAATGGCAACCTAATAGTTAAGGTGCACTTAAAATCCTTGATTTTTTCCATAAAAATGACAGTGTGCTTTATAATCTGGAGCGTTTTATAAATGGATTAATTATGGTTGTGTTTACTGATACTGAAGCGATATTGAGAGGTTAACAGCGCTCTGACAAAATGTTTAGTTATTGTGATACGTTAATGCAGCTAATACGGCTAACATGTAGTGGTTTTGGACTGTGGGTTTTTTGCGTGTTACTAACAAGGTTTGAAGTTTATGTAGTCACAGTAGTAATTGTTTTAGCCGAATCAGTCTGTTTTTTTTTACGTTTCCAGCAAGTTTGGGAGTCACAGGTAATGTGTACATACTAGAGCAGCTAACACTTCTAATGTAGCTAACGTGTAGTGTGTTACAAACAAGTTCTAGAGTTTTTGTGTATGCAATTAAAAGTCTGACTGACTAACTTCTCTTATAGCTCAGTGTGCCTTATATGATATTTTAAAAATAGACCATTCATTGCTGTGTGCCCTATAGAGCGGAAAAAATAGAATCTTTTAACACGCTAAACAGCTAGTCTTCAACTGAAAAGCAGTTCTCTACAAAAATAAACTATGGTTTTCATGTTATAACATACTGCAGCACACTGTAAAGAGTTGTTAAACCTAAGGTGTAAGATTTGTGTGTAAGGTTTATTAGCGTTTATTTCTCATTTTATGCTGACATCTGTTAATCAACTCTAACCATGGGTTCAAACAGATGATGGAAAAGTCGATTAAATCTCGGGATGAGCTAGCTTCAGGTTTTCCCTCAATGATGATCAAAGAGATTAAAGCAGCTCATGTGGACCACACCTTGATGAAATACATCAGCAATCAGTAATTCTTCAACCTAAAGCAACAAAAAGCCCTTTATTGTATTCCTTGATCTTCCTGGCAAGTCTAGACCGTAAGTTGTGATAATTTACCTCAAAGAAGACAGCCATGGCAGCAATGATGCGTCTCTCCTTGATGGCAGCAGTGAGGCTGTCAAAGTCGTCTGAATTGTAAAGGTAGATCTGCATCTGGGGTGGGAAACAGAGCATAAACAGCTTGAGCAGTGGACAAGGAGAACCAAGAGTTCTGTCATCAATCACTTCGACGCACTGCTGAGGAGCTGATGAAAAGCTGTTTTGAGGGGCTGAAAAAGGGTGTATTTATGCCTCCTATAAATCTCTCATAATCTGTGTCATTCTTTTTTTTCCTGTACTGTCACTCGTGGAGGCTGCCAGTGAAATACAGCATCCCATTCCTCAGGGTGACTGTCCTCACACGCACACTAACAAGGAGAAAGGATAAAAACTTGGGAAAAATGTTCCCTATTTCTCTCCTCCCTTTGCAAACATCCAACAGAATGGTGTTCCTCTAATCACCTCTCCAAATTACCTTAAATCATAGACAACACGGCTTCTGATTTCCAAACAAAACTGGCTTGTTTGTGTACACTGAAATCCACTTTACACAGAATTTATCAACAGTTGTCATGGCTCCATCGTTCATAAAACACTAAAACCAACAGGGATAAAAAAAAGCACCCCGTTTAAAGCAGATTGTATGGTAGAACTGATTGAAATCAGCAAACGATTCTAAAAGTAGCAATTGGAGCCGTCTATCATCCCGCTGTAAGGCCTCTGTAAATTAAAAACTCCTTTTATGTCACTGAACTGAGTTAATTGGCAATAAGAAAAAGGTCCTAGATGTTGATTTAATTAAAGAGATTGGCCCCCTCCCGTGTAAAAAAGGAAATTCTAAGACACCACGGCTGACTGTGCTGACGACAAAAGCTACAAAGTAAGCAGGCAAGCATATGAAAAAAGAATAAGGTCATTGGGTCCAACCAACCTAGTGGTTCAAATGACTCTATCCAAATAATTTAGGTTAATCAGTTTCCTTCAGAGTTCCTGTAACTGCAGCCTTTAATGGAACTAATTTGTTGTCTGAGAACTCGGCAAGAAGAACGACTGGCCATTCATCACCCTTCAGATGTTATTAACTACATTACCCAATTATGCTGCCCCCTTAGGCTTCATTTACTCACAGAGATTGGCTCACGTGATCTGCTATGGTTAACTGCACACTTTGGAAAAAGTGATTTTCAATTATACTCTTTCATAGCACTTAATAAAGAAACTCCAATCACTTGATAAGACATTTTGTTTACCGTTTGTTTGCTGGGAGCTGACAAGCTCTCCTTGTTAGAGCAAACTTGATCCGTTCCCACAGACTAAATTGTTGGTATAAAAAAGGACAAACAGGTGGTCTGACAAATCCTTAAGCTGTTTGCAAAGCAGAGGGATGTGCGGCCCATATTTCCTGGGAGATTTTTCAGTCTAAATTCAGTTTATGCCAGATTCTTCCTCTTTTTTTTTTTCTTTTTCCTTCATTTCCAGCACAAAGTAAGAGCGAACACAAAAGCTTAAAGCTCCTCTGCATTCCCATGTCCCACTTAAAGCAGAAAGGGTAAAAAACAAAGTCTTGTTATGCGTGATTTCCCAAGATGGCAAAATGTTGAGCCAAGAAAAGACAACCAAAGTAAAAAAAAAAGTTTTATCACAGAGAAGCAAATGCATTTTCCTTGGATTCCTGACTGTGCTACTACAACATTTTGTTTGATAAATTCACAATTCTCACACTCTTTTTGCACATCATCAGCTACCTTGTCTTTTTCTCTAGAGTATCTACAAGTGCTAAAGTTTTAATTTTCAAGACGCAAAATGCGTCAGCTGCACGTTACTTTATTAGCACACATCGATGAAACTTTGCAAACAGGATTAGAGCAGTTTCATTGTTTTATTGAATTAAAAACTAAGAGATTAAATTACAAAAAATGCTTTGTTGATCTAACATTATTCCAGCTGAAAGTGAAATAAACACAAAAGCAGACACCACAGGCGTACATATCGTTTCGGTGCCCAATAGAAACAGAAACATGAGAAATTTAAATGATTAAAATTACTCTCTGATTTCTAACCATTTGATTCAGAGGCAGTCAACGATATTTCCTGCAGTGTCAAACATGTCTGCCTCAGCTCGTGTGTGTGTTTTCATTGCGTTTTTCTGCTCTTTGACTGTGTGTATGCTTATACATGCAGCTTGCGTTTTGCGGGCAGCCTCAGTGATTGGCTTTCTTTTCTCAGAGCTCTGTGAGGGTCAAAAGATCATCCTCCAGTCATGGAGCACACTCGCTGGATTTTCTTACGCAACTTGGACTGGCGCAATGGCTTTGAGTGCTGCTCAGCTCAGCTTCAATCTTCTTTACTGTATGCTCTCAGGAACACTTATTCACATGCCTTTAGTGGTGAGGTGTGCAAATGTATACCCTTCTACCCTGCAATCCATGTATAATTAATCTAACCTTGGTGACATCCTAATATATTAGGAGAAAAGATCTCCCTGAGGTACCCTGAGGGAGAAAAAGTCCACAGTTTCATTTTTCATTATGCTGTTTGAGAGAACAGGTGGTCCATGTATTGATTTCCTCACTCCACTTCCATGAAAAAGACCATGGTTAGATTAATGTCAAGCTCCAGAGCCACAGGCCAGGGGAAGCCATTGGTTTTCCTTTTTTTTCCTCCTCCTTTTTACTTTTTTTTTTTATTTATTGCCAGATCAGTTCCATAACACAGCTCTTAATTCATCTTTACCTTTCCTGCATGCAGGTCAAATGTATTTGTGCGTATCTGTCGTCTGAAAAGACATTTTTTTGACAAAAATCTCTACAATAGGAGTAAATATTTTATGCTGTGTCACATGCGGCCCAAGGCAGGATGTGACTCGGGTGGCGTGGAGAGATAATTAGCCCGAATGTGATAAAACAATTTTATCTTGGCAGAGGCAAATAACTCCTGGGCCTTAACCTTCACGGCCGTGGCGTCGCGATCCAGAAAAAAAAAGAACTCTACAGAAAAAATCTAACCTGTGCTCCAAAAAGGTCACTGCGTACACCAGGAACATTTCTACATGCTTTAAAACACACAATTTTCCTATACACTCATTTTGTCAGATATAATACAACCTCAAATGAATCATATTGTTGGATGTCATAAATGTGACAAATGAAAAAGGTACATGGTACAAGATGGAGCTGTCACATGGTTAAAAGCCAAATCCCACACAGCCACATTTCTCCTGAGCAATTCATAATTTGATTTTACTTTTACTCTCTGGTTCACCGAGTGGAATAATGCATCACGTTTGATATATGCAGTCGGACTTATGATAAAGTAGTTTTCAAAGGTAAATGTTTGATAAGTACTTCTGTAATTCAGCATATACAAGCATGTGAAAATGAAAGTCTGTGTTCAGCTCAGAAGTTCAAAAAATGGAAAATATGAAATCTGCAAGTTCATATCGGGCCAAAAAATTCAACAAATACATTACAAAGTGTTACTTAAAGATCCACTCCAATGAAAATTGTGTTTTGGGTGTATTTAACATGCTCTTGTGGCATTTTTTGATGATGGAGGACAGGCATAAAGAAAAATGAGATCAAAATGGTATTTGAGTATTTTTTATTCAAATCATTAATCAGAATCAGATGAAAAAATAATGTCAATTGAAAAGAGCTTGTTTGTGTACATTTTTGTTTTCCTTGTAAGGCTGGATAGCTCCAGTATTGCTCACCATTTTTGTTGCACCATTAATGGTAGCTTGGGTTTATGAGGGACTGTAAGCTAGTGGGAGAGGGTGCAGACAGATAGCTCTCAGATATGGGTGACGGAAAGGTGGGGGGGGGGGGTTGCTCCATGCCATTGACTGTATATATAGAACCGGTCAGAGCGGGTGTGACATCTCCCATAGAAAGTGCCTTACCTCCAGTAAAATGAAGCCAATTCAGTCGTATTTTTTCCGCGACAATGACGTTGCCATTTGGAGCCAGTTCACAGTGATTGGTTCGAGTCGGTCTGAGTCACGTTTCTAAGGCAACTACTGTCACCAGTCGTGAGTAAGCTTGTTGGAAGTCCACACCCCTTCCACTGAAAGCGGCTTGAGAGAATCTGTCAAGCGTTGTTGATCGGAAATGATGATCGGAGTGGGACTTCAACAAAAATATTTAGTCAAAATCTAGTCGCATTGATTGTTGAAAACAAACAAGCACTCCACCAAACTGTGGAATAGTCTTTAAGTCTGTAACTACATTACAATCACCTCCAATGATGTTGTGCAGGTATTTAGGGTCAGATCCTTGAGTTTTACAGCATTTATTCATTTACTTTTTCACAGCTCTCTCAAGGTGTCAGAACACATATCAGCTCTGGGGAGGTCAGACATTTGACACAGCCACTGCAGCTCCCTTAAAACCATTATTGTTTTGTAGCAGCACTATCATAGGTTTGCTGGTGTACTTGAAATTGTTGTACCATCACCTGACCCGCATGCAGCCAAAGTTCATCGGTGGGAAAAACTGTCTCCCATTTGATTCAGGGTGACTTCGGAATACAGAGGAGATGATGGAAAATTCAAGGATGGCAAGATATTGTGCCTGCAAAGTGAATCCAAATCATCACCCTTCCACCAAAATGAAACTAAACATCTCTATGCTGCTGCATTTTCCTCAGAGCAGAATGTTGCAGAAACCCTGTAATTTGTTCCAACTGTATTTTACAAACCTCAACCTGAATAAGTAACCTAAGCAGGGGGTGGGTGGGGTGGGGTGGGGGGTGTTCCCCACTTGATGCATGTAATATCAATGCACAGCCTAGTCGTAATAAATGTCGGCTTTTCAACTGTGCGCAGCTAAGAAGCCAGAACGTCTCCTTTCTCCTACATTATTTAAAACCGAAATTAGAATTTTTTGTGATTAAAGCCCGTAATTTCGATTTCATTTCTTCAAGCCCCTTAACAGCTAATAAAGGAGTGTGCCTTTTTTATAGGTAGATTCCTTAACATTTGAACTGTAAAAGTCAAAACATTCTAAATGTTTGTTTTAAATGATTTTTTAGCATATTGGTTTTGCGTTTCACTAGGTTCTGTCTTTTATTTGCATTCCACACAATTTGGGGTGGGGGGTTCAAATTTTCTCTGTTGCTGCTTTGCTTAACTAGAACTGACACCATGCATATATTTCAGTTTTTTGCTAAATATTTAACCTGCAACACTTTTAGATTTGTCTGTAAAGTGTGCTATAAATATAATTAGTTTTTTTTTACAGCATCGAGGCCTTTTTGAAACATGGATGTTGTCTGTGTGGCACATGGCAAACTTCAGATTTCATTCATCATCGTCTGAAAACGTTCAGCCAAGTTTGGTTTAAAGTTCTCAAAAAAATATTTTTTGTTGTTTCCTTACATTAAAAGTTCAAGAATTCCTTGTAAAATATTTAAAAACCTCTCATTGAGGATCAAACTATTTTTTTTATTATTCATCCTTTTTTTCTGGTTCGTAAGGTAGTTTTTATTCAAACCTGTGCAAAAACGCAGTAGAACAAAGCCCGTGTGTATTTAAGTGTGCGTGGGTTGTTTTTTTAAGTTTCATATACAGCCCTGGAACAATATGTAAAAGAAATGAACAGAAAGAAAAACGGCTTGGTTTTCCCTTCTTTTACAAGAAACAAACCAAAAAAAAAAGTATCTTTAACTCATCCTTGAGTACAAACCGTCAATCTGCTCGAGTATTTATTATTTTTGCTCATTTGCTTGAAATCTGTGTTTTTTAAATGCAAAGATGCCAATGCAAACGCATTGATCTACACACCAAACCATCCCAAGCAGTGAAGCTGCATCATTTCATATGAAGTTATGTGACTCAAGGGCATAGTTTTTCCAACAGCTGCACAGGCTGGCCATTACAGTGAATTCCATAATATTATTTAGAAGCAAACATCAAAACGGCAGACGCACAACAGCTTTATAATGGCTGTATTTAATCCAGTGCCCTTTAACAGTACGCTGAACACAAAATGATGTGACAAAAATAAATCTAATTACCCAGCCATTCAGCATCAAAAGCTGTGCTGGTAGAAAGTGTTCCAAAGAAGATGGCCAAGACGCAAACAGAGGAGGATTGACGCTGTGTTTGGATCTGCTACACACACCCACACCAGCAGCTTCCATCACAATATGTTCCATTTAAGCTAATCATTAACCATTTAAGTTAAGATTTGGTAAAAGAAAAAAAATCCCAACAGGTAAGAAATATGATGCATTTGGTGATTTTCTGTACTATAAGGCGCACTTTAAAGCCTTAAAAAAACAACAAAAAAATAAAAAAAGTGGGCCTTATAATTCGGAGCACCTTATGTGTGGATTGATTCTGGTTTTGTTTACTGATGTCAAAATGATTTTGAGAGGTATTCTGTCATAGACTGTATATCACTGGGGAGCTTGACCCCTCCCCCTCAAGTACCAAATAGGAAGAACCTACCGGCTCCAAGAAGCTAAAATCGGATAGACTTCAATTTAAAAATAAACAGCTATGACTTAGTCTGTCAAAATAACAATTTTTGCTTCAATACTTTTTTCTTAACATCTTCTTGCATATACTATTTTTTTTTATTCATGACAATTTGTCTTTATCACAAGTTAGTCAAGTTATAATCTGACCAATCAGATGCCTCTCTAGAAACATGAGGTGCTCACTGGTCCCCACCTTGAAAGTTTGACAGTTTCTCCCGAGCTGCAGTGGTGGCAGGGGTGTGGAATTTCAACTAGCTTACTCATGACTGGCGACAGTAGTTGCCTTCGAAACGTCAACTCAGTCCGACCTGGACTAATCATTGTGGACTGGCTCCAAATGGCGGCGCCGTATTGCAGAGTTGGCTCTGTCCATCTCTACAGTCTATGTTCTTAACATGTTGCAAACAACGTTGGGAGTTAGCATAGTCACAGTAACATTAGTTTTAGCAGTATCAGTCTGTTTTCTCACGTATTGCTAAAAAGGTTGGGAGTTAGCATAGTCACAGTAACATTAGTTTTAGCAGTATCAGTCTGTTTTCATTTGTGTTGCTAACAAGGTTGGGAGTTACAGGTTTGTGAATATGCTAATGTGGCTAACGTGTAGTGTGTTCTAGAGTTACTGTGAAAACATTAAAATTCTGATTGACTGATGGATTTATCTC